>JAHRHJ020003365.1:0-487500 GCA_019776745.2 Taxus chinensis
GTTCACCCGGGTATCGTTTGTAAGCGGAATGGGAGCAACACAGTAGATGTGTCTGTGTGGGAAACTCGAAGGAAGGTGATTGCCTCGATCATTGAACGGATGTCTGATGATGAGACAGCTGAGGAGACCTTCTCGGGTATGGATTGGAGATCGGACAAAGGAGCGGCAGAGAGATGACTCCTTGCTTTAGCAATGTAGAATATTCACAGGTGGGTTATCTGAAGATTGGGAAATTCCAGTGATTGGTGAAGTGGAAGGGGGTTTCTGATTCGATTGTGGGTTTGCAGATGGATTGGTTCATAAGGCAGAGTCCTCGGTAGAGATGAAGTTGATATGTGGGTTTTTGGTTTTTTTAGTTCCGAAAATTATGATTGGGGCAAATGATTGGGGAAGGTTTGTTTAAAAACTCCATTGCTTGATTGTGGGGGACAAGTTGGGTTACTAGAATAAGCTCGCCTTTCCGACACGCAATATTAGAAAGGAGGTAAGACTACGAAGAGACACGGGGAAAAGGGAATCGGCGGCGTAAGGAGAGGCAAGAAAAAAGGGATGCAATGAAGACGAGGAGAGACTAAAAGGACACGGCTCGGGGGAACGTCGGAAGGTGGGGTGGAGGGGAGTGTGACAGTGAAGAGGATTGACATGAAGAGTGGGGTGGAAAAATAGGATAGGAAGCACACACAGGGGGAAAGTATGAGAACGTCGCAGGGTTAAGCAGGAAAAGACGCGGAAAAACAAAAGCAATAACGGAAGGTGGGGTAGAAGGATAGGGGAGAGGAGGGGTGTCACAGGGCTTATGGAAACAACTAGCGGCAAAGGTGGCACATAGGAAGGGAGAGGGAGTGTGAAACAATGTTAAGAGAAAGCAAAAACAAAATAAATGACTAAAGAGCGTCTGAGTAGTTGTGAGGGAGAGGCAATTATCAATGAATTTTTTGACAAGATTTTTTGAAAGTCTTACCTCGTTCGAATGTCATGACCTTTGGTTCTGTGATAATGACAGAATGTTTTTCTCTATACCATAATGGCGTTCTCATCGCTCTTCAGCAATATCCTAATGGGTGGAAGTTTCGATCCTGCGAACCTTCCAACATTTTTCTAGATATGCATATGATTCCCCCAGTGAGCAAGGATCGAAGATGAAGCCCCTTTTTCAGCAGATGAATGTCTCGTTCGTGGTGTTGAGTAGGAGTACTATCGTTCTTTGTTTTTAATTACGATAGCATTTGTGGACCCTTGAATTCTTATCTTAAGAGGGTAAGACATTTGGTTTTTGGTGAAGCAGAGAATTCTGGTTTAGATTTGGAGCGAAGTTTTTAGCTTCCATTGTTCATGGCGCGAGATTCAGTTTCGTGCCATCGTTAAAGGCTTCTTCGAAGGTGTGAAAAGTTTGTGATCCTTAACGTTGAAGAAATGTGACTAGCACAAGATCGGGTGGACAACTCGCTTTGTTGAATTGAGAAGGGAGAAAGAACAATGGTTGATTATCCCTCTCCAACGAGCGCCAAAGTCTCCATAGACTCATCGTCGAATGGCGAATGTTGTAAAGATCTTGTAATTGGATCTTATGGGCAATATTTATTGAAAGTTTTCAACAAACATCTGAGCCAATTGAGAGAAAGCAAATAAGGAAGGTTGAGGGATGTTTTGTAACCAGTCCCAAAGCGGGACCTCACTGCTAGAGGACTAAAAGAAATGGTCGGAGCATGATTTTCCTGATCCTGACAATAAGGTAGCAACATGGTTTGACTGCTCGCATATGTTGTTAGGTCTTCCCTACTAGAAATTTGAGAATATGGACGGACGAGCTCCTTTGGTGAGGGCTTCCACAGTCTTCACTTTTTCTGAAGAGATTTGAACCACATCCGATTGAGGAGTATGCCATTGTATGTCCCTACATAAGGAGCAATGTGATGGATGTTTTGAGTGTCAATGGGGGATTGATCTGTTGAATGGTGGGATGGTAAGATGAAATAACCAGGTGTTTTGGGTGACGCCTGGTTGAGGTATTTGTTGTGAAGGTAGCTTGCGTTAGGCAGGCTGTGAATCTATAAGGGATTGGGAAAATGAGGTGGAAGATGGATGGAGCCGTGTATTGATGGACACTCCCAGGTTTGTTTATTTGATCGGGGCAGTGAGGAACGTGAGGTACCGACTTGATTGGTCATGTTGGGGAACAAGACCTGAAATGGCTCTACACCGGATTGGTTATCAGGGGTGCCTGAACTAGGGGATGGGTCGAAGGTCACAGTTGCTGAATATTGGAAGACCTATTGACCGTAGGAACGAGAAGTAGGAACCAACTGACTACCGAGGGGGTTGGGCTCATTAAGAGTACTGACCTAGATACACAATTAGAGGGCTAGATTGATTAACATCGATTCGGGTGCCGAGACGCACTCGTTAATCGCCAAGTCAGAATACTCTCAAAGGGTATGTTGAGGACTAGTTGAGGTACCTGCAGTATTAGGATAGTAAGGCAATTTTGAGAACTAGCCAAATGGTTGGTGGAAGAGAAAAAGGAAGCCAAAGAGCCTCCCCTCCTTTTCCGTGGCTTCGAGGTGGGAGATGAGATGAAAACTGTTCTACATAGCTGGATGGACCACGGGATAATCGTCCGTGTTGGATTGGCGGTCCTTGGGATCAGATATTCTAATGGACTTGTGTACTAGGTATTCCCGATGGTACCGGATTCGATCAATGAGAGCCTGAAAATTCAGATCCCCGCGAGGGAGACTCCGATTCATAAAAAAAAAAAAAAAAAAAAAAAAGATAGTTGCGGATGGACTAGGAGAAGCTTGACGTGATGGATTGTTTTGGCTTGATGGAAAAGGATTATCACCATGGAGGGGAACCAACTAACAGCGTCCTGAGGAATTTGGAGGGTGCCGAAACATCCACGCTGGTGTGGGATTTCGGAGGAAGAAGACCTTTGGGCCATTTCCCCTCTAGGATGTGACTCGTTGATAACCGTCATAGCAAGCAAGAAAGAGATTGTGTCCTAGCTAATGCACAAACAATTCAAGCAGCGCAAGTGATTATCTCCTTTAATTTGATTGCTTTTTATTAAGAAAGAAAATGTTCGGGAAGGCTTTTGAGAACAGGACCTACTCAGATAGCCAAACTAAGGATGGGTTTTGGGTAATGTGGTGGTGATTAGTCCGAAGGCATTCAGTACAGACCGGTACGTGGCTTGATATAGGGGCCTACCCCACACGTCACACACCGCTCGCGATAAGGGAGTCGGGTGCTTTGCCATATAACCAAAAATCTTCCGTAATTTATAGCCGACCCTAGTATCCGCGTCGGCTCTTTCCTCTTGGATATCAACTTCCAGTAGGCGAGGCCAGGAATGATTTTTTTTGTTTAAAATGCTTTATACCTAGTGAATTTTGGCTTTGTGTGCAAGGTGAAAAAATAAAAATCAAATAGGGTCACTACCGATTTTGATCCTTCTCAACCTAATTAAGACTAGATGAAAAAGCATGCAGCATGCACAAGAAAGGTTCTTGTTTAAGCACGTAAAAAAAACGAAATGTTTGATTTCTGATGAAGACAAGTCAACAAGTTCTTTTCCCAAATGCGATTAAGTCTTTTTAAAAGCCCCACAAAACTGAAGTATTGGGATGTATAGATACCACAAAGAAATCCTAAAAAAGGAAGAAACAAACCCGAAAAAGAGGAATACGTAGTTTAGCTCTCCAATGGGTGTGGACTTCAAAAAGCGCTTTGTTTAGCTCTTCCCCTCGAACAATCCCACGAACAAGCAAAGTGGCGTCGCAAGAAGAGAGGTTAAGCAACAACAACAAGATTCCGGAAAGATATATCCGATATGGTGAAAACGAAAAATTTCTATTTAAGGAAATAGAAAAATTTCCCAAGAATGCTTTCGCCTAAAAAACAGATTGATCGATGAGGCAGAAATGCTCAAATATGACTGATAGGAATCAGTGAAGAAAAGGACCAACGTTCAAACTAAAGGAATGAACTTACCAATAAGGGACTTTGTTATGGTCCCCACCGGGCGTGCCAGAATGTGATCAAAATTTTCACGTTTTACCTGTCCGAAGTAATGTCCCAAAACTAAACACAAAAACCCTGAAAACTCCAATGACCATCGATACCTTATGAGATGTAGACGAATGAGGAAGCTGATGTAGACAAGACGGGCGCCACGATCACTTTGGCCCATAAGCTCCGAGTAACCTCAAAAAACCGATGCCTTGACAGAAAAGATGGCGTTAGAGAATTTGGTGTACTGCCCGAGGATCTTGTCGGGATCTGATGAGCTTCCCTTTGGTGATGTCAGTCCACCCACGTTCAATAAAGAAAGAAGCATACATGGATAAAATTGTAAATAAGACTAATTTTCTGATTGCAGTAATAAGCAGAAACTGAACACAGACAGAAATTACAGAAAAACAGGGAACTGTTGACATGATGCTGTATTGTGTTTACCTGGGACCTTTATTTTACCTTCTGCAGTGAAATCGGCGTCGACTGGTATAACGGCGGTTACTGAGTGATCGCGTCCGACTGGGCTGATCTCGTCGCCTGGGATAAGATCAGTGCCACTGAAGGTAGACTGACCATCAGGGACTGTGCGATTAGATTCGGGGGATTGAAGGTGGAATGAGTCTTCGAGACATTGCCGAAGATGGAGAGACGCTGAAACAGAGTCACTAGAAATGATAGATGGTGGTGTAATGGTTGATATATATGGGTAGAGTACGTGCTCCTCTCAGGGATTGATTATCTGACAGGATCTGCCCTAACTTAGGAAATTGATGCTAAAAGATCTTCTTTCTTGCAACCTGAATCTTCTCGCTCTCCTTTTTCGTGCGTAAGTGCTTTCTTTCGTCGTTCGTTCCTCTTTTTTTTTTCGATCCTTCGAACTGATCTAATGGACGTGCTTTTATAATCGGCGCATGCTCCCTATAAAATCCACGCGCTGACCAAAGGGTCGGAGCCGATCGGAGAAGACTCCCGAGATGGCCAAGATGCGTTCGAAAAAGAACAAGACTTCCCGCCACGGGAAATAATCCCGCTTGGGAAAGATTAAAAATTGAATGTGATACATGGGTAGAATCAATTTGGGGCAGATAAGTAGTAAGATTGCATGGAAGAAGCGTAATTAAATATTTATGATTTAATTACTCATGGGTAAGATGTGATGTGATGAAATTTAAATTTAGAGTACGTGATAAATCACAAATTGGATAATATCCCAAGGGGATAGTTTTGGTGACGTGAACGTGTTCCCAGGTTACCTAAGTAGGTAACTACAGTGGGGACACTAATTGAGAAACCCAATTTAGGTGTCTACAATGTCATAAGGTGATCATGGTCGTTATAGAAGATAGGTGTCCACGACCTATAAACAGCCTGTTTAATAGAAAATCACATATCTAAAGAAATTGAGAGATGCAGAATGTGTCTTGTTTTCCCTGATGTGTCCCGGTTCTTAGAGGCCCATGCATGTTGTCAGATTTGGTGATCCACATAGTTGAGGTATGGTTTGTTATATTGGTATTTGTAGTTCTTGTATATTTTGGTTGCCATCAGGGTTTGAGATTTAGATCAGTATGAGATAGAGGAGCAGTTATGCATCCTTGGTGTAGTTTAGTTTGCACCAGCTTCGCTAGAGAGGCCTGAATATAAATAGCAGCACAAAATGAAGATGGGTTTTTCCATCAGAGAGACAGTACTTGATTGAAGAATGTAGGTGAGTGTCTTGGTGCTAGTAAGGTGATGTGTTTTGTCTTGGTGTAATGTTTTTTCATGTAGTGTTGCTGTTAAGTTTTTTTAGAAGATTGGGGTGATCTTGAAATGATTGGCTCACACAGCTATCCGCGGATTTGGTTAGATAAGGCACCTGGTTTGTTGTACTATGCCAATTTCTGGAGTTAATGATCATTCTTAAAGCCCCACTTTGGTCCAGTGAATTGACGTCGGTCACAAAGGACCCATAACCGGTCAGTTTACTTGGTTGATCTTTGTGGAAAGTGAGTTTTTTTTGACTAGAGTTTTTTGTAGCAAAGAGGGGCATGGATGTTTTTTTTTTAGAGTGTCTAGTTAGGAGGATCAGCTCTTACCAAAGTGTATAGCAAAAATAGATTATATCACACTTCAATGTTTTTGAATCAGAAAGAGGATGGAGGTTGGCTTGGTATTCCAAGCGAGACTTGGTCCAGATTCAGGTATCTCTATCCAGTTCATGTTTTTATTTATTCCTTGAAGAAATTGGTATTTAATGTTTGGGATTGTGGTGCACAATACATATCACATGATCTTTGGTGAGTTTGAATTTTATTTTTGGGATGTGTTGGAATCTTGAGGACTAGTGGTATCTATATAAGGAATGAATTCTCAATGAAAAGTCAGTTTAACCACAGTTGCAGGTATGAGAGATGTTGGAGTACATGTGGATGAAAAGAAAAGTGTGCATCCTACTTAACAAGAAGTCCCAAAATTTTTTATTTAACAAGTCTTATTTGAATAATAGTGAATCAGGTTTCTTATATTTTATTTCATCTAGTTTAGTCTCACTAATATATAGAGCTTTTTAGCTTGGGGATTATAGGGGGCAGTGTAGGGAGTTCATGTTGGATGGGAGAAAAGCCATGGTCTTTTTTTTGGAATTGTAGGTGAACACATACGCATGTGTGGAGTGAGAGAGATGTTACTATTCAAGAGTGGAATACGAAGCACACGTTTTTTGGAGGATACCATGGTTTTAAATGTATTTTGGGGGTTAGTGCATTTGACGTCACTTCTTAGTTTTTATTTGTGTGTCCTAGCTATCCTTGTGGGATGATGTAGTTGTTCATTAGGTTACGAGAGAGATTTTTTTTTGGGTTTGAATGGTGGAATAAGGGGAAATCTATTTGTTTAATAGTTGACGGTGATATGCCTGATCTGCTATTGTTTGTGCAGGTTATAAATGTGACAAAATGTTATTTAACAATTATGATGTTACCCTTGTTTGCTTTTCCATCTGGATAATTGTGCGTATGTTTGCTGACATATTTAGTTGGTATTTGCACTAATTATTAATAACATGGTTATCAAATGTTATTGTTATTGACATTGAGGAGCACTGATTCCATGAGTGGCTTTGAGTTAGTGGTGGAAACGTGGAGCTTCTGGAGAGCTGACGATATGGATGGATGTACATGGGTGAGTTTGTACATGGTGGGGATAGATTTTTTTTTTGTGAGTCCTATGATGATGCCTTTTTTTTTTTCATAATTGGGTTTCCTATGATCATGGTTAGATGCCTTGAACATGATTAAGGTGATATTTTAATTTCACTTGTTACATGTTGCGCCATGCTAGATTTGTTTTTTCACATATTGTTTCTTAGAAGACATGCAAGTTTTTATGTAGGTTGGATTTTGCAGAATGCAGTTGTTGGATTTCTTTGAGTTATGTAGCTGTGTGGAGTAATTCCCCACTGTATGCATGTAGAACTCATGTTTGGGTGGTCTTTTTACCAAAGATCTTGTTTGCTTACAAATATCCAGTTGACGTTGTATTTGGTCAGTTGCATGGAGTACTGGATAGATGGTTAGAGAAAACATGGTTTGGTTTTATGGTTAGGCTTGTTTGCGATTGAAGCTCAGTTACTCAGTTTGTAGTGTGATAATGGTAGGTGTTATAGTCATGGTGGCTGGATTCTTGGTTACATGAGAGGAGTAGTGTTATTGCTTCAATGAGAGCTTGATTGTCATGGGATAGCTGTGTTATCACAGTAGATCATTAGTAGCTTCTTGAAGGTGTATCGGTAAAGTCACGTGTTTTTTATCTCTTAGTTTAAGAAGATGGTTAAATTATTAGTGATTTCATTTGAGAGAATTGCTGATGGTAAAGAATATATGGTCTTCATGGTATGTAAAGGACAGTGATGTATAAGTAAAGGTTAAAAAATTTATCTCCAAGTGGGATATGTTTAGGTTGTGGATCTGAATGGCTTCACAAAGGCATGCATTGGTGTAGTGGTTTCTAAAGTAACCAGGCGCGGTCCGGGAACCCCCCCAAAATTCAGTCATTGGGAGAGGCTGGCATCAGTTAAGGAACTGAAACAGTCAGGAAAATAGGGAACCAATATCGGTTACTTGTGCATTTAGTTTTTTAGTTTAACGCGGGATTGGACCGAAAAATTTAGTGTAAAAGGTGATCTAATGTTGTAATACATATTGTAAGGTTGCCATAAGTTTTATAAGCTTATATAAGCTAGAAAAATAGGGTTTTTTTAAGGGGAAAAAAAAATTATAAGGATTGAGGAATAATGTTAATTTTTTTGTTGAAGAGAAACGAAAGAAGAAGAAAAAAATGAGAAAAAATGTGGTATGGAATACAAAACTTCAATGGAGAGACAGTAGGATAGAAGGAATATAGGTACATCTAATGGTGAGAAGGAATGTTTGTCTTAACGTGTTTTCCTTTGTATTTTATTTTCTTAATGTAATGACTTACTAGTTGCAAAGGATAGAGTCTTTCATCTCGAAGATCCACATGTTGTTTTGTGAGATCTTGTAATGTAGATCCATTGAGATCAGTTATATTGTTGAGTCCATATGAGATTCTAGTATTGTAGCTTGTTGGAGAGTATGGTTTTTAATATATCTAGAATTGTAGAGGAGGTTGTCTTATGATTGTCATAGTGGTATATGTAGATATGGAGGACATAATTACTTCTTGGTGCAAGTTATGGTTGCACATTGGTATACCTTGTGAGAGGGTCTTGGTTACATATTAAGAGGAGAGTTGGTTGGGTTGCACACTGGTAGATTAATAGTTCCCTACTATGATGTGAGAGTTTTTGGTTTTTGGAGGCACAACTGTAGTGAACAAGAAATTTTGATTGAATTAACATGTGAAATGCCAATTTGACAGGGATGCAAGACAAAGAAAATGGAGAATACTCCTTACAAGAGCCAAAGATGAAAGCGGAAACAACCTGTGACTTAGAAGAGAAGATACTCGGAGAAGAAGAAAAATGATAAGTTGGACTTCCAACCGACCATAGATAAAATCCAGAAAGGGAACCAAAAGACCAAGCATACAAGGCCCTATATAAGATTAAAATAAATCTGACACTAACTAGTTGCAAACCAGATCTAGGATAAAAACAGAAAGAAAAGTAAGTAAGTATCTTGTCGGAACCTACAAGGGACAGAATACATGTCCATAGTGGGGAAATAGGATTCTCCATATGATCGACAAAAGGTCCTAAATCTCAGCTTCATGACTTTGACAGATAGGCAAACTGATCAATGCGGGAAGTTTGCTTGATATGGAAAGACTGATCGATGCGGGAAGTCTTTCAGTGATGTTATAAACTGACTGGAAGGCCGATTAATTACAAGAAGCCTTGAATTTTTCTTTGAGAAACAGCTGTCCTTCAAGGGAGCGGTCTGTATTGTGAATTTTAATGATAGCCATCCTTCGAGGGTATGGTCTATTTTCTTTTTGATTCACTTGATAATGTATGGATAGCTGTCCTTCAAGGGATCAGTCTATCTTTTGGATAGCATCTTCTCTTTCTTTTTTTTTCTTTTCTTTTTTTTTTGAAACTTTTTGGAAGAAGCTGAGTTTAGACCTAGATAGATCAGATGGAGGGGAAGAGAACATAGAAGAACATGCACTCATGACCCGAGTAGATCCGATGAAGATAAGTACTTGGGACAGATGAAGTGGTGATTAAGGTATTCCTACCATGAGGAGGAACATATCCAAAAGAAACGTGCAATGAGTAGAGCCGTGATACTCATATTTAAGGTAGACGAGGCAATAGGCGGAGAACCACACAATTTCAAATCACCACGAAAGTAGATGACTGGTTATTAGGACGGATGGAAGATCTGAGTTGCGACTAGATTTGTATAAGATAGATTTTAATAGTAGAAGGGCCGTAAATGCAAGGCATTAAGAGGTTCCGCTTCAGGGATACCATCCATGGAAGATAAACGATAAGCCCCAGACCCATATTTATGAGTGATAATGTAGGGGCCCATCCAGTTGGGAGCAAACTTACCACGTTGACTTCTTTCGAGTGTAGTGACATTTTGATTTTCCTTAAGAACAAGATCACCAATTTTGAAGTCACGATGTTGCAAGTGCTTGTTATAAGCACGTTTGACACGCTCGAGATAGACCTGATGATGATCAAGAGCGTTAAGACGCCGCTCATCTAATAGTTCGAGTTGTGCTAGACGATTTTGACGATAATCCTCATCGGAGACAAATTCTCTGAGAGAAACACGGAGAGATGGGATTTGGACTTCCAAAGGAAGGACAGCCTCAGACCCATAGACGAGAGAGAAGGGAGTAGCACCAGTAGGAGTACGAATGCTAGTCCGATAAGCCCAGAGAGCAAAAGGGATATGTAGATGCCAATCCCTACCAGCTCGACTAGTTACCTTTGCGAGGATGCTACGCAAAATTTTATTGGAAGCTTCGGCTTGACCATTAGCTTGAGGGTAGTATGGAGAAGAAAAACTGAGCTTGATATTGAAAGCATTGCAGAGATTCTGCAAATCAGCGTTTTTGAAAGACTTACCATTATCTGTGATTAGCTTGTGTGGAACGCCAAAGCGACAAATGATGTGCTGATAGATGAAATCAACTATGGGCTTAGCCTTTGTTGAAGAAAGAGGGATAGCTTCTACCCACTTAGTAAAGTACTCAGTGGCAGTAATGATAGAATGGTGACGCTGTGAAGAACGAGGATTGATGAGACCAATAAGATCAAGACCCCACTGCGAAAAAGGCCACAAATCTGCTGCAGGTTGCAAAGCTTGACTAGGGATGTGCGTGAGATTGGAATGTTGCTGACACTTGACGCACTTCTTAGTGTATTCACAACAATCTCGATTAAGAGAAGGCCAATAGTACCCCAAACGTAAGATGCGCTTGGCTACAGCTAAGCCACTAAAATGTCCACCACAGATACCGTCATGGACCTCCTGGATAGCTTTAGAAGATTCATGGGTTTTGAGGCATCGAAGCAAAATACCATCAAAGCCACGTTTGTAAAGAAGGCCGCCTAGAATAGTATAGCGATTGGCGCGTTGGACAAAAGACCTTCTACCATTGGGAGACAAATCTGGAGGAAGGACCGAATGAGATAGATAATCAACTATCTGTTGATACCACTCATCCTGAGAATGAGTTGTGACAGTATTGATTGAAGTTAGTTGTTGAAGATAAGATGGTTGATCTAATCGTTGCACAGCCACATAAAGACGCGAGTCTTCGGTAAAAGGCGGGATAAGGGAGGCTAAAGAAGCCATGGTATCCGCGAATCGATTTGCAGTACGAGGAATGGCTTGGATAGTGAAGTTATCGAAAGATTGGAGTTGGGCAAGAACGATGTCGCGATATTTCTGAAGGATATCATTCTTGCATTGATAGACACCCGTGACTTGGTTAACGATGAGTTCAGAATCACCAAAGATGTCAATATGGCGAGTGCCGAGATTAATGGCATTTTGAAGACCTAAGACAAGAGCTTCGTACTCAGCCATATTATTGGTGCACTCAAAGTTTAATTTATGTGCGACTGGGATAGGCGTACCCCAAGGAGGAATCATCACGAAACCCGCACCTCCCCCTTGCTGGCATTTGGATCCATCAAAGAAGAGTTTTACTTTAAATGGAGATAGACCAAAGTCAATTTGTTGGATGTATTCATCGGGGAATTGAGCAAGGGGGTCACGAGTGTCCGGAAGAGGAGCATCAGCTAATTGATCTGCAATAACCTGACCCTTGATAGCCTTTTGCGGGATAAACTCGAGGTCAAACTCTGTCATGAGCATAAGCCAACGAGTGATACGATCATTATGATAAGGCTTTGCATGAATTGTCTTAAGTGGATTGACACTTGTGACAATGTAAGTTTTATGATTAAGGAGATAATGACGAAGCTTAGAAGTTGCAAAAAAGAGAGCGCAACATAGTTTTTCAGCTCCGGAGTAACGTGTCTCATACTCATGGAGGGTGCGACTGATGTAATAGACAGCTTGTTCTTTACCACAAGTGTCCCGATGCGAGATCATGGCTCCCAGAGCATGGTCAGTCACAGAGATATAAAGATAGAAAGGCTCCCCCTCGCGTGGAGGTGTAAGCACGGGTGGAGAAAGAAGGTAAGCTTTGAGATCATCAAAGGCCTTTTGGCAATGCTCATCCCATTCGAAATGAACATTCTTACGGAGAAGATGGTGAAAAGGTTGACAACGGTCCGACAATTGGGAGATAAAACGACGCACTGACTGAAGACGTCCTTGGAGACTGCGGAGTTGCTTTAAGTTAGAAGGGGGAGGCATCTCAAGGATAGCTTTTATTTTTGCGGGGTCGACTTCAATGCCCCTGATGGAAATGATAAAACCTAAAATTTTACCAGTGAGAACGCCAAACACGCACTTAGCTGGATTTAGACGAAGACAAAAGCGGATAAGCCTCTCAAAGAGAGGTGCAAGGATGAAAAGATGATCCTGACGGCGTTTGGACTTGCCGAGGAGGTCGTCAACATAATCCTCTACAGTTTTGTGTAAGAGGTCATGGAAGATGTATGTCATTGCTCGTTGATAGGTTGCCCCTGCGTTCTTAAGGCCAAAAGGCATGACACGATAGCAAAAGGTCCCCCAAGGAGTTATGAAGGAGGTCTTATGTTGGTCTTCTGGTGCGATGAGAATTTGATTATATCCAGAGAAACCATCCATAAGAGAAAGCATCTCATGACCCGCAGTTAAATCTACGAGTTGGTCGATGTTAGGAAGAGGAAAATCATCTTTTGGACAAGCAAGATTAAGGTCCCGGAAGTCGGTACAAATTCGAATCTTTCCAGTAGCCTTAGTTACTGGTACTACATTGGACACCCATTGCGGATAATCGATGGGTTGGATGAAACTAGCCGAGAGCAAGCGTTGTAATTCCTCTTTAACAAGAAGGGCTACTCTAGGGTGCATTTTACGTAATTTTTGCTTGACTGGTTTGATGTTGGGAAGGGTAACGATATTGTGGACCACAATATCGGGATCGAGCCCTGGCATATCCTCATATGACCAAGCAAAGGCTTGACGATGTTTGGAAAGAAAAGCGGTAAAGTCCCCTAATTCTTGTGGATTAAGGGATTGGCCGACCTTAATGATGCGAGGGTCTTCAGAAGTCCCTATATTAAGGTCGATAGTGGCTTCGTTAAGAAGGGTAGACGTGTCAGAAGGAATAGTCTTGGGAAGATAAGAATCCTCTGCCCCTAGATAGGTGAGGACAGAATCATCATCCGCACAGTGGATAGTGTTGATAGTAGGAGAGTCGTCTCCAACTATTTCAGGGAAGATTAATGGTATAGAAGCGGACCGATTGTTAGTCTCATAGACCAACGGCCCTAAAGAAATGGTATTGATCAAAAAAAAAAGTTAGGTGGGATGGAAATGTCATCATCCACATCAAGTGATGCTTCTAACTTAGTGGGGGAAGATGGTTCTTTAGTAAGAAGAGGTTCATCAAGAATAGTGACGGTGGCCTTTGAAAGAGGTTTAAATCCCAAACCAAATTTCTGATGTGGCATGAGAGTAGGAATGGATTTGAGGTCATGTATACCTTGTTCATATTTTCCAAGGCCAAAACCTTTCCACGCACATCGATGTAGATAAGTCTTTGCAAACGTGGGATTCTGTAGGTGATCAAACCCTGTTAGGTAAGGTTTGGCTCTAGGAGGAGAATCCGGGCGATGATGAGGTGTATCAAGACCACCGTAGATGAAATTGGTCTGTTGATTGGGCAGACCAATGGTGACGATGCGACCGAGACCTGGTTGATATTCAGGTTGCTTGTCTGGTCTACCATACTCATTAGGTTTGAGATGGGCATCGAAAGATAAGAGAGGAAGCTCCCCTAGTGAGAAACGCTGCAATGTCTCTTCCAGATTTTGTAAATCCGGTAGTTTGGTTGCAGGTATGGAAGAAGATGAGGCCTCATCTGGAGAAGATGTATTTTCTTTTAAAGGGGCAGACCTTGTGGTCATGTCGCATTGTGCAGAAGGAAAAGGATCTCCTGGATGGGTATATATTTTGCCCTCATATTGATATTTTAGGCATCGATGGAGGGTGGATGGGACACAATGCATTGCGCGAATCCAGGAGCGTCCGAGGATCATGTTATAGTGGAATTGCCCTTCGACAATATAGAAGAGTTCATGGAGCAGCTTCTTACCTACTCGGATGGGTAAGACCACAGTTCCCAGAGTGACTGCTAGCTGATCGTTAAATGATCGAAGGGCGAAAGGCGGAGGTGACACCACATTCTTAGGTAACTTAAGTTGTTCGAATGTGTGGGAGGAGATGACGTTGAGAGCAGCTCCACTATCGATCATAACACGTTTTAAGGTAGTGTTATTGATTTGGACTGTGATGAAGAGGGGAGCCTCCAAATCCTCTGAAGGAAGATGAGGAATTTCTGAATCCTCAAAAGAAATGGCGGTCGATGGACCGTTCAGCCCAACAACCAACTCGAAGGGCTGGGGCTCATCGGAATTTACTGCGATGCGACGCAGATTATCGATTAGAGCCTGGCGATGTTGTGGGGAGGATTGGATGAGGTCAAAAAGAGACATTTTGACCGGAGCCTGGGTGAGTTGTTTCATGACACTCTCCTCAACAGATACGGGAACTTGAGCCCGAGGTGCAGCACGAATAGAGACCCTAGGTCGTGGGGCCGATGAGGAAGGAGACACGCCTTCAGGGGCTGCAGAAATGACAACCCGTGGTCTAGATGCTGAAGATGAAGATGGATTATCATAATGTTTGGTTCTAGTGGCGATATAAATTGTGTCAATTTGAGAAGGTGGAAGATCAGGCGGCGTGGAACCACTAGAGGTCTGAGTGGATGGTTGAGGTTTGGATGGGGCTAAGGTGGCAGGAGGTACTTGTTCCTCCTCCTCCAGCAAAAGGTCACTTTCTTCCAGAAGGTTCTTGATAACGGCTTGAGAGCTTTACATCCCTCAGTATCATGACCCGGAGTACGGTGGTAGGCACAAATCAAATCAGAGTTAAACCAAGCAGGTTTCACTCCTTTCGGGTTATATGGTTTAATCGGAGGAAGGGTTATAGATGAAGATTGGACAAGTTGATGAAGGATTTCGGTGTAAAATCCGGTAGATGGAGATGAGGATAGAGATGATGAGGATGGTTCTTGTACATTAACCGACTGCCTAGGTAAAAGAATTTGCATGTTAGGTTTAACAGTTTTATTAGGGATCCTCTTATTTGTTTGGACATTTGGAGGAACAGTCTTGGGTGCTTGGGATGGGAGTAAATGAGACATGATTGACTTTGGTGGAGGGGGAGCCCCTAAGATAGATTTTGAGGATGATGGTGTTGTGACTAATTTTGGCGGTCTTTGGAGACAAAGGGGATTGCTTAGTCGGATTTACGGATGATTTAGATAATGTTGATTTAGATGAGGAAGAAGTTCCCAAGGTAGGTGTAATAGGAGGAATATAGGGTGCTTTGGTTTTTGGTAACGAAGATGAGGATCTTGATAGAAGAGGTGCCGTCTGTTTAGTGGGTAAGTCTATTGATGAAGAATGTGTTGTAGGAGGAGATGATAGCTTTGATGGGTGTGTAGAGGAAGACGCCTTTTCAGCGGACAAATCCAATCGTTTATGAGGCGTAGAGAGAGATTTTTGTGGAAGAGCACCAAGAGTTTTGATGGTTCGAAATATGGGTTTTCCCTTTTCAGGGATGGTGACAACTTCCACGGCATAAGGTGATTGTAACCTTTTCGGAGGAAGCAAGTGGAGAGGTACTGATGGTGTAGTGTTAGATTTTGGTTGTCGTGGTTTAGGTTGAGAAATCGAGTGTGCAGGTGTTGGTGTTACTTCTTTTGATTTTTCCTTAATAGGGGGAGTAACATTGTTGATGGGAGAAGGGGGTGATGAAGAAGGAGTTCCTTGCGGAGGGGGAACTTCTGATGCAGTAATCATGGGTGAAATTACTGTAGGAAAAGAGATAGGAAGGGTCAAAATCGAAGACACTTCCGTCGAAGTTGGCACAATTATGGGTACATTCACCAAAGGCATAGTTGCGGCGGGAATGGGAGCAACGGAAGTAGATGTGTCCGTAGTGGAAACTCGAAGGGATGTGATTGCCTCGAGCATTGAAAGAATGTCTGATGATGAGACAGATGCGGATGACACTGTCTCAGGGATAGATGGAAGGTCAGACAAAGGAGCGGAGAGAGATGACTCCGTGCTTAGTAATGTGGGGATATTCAAAGACGGGTTGTCTGAAGATATTGGAACTCCCGTGATTGATGAAGAGGAAGGAGGATCTGATTCGATTGATGTGTTTGCAGATGATGTGGTTTCAGAGACGGATTCTTCAGTGGAGATGAAATTGATAGTGTGGGTGTTTGGTTTTTGAGATTCTGAAGAATTATGATTTGGGGCATGATTGGGAAATGGTTGTTTAAAAACATCGAGTGCCTGATTTGGGGGAGCATTTGGGTTATCCAAAATAAGCTCGCCCTTATCAATGAATTTTTGGACAAGATTTTTGAAAGTCTGACATCGTTCGATGTCATGACCTTTGGTTCTGTGATAATGACAAAAATCGTTTTCCCTATACCAGAAAGGACGTTCTCGACTTTCATCAATATCCCTAATGGGTGGAAGTTCGATCATGCGAACTTCCAGCATTTTTTCTAAGATAGAGGCATATGATTCCCCCAAGGGAGCGAAGGATCGGGATGGTGAAGCCCCTTTCCGAGAAGATGAGGGTTCTCTTCGTGGTGTTTGATTAGAGGTATTGTCAGTTCGTGATGTTTTTAATACGATGGCATTGGTGGATCCTTGATTTTTGTCTTTAGAGGGGGAAGAATTAGGTTTGGTGAAGCGAGAGAAATCTGGTTTAGATTTGGAGCGAAGTTTTAACTTCCCTTGTTCAATGGCGCGAGATTCAAGTTTACGTGCCATCGTGAAGGCCTCTTCAAAGGTATGAAAAGTTTGGATCCTTAACGTGGAAGAAATGTGACTAGCACAAGATCGGGTGAACAACTCGATCTGTTGGGATTGGGGAAGGGAGAAAGACAATTGGTTGATTATCCCTCTCCAACGAGCGACAAAGTCTGCTATAGACTCATCGTCGAATTGGCGAATGTTGTAAAGATCTGTAATTGAGATCTTATGGGCAATATTTATTGAAAAATTTTCGACAAACATCTGGGCCAATTGAGAGAAAGAAAATAAGGAATGTTGAGGGATGTTATTGTACCAGTCCAAAGTGGGACCCGCTAGAGACATAGGAAAGGTACGGAGCATGAGTTCCTGGTCCTGGACGATAAGGTAGCAAGCATGTTTGAATGCTCGCAGATGTTGTTGAGGGTCTTCCCGACTATGAAATTTTGAGAATTTTGGAAGTTCCCATTGGGGAGGATAAGGCTTAAAAGCCACTGAAGGGTGAATGGGTTCATTACACACCTCTTCAAAGGAATATGAAGGACGAGCTCCTTTGGTGGAGGCTTCCAAGTCTGCAATTTTCTTGAAGAGAAGTTGAACCACATCCGATTGAGGAGTAGGCACATTGGTATGTCCTACATAAGGAGCAAGTGATGGATGTTGTTGAGGTGTCAATGGGGGATTGATCTGTTGATTGGTGGGATGGTAAGAGGAATAACCAGGTGTTTTGGGTGACGCCTGGTGAGGTATTTGTTGTGAGGTAGCTTGCGTATAGGCAGGCTGTGAGATAATAAGGGATTGGGAAAATGAGGGTTGGAAGACGGATGGAGCCTGTGATTGATGGACTCCCATGTTTGTTGATTGGATAGGGACAGATTGAGGAACGTGAGTACCGACTTGATTGGTCATGTTGGGGAACAAGACCTGAAAGGGGCCTTCTACCGCCGGATTTGGTATCAGGGGTGCCGATACTAGGGGATGGGCGAAGGTCACAGTTGCTGGAATATTGGAAGAAAGATTGACCGGAGGACGAGAAGTAGGAACCAACTGACTAGCCGGAGGGGGTTGGCTCATGAAGAGGTACTGACCTTGAGACACAATAGAGGGCATAGATGAATTAACAGCGATATGCGGGTGCACAGACGCACTCGTTATCGCCAAGGCAGAAGACCTCTCAAAGGTAGGTTGAGGAATAGTTGAGGTAACTGCAGTATTAGGAATAGGTAAGGCAATTTGAGAACTAGCCAACATGGTTGGTGGAAGAGAAAAAGGAGGCACAAGAGCCTCCCCCTTTTCCGTGGCTCGAGGCGGGAGAGAGGATGAAAACTGTTCTACATAGGCCTGGGATGGACCACGAGGATAATCGTACACTTGTTGGATTGGCGGTCCTTGATCAGATATTCGAATGGACTTGTGTACTAGGTAGTCCATGAGGGCTACCGGATTGCGATCAAGGAGAGCCTGAAATTCAGGATCCCCGCGAGGGATAGACTCCGAGTCAGAAGATATTTCTGATGGACTAGGAGAAGCTGGACGTGATGGGATTGTTTTGGCTTGATGGAAAGGATTATACGACCATGAGGGGGAACCAACTAACAGCGGTCCCGAGGAAGATTGGAGGGGTGCCGAAACATCCACGCTGGTGGTGATTTCGGAGGAAGAAGGAACCTGTTGGGCCATTTTCCTAGATTGTGACCGGGTGATAACCGTCATAAGCAAGCAAGAAAGAAGATTGTCCTAGCTAATGCACAAACAATTCAAGCAGCGCAAGTGATTATCTCCTTTAAATTTTGATGCTTTTAAGAAAAGAAAAATGTTAGGGAAGGCTTTTTAGAACAGGAACTACTCAGATAGCCAAACTAAGGATGGTTTGGGTAATGTTTGGTGAGGAGTCCCGAAGGCACTTCAGTAAAAGACCGGTACGTGGCTTGATATAGGGGCCTACCCCCGCACTTCACACACCGCTGCGATAAGGGAGTCGGGTGCTTTGCCAATATATACCAAAATCTTCCGTGAATTTATAGCGCGGCCCGAGTACCGCGTAGGCTCTTCCTCTTGGATATCACTTCCAAGTAGGCGAGGCCAGGGAAGGAGTTTTGTTTAGATGCTTTATACCTAGTGATTTTGGCTTTGTGTGCAAGGGTGAAAAATAAAAATCAAATAGTGTCACTACCGATTTTGATCAATTTTCCAACCTAATTAAAACTAGATGAAAAAGCATGCAGCAATGACAAAGAAAAGGTTCTTTTTAAGCACTTAAAACGAAATGTTTGATTTCGATGAAGACAAGTCAAACAGATTCTTTCCCAAATGCGATTAGGTTCCTTTTAAGCACCAAAAATTGAAGTGTTTGGATGTGATAGACAACCAACAAAGAAATCCTAAAAAAAGGAGAAAACACCGTAAAAGAGGAATACCTGTAGATTTAGCTCTCCAAGGTGTGTGGACTTCAAAAAGCGCGTTGTTGAGCTCTTCCCCTCGAACAATCCCACGAACAAGCAAAGTGCTCCGTAAGAAGAGGTTAAGCAAACAACAAACAAGATCCGGAAAGATATATCCAGATAATGGTGAAACGAAAAATTTCTATTTTAAGGAAATAGAAAAATTTCAAGATAATGATTTCGCCTAAAAAAAAACAAGATTGATATGATGAACAGAAATGTTCAAATAGGACTGATAGAAATCAGTGAAGAAAAGGAACAAAGTTCAAAACTAAAAAAGAAATGAACTTACCAATAAGGGACTTTGGTCGAGTCCCACCGGGCGTGCCAGAATGTAGATCAAGAATTTTGCGCTTGTTACCTGTCCAAGTTAATGCACCAAACTAAACACAAAAACCCTGAAAAACTCCAATGAAATCGATACCTGATGAAGATGTAGATGGATGAGGAAGCCGATGTAGACAAGACGGGCGCACACGAGCAATCTGCACAATAGATCCGAGTAACCTGCAAAACACCGGTGCTTGACAGAAAAAGATGGCGTTAGAAGATATTTGGGTGGACTGCCCGAGAAGCGGGTCCGGGAAGCGATAAGCTTCCTTGGCGGATGTCAGTCCACGTTTTCAATAAAGAAAAGAAGCATACATGATAAAAGATGTAAATAAAGACTAGATTTTCTGATTGCAGTAATAAAACAGAAACTGAACAGCAGACAGAAAGTACAGAAAATAGGGAACTGTGAAATAATGTTGGATTTATGTTACCTGTGACCTTTTACCTGTCTGCAGTGAAATCGGCGTCGACTGGGTATAATCGGCGGCGACTGATGCGATCGGCGTCGACTGGGACTAATCGGCGTCAACTGGATAAGATCAGTGTCAACTGAAGGCAGACTGACCAATCAGGGACTGTGCGATGAGATTCGGGGATTGGAAGGTGAATGTAGTCTGCAGGATGTGCCGAAGATGGAGAGACACTGGAACAGAGTCACCAGATGATAGATGGTGGTGTGTGATGTTGATATGATACGGGCAGAGTAACGGTGCTCCTCTCAGGGATTGATTAGGACAGGATCTGCCCTAACTGAGACAAATGATGCTAAAAAGATCTCTCCTTCTTGCAACCTGTATCTTTCTCGCTCTCTGTTCGTGCGTAAGTGCTTTCTTTCGCTCGTTAGTCTCTTTTTCGGTCCTTCGAACTGAGCTATGGACCTGCTTTTATAATCGGTGCCGCTCCTATAAAATCGGCGCCGACCATATGGGTCGGCGCCGATCGCGGAGAAGACTCCCGAGATGGCCAAATTGATCGATTCGAGAAAGAAAAGACTTATCCCGACCACGGGAAATATCCCGCTTAGGGAAGATTAAAAATGGATGTGATGCATAGATAGAATAAATTTGGGGTAGATAAGTGATTAAGATGCATGGGAAGAAGCGTAATTAAATATTTAATATTTAATTACTCATGGGTAAGATGTGATGTGATGAATTAAATTTAGAGTAAGTGATTAAATCACAAATTGGAAAACTATCCCAAGGGGATAGTTGGTGACGTAAACGTGCCCCAGGTTACCTAAGCAGGAAAAACGAATGTGAGGGACACTAAATTGGATAACCAATTTTAAGTGTCTACATTGAGTTCCACAGCCTCCACACTGGAATAGGAAACTTATCTTTGATGGTGTACTTGTTGAGTTCTCAGTAATCTGGACACATCCTCCATGTTTCATCCTTCTTATGTATCATGACCACTAGTGAAAAATATGCACTCTGGCTATGCCTAATGATACATGCCTTCAACATTTCCTCAACCATTTTCTTGATCTCACTTTTATGGGAATATGGGTATTATGTATGGTTTGATGTTAGGTGTTTGGCTCCCTAGAATCAACTAAATGGCATGATCATGATCCCTAACTAGTGGTAGTCCCTTTGGAATTACATCAAAAACAGATGAGTGAGCATCAACAATCTTTTGAAGATCGGGTGGCATTGAAGACTCTGTATTTTGTACTTCTATGGAAAATAACTTTTCTATAAATCCATCTACTCCTTTCCTGAGAACCTTCTACATCTGATGAGAGACAATAATCTATGGAGACTTAGCTACCATCCCATTCAATTGTATTTTCCTTCCATCTGAATGAAATTGCATGAATAATTCTTGGAAATTCATCTCTATAGTACCTAAGGTTGTGAACCATTGGACACCCAAAACAATATTTGCCCCTCCCATAGAAATAACAAACATAGGTGATTCTAACATGTAGTCTCCCATGGAAATATCTGATATTAAGGCACTTTCTTGTGCACTTGACTGTCCCACCATCGTAATCATAACTTGTATTTCTAGAGCTAGGCAAATAAAACAATTGAGGCAGGCAGGTAACTTAATATTTATGAAGTTATGAGTACTCCCCGAGTCAATCAACACCGTCACCTTCTAATTTTTGAGATAGCCAATACCTTGAGTGTTTTAGGATTACTAATAGCTTAAAATGCATGGCAAGAAATAGTAGGTTGGTGATTCTCTACTTCATCATCTACCAGTTCCTCAACCTCTACTATAATTTCAGCTTCCTCATCATCCTCATTACCTCTGTCAATATAGAACAACTTTTTCTTAGAAAATTTGTGTCCCTGTCTATATTTTCTATCACAGTTAAAACATAATCCTTTTTCTCTCTTTTCTTCCATTCATTGAGGAGTCAATCTAATTGGCCTAACAAATGAAGGGGAAGAGATACTATGGTCTCTGGTGTTAATGAAAGGTGGCCTCCTACTACAAAGAAATTTTTCCTCTGCTCGACGTGCCATGATAATAGAATTAAATATCTTGAGTGGATTAAACATACGTACCTCATGCTCGATGTGGTCCTTAAGACCCCCAAGAAACAGGTCATTCAGATTCTCTTCTGGAATATGCTCCACCCTTAAGGAAAGGTCCTAACATTGATGCACATAATCTTTGACTGATCTTGTTTTCTGTAAATTTGCTAATTGACTAAAGTATTTCTCTGAAACACTAGAACTATAGTGCAATTGCAACCCCTCGGTAAAAACTGTCTAAGTGACACCAAGACCATTCTTCTGCCTTTGAGCACATAACCATCAATACTAAACAAATTGGTCTGGTTCAAGATACATGGATGCCAATGTCACCTTTAGTCTTGATGGTGTTTGATGTAACTCAAATAAGTTCTCCATTTGAATCATCCAATTTAGGGTATACTTACCATCAAATTTGTGTATATCCACTTTCGGCATCATGTTCCATGGTTGCGAATAAGTTGGATTCTGATTGGGCTAGAAAAGTGATCCAACATGGTTATTTTGTCCATGATTTTGAACTGAAGATCCTCCTTGGTTGATATGGGGTGGATTTGGGCCATACTATTTACCCTTTACATGTTGCATGATATCATCCAACCACTAATTGATTTGTTTTATGTCTCCTTTAGAGGCCATCTTAGATTGTACATTTCACAGCTCATACTCAAGTTGGCTCACCTTATGATAAACCGAGGTAAACGCTAGTGCTGAGGAATCTGTATTTACCCCTTCTGACTCCATCTCTTCAATCACTACCCCATCTTTATTTTTGGCTTTACTCGGAGTAACCGGATTCTTTTTGCTCTTGTGGAAGGCCCTGCCATGATGTCAAACCTTAGGGTTTAGGTCTTAGATACAAATTCAGACAAACATGAAAAAAATAATAATATACTAATACTATTTTTTTGAGAGATTTTGTGAAAATGTAAAGAACTTGAAAACATTCCACAATTTGTACCCTAGGGAGTGATTTTATGAAAAAACCTAAATTTGTAATAACTTTTGCAAAATAAATTAAAAATGTCTAAAATTTTTAGGGTACTTACATGAAATGTTTAAAAACTTTGGTAAAAATATATTCCACCAATTTTCTTGGTTCGCAATATATGGTGGAAAAAAAAATTATGGTTTTTGCCCTAATTTTGGCCCAGATTGCAGCTTTGATACCACTTGTAATGAAATTAATTAGTATAATTCAGATTATGAGAAACAATAGAAAACCAAATAAAACAATATTTTAGAATAATAATCTCAATATGCAATTATAATAGCTTTTCCACTTTGAGGGGGCAACCTCCAAACCATATAATAAGACTCAAATGCTCAAATGATAATGAACTACTACCTACAATCCCCTATATATACTATTCATATGCTATGGCCATCACCAAGGCTGACCTATTAAGCATGAGAAAGTATAAATGATATAATAAAATTATATGGTAAGCCACATGTCGGTTACTCATATCCTAATACAATTAATAGGTTAAGGGTGCAGCATGCAACATTTGACAAAACATGTCTCTGATGATGATAGAGTTGATTCTAAAATAAGAAACATATCTAGATCCATCCCATTTCCCCTTGTATGCTCCCTTTTACTTATCCCACACTCCATTATTCGAACCCTCAAATCTTATAGTTTCTCTCTCTGTGACATAATTTCTGGTCCCCCTTTACCGATGGTTATGTAATCATAAGTATGTCAACACTAGATGTTATGTAACCACTAGCATATCAAAACCAGTGGTTTGTCACCATCAAATAAGATTAAAAATCATGTATTGGAATTATGTTTTTATTTCGATTCTATTTCATATCTGAAATTATTTTGTCAAATTTTCCAAGATTAGGATTGTTGAATCCTTTTTCGCTTCCCCTTTCACCTTGAAATTGTAAAAGTAGTCATTTGATTTATTTGACATGTCCCATGTAGTGCCCACTTTCCCTTGACACCTTTTGATATTGATCATGATACTACTGATTATATTATGGACATCATTATGGACTTTATTATAGTATGATGTTAAATGTTAGATCATGGATTATTGCTTGCTTGATTTAATTATGAGGAATGATGATTATTAGAGATATTTTATATGTTGATGATGATATACTGTTGGACATGGTTATATGATGGATGTTTTTTGGATTTGTGATATTTGGATATTGTGAGTAGACCTAGAAATGGAAAATTATTGGATGATGATATAGTTGTTGATAAAACTATAAATGATATTGTTAGATTGCTTTGATGTTGTTATGATTCATATATCTAAATGATTTTGGATTTTTTAATTATATTTATTTTCATTTGGATGTTTTGATATGGCCACAAGGCTGAAGGAGGTATTTGTGTTTTGTAGGTTAAAATATCACAACAAACATTGGGGGATTGAGACCAACCACTTTGGAATTCTAGATGAATTCAACAAGGTCACCAACAATTGTATTTGTTTGTGTGTGTTTGTTAGTGTTAGGGATTCCCATGGGGGGATCACCTATAAATGTGACCAAGGGATTTTATGTTTTTCTTTTCTTTTATTTGGTCCCTTTTTGTTTAATTTTTCCATATGTTTTATGTGGTGCACTTACCCCTTTCCATTATTTATTTAATGTGGTGTTAATATTATGAGTAATCATATTTTTTAGTTAATTAATTAAAATATGTCATAAGAATGTAATTAATAGAATTGTTGGCCATGTTTTAAAGTGTTTTAAGAATGTGTAAGTAATGTGTAAGTGACCTTGTAAGTGATGTGTAAGTTAACTTTTGAGTGTGAAACAATCCACCTTGGAAATTCGAATTTGTCCTTGGAGGCTACTTTTGGAGGCTTGTGGGACAAGTTAAACTTGTCCCATGCCTCTTAAATTTACATACCAACCTTGCCTATGGTTGGAGGGTTAAATTTAGACCATTTATGCATTTTTACAAGTCATGTTGAATGTTGTAATTGCACTTTTCTTACCTAATTTAATTTCAGTCCTTATGGGGTATGGGCTTGTTTGACTGTGTAAGTAAATTTGTCATATCATTCACCCACTTATTTATTACCATGGAGAATGAAGTTGAATTTTGGGGGTTGGGGTTGAGGATGTGTGATGTGGCATCCTACATGAATCCACCTCATCCTCTTCACTTCCCTCTTCTATAAAATTCAAATTTCTTGCCTTGTTTTGGGTTGCTTGACTTTTGGAGACTTCATTTTGGGTGAATTTTCTTATTGTTTTGGGATCTCAAGCTTGGAGAATTTTTTGGAAGATTGTTGCATGCTTGTGTTTGGCTGTTTGGGATTGCTTGCATTGGGATAAAGCTTGTTGTTTTAGAACTTGGAACAACTCCATCATGGAGAGGTAGGAGCTTGGCTCTTGAAATTCTCTTCTTTTATATGTGTAAATGTTCTTGTGTGAATGTTTGGCATATTTGTGGGTTGTTGGGTAGATGGCCTAGGAATGGTGTAGGAGAAGACTATGGGGTTATTTTGTGGGAGGCACAAGTGTGTTTTAGGGAGGTATAAGGGTGGAGGGAGTTTGGATTTGGGTTCCACCTTACAAAAAAATAGCTTGCATTTCTTTACTCATTATGGGGTGCCATAAGAGGTTGGGGAGACATAATAAAATGTGAGGAATAAGGGGTACTTGGGGGAGGCATAAGGGCATGATAAGGTGATAACCATTTGAAATGATATATATATATATATATATATATATATATATATATATATATATATATTTGGTGGGTTGTTCTCAGGTGGTGATACCCATTTTCCCCTTTAGGGAGGCATAAGCAGCATCCCCCATAGCTTCTTGCTCCTTTCACTTGCTTGATGAATCTTTTGTATTGTTTGTCATGTTTTAATGTAGTTGTAAACTACATTCTATTTGGGACTGTGTTTCTTTGTGAAAATGTTGCTTGTGTGTTTGTTGAAGCCTGTTGTTGTCATGAGTTGGATCACATCTTTTATTGCATTGTGGTTGGGGCTTGGGGGCCAATGAAGAAGGATGGATTCTCTTATTCATTAGATGTCTTGGTTGGGTGGAGAGAATATTATTTCCCCTACTTCTGTTGTGATCAAATTGGAAGAATGTGAAGAATGCATGTTGTTGTTCTGGAGCTGAGAAAAGACATTTTGATTGTCCCGTGTGAAATGAAATCTCATTGTAACCTTTCACACTTGAAGTGGATGAACTTGTAAATTTTTATAATGGAAATATGTTGTACTGATTGCAAGTAGAAATTTGAAATGTAAAAGAGTTATACTCTGTATTCTATTTTGGAAAGAATGTGAAAGTATGATACATGTTTTTGTATGTTGCATTTTGAAACCAAATGGAAAGGAATTTGTAAGAGTTAATTTAAATAAATGGAAGTGGTTTTGTATTTTCCATATGTTGTTATTCCATTGGAAATCTGAGTTTAGAATTCACTATGAAATCCCTATTTGAAAAGTGGTAAAGTGAAACACGTGGGAAGAAAATGTATTATTATGTCCTGTATATAATATATGTTTAGGAAGGAATAAAAGAAGAAAGGTTGTAATGTTGCATTTTGGAATCAATATAGGATTGCAATAGCTTTCTCAAATTTCATTGTTGTATTGAATCTGATCATTACAATGTATTAAAATCTTTGTTTGAATGAAGTAAATGCGCATGAAGAAAAATGTAGAACTCTGTCTCTGAAATGTATAAAGTTGGAAATCAGAATTTTATTTTGGCTTTTCAAATGGTTGAAATTAAATCAAATAATGTGTTAGATTGGAATTGGAACATATTCTAAATACTTAGAAGAAGAAAGTGGCAAATAGAACCATTAAAATTTGATCCCTGTTTTTTGTAATTTCAAACTGGTAATTATCAAAACAAAAAAATAATGCATAGTTTGAACCTGCCACAATAAAATAGCAAATTAAATGATTAAATTGAAGTATTAGGACCTAAATGAATTCAAATAGACAAAAATACTTAAAGGAAATATTACTAAACTTAGCAAAATCGGGCTCAACTCTTTTACAGTCATTTTTACTGTCAAGAAATGAAAATGTTAAAATTGCAAATCTATTAGAAAAATTGAATCTTGAATCTTGAATCCTTCCTTAAATCCATATAAGAACATTTCCATAGGTCTATTTGACATGTTGAGAGAGGAAGAAGATCAATTTGGGTAAATCTCACAAGTTAAAATTTACCAGTTCGCATTGTAAAAGCCTGCAAGAAGTTTTCTTGAAATTGACCCCTTAAACTTTATCAAAATAAAAAATTAATGATTCTTATATAAAGAGGACGTCAAGATATTTCCAGAAAGTCCTCATTTGACCAAAACCGAGCTCTCTATCAAAAGTTATGGCCTTCTGAAGTGTTTCTTCCTTGGCGTCAAAAATTGGGAAAAATTTCCTTGGCGGGCCGCGTGGGCCCGAATTTTTCCCTTTAAGCTTAGGAAAATTTTTTGGAAATTTTTTCTAAATTTTCCCCACCATCCCACTAGCCTACAGCCAATCAGAGGCTGCCACATAGCACCACGGGGTGTCAGCAGAGGGGCGGACCCTTTAAAATTAGCTGTCTGGAAAATTTTGGGGAAGTTTTCCCCAAATTTTCACCGACCCACGACCAATCAGGTGATGCCACGTGGCATAACGAGGATTCAACAGAGGAGTGATTCCATTTTTCCTTTTTGTGTTTCAGAAAATTTTGGGAAATTTTTCCATGTCTTCCCCACCATCCCACTGACCCGCAGCCAATCAGGAGCTACCACGTGGCATGAGGAGCCGGCAGAGGCGGGGTCAGTGTTACCCTCTTAGCCCTTCGGGGCATTAAACAAAATTTCTCCCCACTGCCCCAATTTCCTTGCATTGGCTTAGGTGATGCCACATGTCCCTTGTGGCTTGCAGATTGGTGGGTCAATGTTGGCTTTTCACCCCGCGCAGGAAATTTTCCAAACGACTCCTGCCACTCCGCTCCCCCTGCGCTGGTTTGAGAAGCGCCACGTGTCCCTTGTGGACTTGCAAACCCGCGGGTGTGCATGGGTGTAAAGTTATTTTTTCACCCTACTTAGGAAATGATTCCAAAAATCTCCCCGTAGCCCACCAACCCACTCTTTGGGCAAATTTTCACCCTTGGGCCCGCAACCCGCTCTTGGGGAAAATTTTCATCCCAAGGCCCGCCAACCCATAACTTGAGAAATATGAGGAGTTAGGAGGACTTCTTTATATCAATGGAAAGGTGAGGAAATTTCCTATCCAATGGGAATGTTTTAGGGAATTTTTGAATGCATTAAGTATGAGAAAAATTAAGTTGAAACTTTAAGTCTGTTAGAGAGTGGGTATGGTGAGGAATTACCCTCTGAACCTAATTGAACCTTCTAACCCTAAATTTTGGACCTTATGACCTCTAATAATTTTTAATAAAATAAAATTATGTTCTAGTGGATAGAATTTTTCTAGAACTTTTTAGTGAAAGTTGTTTCTTTGTAACATGGTTGTAGACTCTTTAAACAAAATAAATTATTCCATAATTTTTCCTAACTAATCCTAGGTTGTTTCTTGGGTCTTAAA
Organism: Taxus chinensis; assembly: GCA_019776745.2. NCBI lineage: Eukaryota > Viridiplantae > Streptophyta > Pinopsida > Cupressales > Taxaceae > Taxus > Taxus chinensis. The sequence goes on from JAHRHJ020003365.1 coordinate 28,784, forward strand.
TGGGTTGTTTTAGTGGGTGTTACATCTCAAGTCACTCCTAATTTAACAAGTGTAGTCCAAATTATTCATTTCTAACAAATTAAAAATATTCCTCATTTAAACATTTCATAGGTTTGTCAATTTTGAGTTCTAGAGGTGTTATGTTGCTCAATTTTGAAGAGGTCGTTGAGTAGATAAAAAATTATCTATCTTATCTTTCCTGTTACTTACAATCCAACAACCATTTTCATATCAAACTATTCAGCTCTATTTTCTCGATTCTTCATTTCCATTTATTTCTCTATGTACCTAAATCAATTATATGTTAAACTATAGAAAGAGCTTGAAGTTGAGGAGACAAATAAAACATATTTGACAATGTAGTGACCATGTTGGAGGGTTTTTCAATTTATTTAAGATTTATTACAACACTTTGTTTGAATACGAGAAATATAATTTTATTTAGAATTAATAAAAAAAATTATATTTGTCTATGCATTAAAGATTTAAATCGAAAATAATTTCTTGCAAATATCTTTTATACCTTGTTTTATTTTTTGAATTTGGATAAATATTATTTTGTGAATAATCATTTCCCATCTTATTCCTTTCGATTTTCTTGGGGAAAATTTAAGGTAAAAAGGTTAAATCTATAAAAAAAATATTACCTCTTATACTTTTGATTAAAATAGAAGCATTTCTGTTCAGGAATGTTTGACTGGAGGAAGGGAAATAACTTATGAGAAGCTTCCCTTCTTGAAAATCTAGAGGTACAAAATATACCACAGGAGACTTTATTCTATTAATAATTAATGTTACATTTATGTTCCAAAATCTTGTTTGTTATTTGAATATCTAATATCCTACAACAAAGGAATAACTATACATGATTATTCTATGTTTTAGTTTATTTTCCATTTAAAATGAGTAATAAATTAGTTCCTTAATTATTTATTTAATTTTTTAGCTTTTATTTATTCCATTAAATTGAAAAGAACAAAACCATTAGTTAGCTAATAGTTTAATTTTATTTCTCTTAAAATATTGAATCCCCTAGAAAATCAAAAAATAAATCTAGTTTATTAATTCCTTTTCATTTATTTATTGACAAGTTTAGGTATATGATAATACCAAAGTTTTTTTTAAAAATAATTTATTTATTTTAATAGATGATTAATTAGAAGTGAATTTGCAACATCAAATTTTTTTTTTAATTCTTTTGGTTTATTTAAATATTCCTTTAAGTTGTTCATTTACTGTTGGATTTTAAGTTAGTGTGGAAATATAAATAGAAACAACAAACATTTTTATTAGGAACTCACACTACCCTATCTTAACCTCAAACTTTCCTTTATCCCCTTTCTATCCATATTCTTTATAGTGATTTGAAACCCATACATGACCATTCTTGGCCCAACTCAACCTCGTAGATTAGTTTTTTTAATCCATTTTCAATCCACCAAGTACTGATCATTATCAGGGAGACATAGACTTAGGATTTTACATCATTATTTTTCTCTACCCATTTATCAATTGATTATTAGTTAGCTTGAGGATCTAAATGAACATTTATCTGTAGCTAAGAATTTTTTGTTCAACCAAGTGAACTATATTGGGTATGAAAACCCTTCGTTGTCATCACTCTACATCATTCACACCATTACATGGACATCTCTAGAGAGGAGTACCTAGATATGAATGAATATTTTCCAAGGGTAAATTAACTTGGTTGGTGAAATGTTAATGGAGGCCCATAGGATTATAGTATGGATCACACCTAGATGAAATTTAATTTATAAAGAGATAAAAATAAAAGAATAACTATTAGGATTTAGATATGAACCAACTGAATGGTGTAAACCTTCAATCTAAGAATAACACACCTATAAGAGAAAAATGTTTTTTATTTTTACAACTCCTAATCATAAAAAGATTACATGGATGCCCATTAAATATTATTTTCAAAATAATGTTAAAAAATAATTTGTTTGAACCAAATTTCATGGGGAACTAAATTTGTTGAACAAATAAAAAATTTGGTTGTGGTATAAAAACAATTAAACCAAATAAATAACAACTCACCAGATAAGTTTACCTAGGTGTAAATATGGTATTATTTATTAGCGTAGATAATTATTTACACTAACATCCCCCCTTAAAAAAACACTAGGGAAAAGAGCAAAAAAGGAAAGAAAAGTAAGGGTCCTAACTACTAGGCATAATAAAGTACCCAATTAAAACATTAAAAAAGAAAGCACTCAACCATAATCCCCAAAGTATAACTTCCATCATCCCAAAACATTCTCTCAATTGAAGATTACGAGGAGAAGCTAAGAGATTAGTGATTATATTAGCAACCTGCTCAGATGAAGGTACAAATTCTAAGTGAATAAGTCCATCTTGAACCAATTGTTGAATAAAGTGCATGTACATATCTATGTGTTTGGTGCATTGATGCTCTATGGGGTTACGTGATATATCAATGGCACACTAGTTATCATACCAATTCAGGTTAGGATTATTATGAGGAAATCCAAACTCACCAATTAATTTTTAAAGAAAAAGAGATTCCTTTATAACCTATTATTCCTCCTCGGTAGATGACAATGTAGCAATTGTCTACTTCTTACATGCCATGCAATAGGTCCTGAACCAAGATGAAAAAAAGAACTAGAGGTAGAGTGAAAAGTACCCTTACATCTTCCCCAATTCAAATTAGTAAATCCCTTAAAGTTTGTGGAATCTTCTTGTGTGTATTGAATACTAAAGTCTAATGTGCCCTAAATATAGGATAGGATACACTTTACTATTTTCCAATGACTCTCATATGGCTGATGTGAATAATGTTATCCATATTTCACCCCCTCGGGAAAATTATTGGATCAGCCACAACCCCGCACAGAAAGAACCAGAGAAAACACGGTTAAATCTTGCAAACAAGTCACAGAAGGACTCAACAATGGAGTGGCGGGGCCTGCGAAAGACCAAATGACCCTATGTAAGAAGAAAGAGAAGAGAAATGACTCTGTCAAGTGGATCCATGTCTTAAATCTATTTAATGGGTTACAGGTGGGCTCAAAAATAGAATAACAAGGTTAGAGAAGGAGTAGTGTCACAGAGAAGCCAGGAGCAAGAAAAAGAAGAAATGGTGAAGATCCAAAGTCTTCAGGCTCAAAACAGTTCAGAATGAGTCCAAAAATTGGCTAAGTATGGAGGAGGTAGTGGAGAGAGCCACATGTTCACAGCACTTCTCCAAAGTTGAATCCAAAAAGAGAAGCTCAAAAAAGTGCCAGGATTCCACGCGTCCAGAGCCCAAAAAGTTACACAGGCCATTGAAAAGTCTTTGACTAGGCAGGAAGGTGCCAGGTGTTGGCTTGACATAAATCCAAAATGGGAGCCCAAGGTGGAGACTCCAACTCGCGCCAGCCCTCCACGTATAAAATGGTTAACAGAGGTCAAAAGGTGGACAGGGTGGGCCTAAAAAAGGGCTAAGTATAGAAGTACTGTTGGGGACTACCACGTGTCCAAGTGGCACATCTCCAAGAGTAGATCTAAAAGTGGAGGCTCAAACAAACACTGGTTCACCACATAGCCCAAGGTCCGAAAAGGTAAGAGGGAGGTCATTGAAAATTCCAAAGACCTACAGAGGCTTCCAAGTGTCAACTTGACGCTCCTTCAAAGGCAAATCTTGATCGGGATTTCAAGCGAGCATGGAGCCTCCACGCGTCTAGTCTCAAAAAAGGGGACAGAGTCAGGTTGAATAGTAATGCATGGTGGTAGGTCAACAGAGAGGTGCCAAGTGTCCAAATGATGCTAACTCAAGGGTCAAATAAAGAGAGGGTTTTCTAGACAAGTGCCAGACCACCACATGTCCCTAGGTTAAGAAATATGACCCTACCAAGCAAAGGACTTAGCCAAAAAACATAGAAATTGAGGAGGCTGGCAGAGGAAGCCACATGTCAGCCATGCGCCATTCCAAGAGAAAAATACAGAGGCCACCCTCAGGCATGCGCCAGCCCTCCACGTGTCCCATATTAAAAAGGAGGCCTATTTTTCAAACTAGGTTTTCCTGCCCTTTTGTATGGACCCGATACAAACTTTGAAGGGGCATATCTTTTGACTTAGGGCTCAAAATATTGCAAATATGACACTATTGGAAAGATCTCGGCCTCGCCTACGCCATGAAGATCTGAAACTTTAAGTTTGGAGAAGTCAGGTGGGAGAAAAATGGAGAAACGTCTTCGGGCCATTAATGCAGGATCTATTTTTACCCCAAAAACTAGATCGGATTCAATCTAATCTGCCGTTTCCCCCTCCTTTGAGGTGCCAAATAAGTGATCAATGCAGTCAAGAAGATTTGGGGGTAGATTTTGTAGGAGGCATTAATAGCCGTGGTTGAGCTTCGACCTTTTTTTCCCACTTCTCTCTCTTTCTCCCTTATGTGTTGAATCTATAAAAGTAGGATTGAGACTCATTGTAAAGGTTTGGACATTTTTTTGTTTTTGCAGGCTCCCCTTTCCTTCTTGTAAAGGAATTTCATGGAGTTTAGACCTTCCATTTAAATTGCAATATGTTTCCTACCTTCTGGCCATTTGTAATGCATTGTATCAATCTACAGAGCAATAAAACATGTTTTTGATTGATTTTAGATCCTTTCTTGTCTCCTTTTCTCTCATATGGTCTTTCATTATAAATCTGGTTATCTGTGCTTGATTATCGTATGCATTTTGTTGGTTTGTATCTATCAAGAAAACTAATGTTCATCATTCCTTCGGTGCATCACCTTGTAGCTTAGTTTTGATTTCTTGTATTCCTTTTATCCCCGTCTCCTTGGTAAAACTTAGATTAGGTTTAGGAATAGGTCCTCTACAAGTTTCCACGTATGCACCTAAATAGAGGAATAGGAACCAACCTTTAATCTGGGATATTTTTCCCATTTGCAAAGTCCCACACTTTGGGAAAAACTCAATGTTATGTGAATCACACCAAATGAATCTACCTTAGAAAAGTAGATCTGACAACTCATTTGGGGGTGTTGTGATTTTGCACTAACAATTTTGGCACGCCCGGTGGGACAAAGAAGTCTCCATCTTTATTACAGTAAGATTGATGTGCACTTGTTGTGATTCTAGCTTTTAAGAAGCTTTAAAAAAAAAGAACTACACATCTGACGAACTCCAAAAGGACAAGAATCCACTGGTTTCAGCAGTCCAAGTTTCCCAAGTTCATGAGAAGGATACAAACAAGGTCAAGAACAAGAGAAGAAGGAAAATTTGTACACCTACACTTGTCTCCAGACAGAAGGAGAAGAGGAAGAAGAGCCCAGAGGTCTCTATCTCCACCAAATAGAGCCTTATCAACACCTCCTCCTAGTAGGCTATTCTTTCAATCAAGAAGGGTGCTCAGGCTGATCAGGATGGAACAACCACCAAATCCTTATGTTAATTTCACTGGAATCAGGCCATTCACTCTTAATGCACAAAATCTAGTCCCAGTGGCAGCATTAAAGAGCATCCCATATTTCACTGGAGAAAACCAGACTTCTCTTGGTGACCACATTCAAGACATTGCAAATTTTTGTACAATCCATGAGATCACTGAGATGGACATTGTAGTCAAGTTGTTAGCCTCTTCACTCAAGGGTAAAGCTTCACAATGGTTCAGGAGCCTAGAAGCAGGCTCTATTCAATCTTGGGACCATCTGTACACAACTCTTCATGACCAATTTGGAGAAAAAGGGATAACCTATCCTTGCCGGAGTAGCTGACAACAATCAAGAGAGCTCCGAATGAGCAGTTGATGGATTTCAACCTCAGATTTCAATGGACCTGGGACAGGATTCCAATAGCAGTAAAGCCCACTAATGAAGGTGCCTTCTTATACTTTCTTAGAGCTTTAAATTCTGATATTGCTTTAATGATTCAGTCAATGGGGGGCACAACCTTACCTGCAGCCTATAGCCTTTCCATAGGAGTTGAGAATCATTTAATTCAGGATGGAAAACTTTCTCCTAGGCCATCCATGCCTCTATACCCTGAATTAGGAAACCCAAGTACCAGCCAAACACCCACATTAGCTCTTATACCCACTCCCAGGAGTCAAAGTTAAGATGAAGCCTCCACCTCATCATCTAACACCTCAAAGGAGGTTCAGGAAATTATGAAACAACTTCAAAACCTGGGGAATGAGTTAGTAACCATCAAAAGACAACAGGCTCAGAGTTCTAGGCCATATCAGCCTTAAGCTCAGTATCAGGCTAGACCCCCGTATCAACAAAATAGACCACAAGCCCATGTTGTAACTTAGAGTCAACACCAAGGAAAACCTCAAGCTACTAGACCTTTCAGGTCATATGATTTGAACACAACTTCAACATCAAGGGCATTGGTTCCAGCACAGAATAACATGGCACAAGAATATGATTGGTGTTTTCCATGCATTCAGCCACATAATCAATCGGTGCTTCAATGGTGCACTAAATCAGGATTTGATGGTGCAAACTGTTGGTGTGTCACAAGAACCTAGCCAAGAAGAAGGAGCTCAACAAGAGGGACCTCCAAGTGAAACTATGCTTGTCAATTGGCAAGTTGAAGACTTCTGTGGAATGAATCAGACTCCTTCTCAAAGTATAGCTTCCAATACACGGTCCAAGAAGAGAAATATTGGAGAAGGACATTCACCAAACTCAGGTGACCCTCAATCCTCCATTGCTCCACAAGGTATTGGCATTCAAAATACAACTCCCAATATGTAGAGCCAATCCAAGCCACCTTCCAAATCTACTCAGGCACCGGTTGTAACAGCCCATGTGCAAGAGAAAAATGTGCTAGGGAAGGGGAAACAGAAGGATAGCTCATTTAATATCATTGAGAAAATGAAGAGGACAAGTGTGAACATTTCACTATGGGAGTCACTGGCCATTCCAAGGTAGAGGGATCTATTACAGACTGCCATGCAAAATTGGTCAAGCTCAAATCAACCCCCTAACCAACAAGAGAAAGTGCTTACCAATACAGCTCAACCTAGGGGAAACCATCAAGAGCAATAAGGTAAGAACCTGAGACCTCCTCCATTCTATGTTTCATTAATCATTGGGGATAAATTGGTGCATAATTACATGATTGATTCATAGGGAAAGTAGTTATGTAATTCCCAAACAAATAGCTGATCAACTGGGTCTCCAATATGAAGTCATCTCTAGAGGGGTAGTACAATTGGATGGGACAACAATGAAAATTGTTGGAATCATCAAGGATCTGAGCCTCACTCTGCATGCCTGCCCCAATGTGACTATATTACAGAATGTGTTATGCCACCACATTTTGTTTTGTGCTTGTCCAGGGACTTCACTACCAAAATTGGAGGCTATCTGTCTGCTGACTGGTTACATATGCTCTTTAGAACAAGGTATGGGCTGAAGGCCACAATTCAGATCTAATCCTGTAGTGGATTATCACATTGAGTCTTATGTTCCTAGCCCAATCAATGCAAATTGTTCGTCTTTTGATCAAGAAGACGTCCTAAACACTTGTGAAGTAGATACCAAGGTGGGGTGTATCCCGGGCCTGAATCTCAATGAATGGATAGTAAAAAGACATGCTTTTGATCCCTATAAGGAGATGGAAGAATCTGAGCTAGGATTCTACTTCCTGCATGAGGAGAATCATCCTCTTCCTGACATCATTAAGCCAGAATACAAAGATGACAATGAAGTATGGAAATTTTCTTTGATGGCTCGAGAAGTAGGCAAGGACGGAGGAGGGGATATGATTGTGCCCCCCCAAGGTATGAAATATTACTCAACTTTATGTTTTTAGTTTTCCTGTTCAAATAACACTGTCGAATATGAGGCTTTGGTTCATGGATTGCATTGGGCTAGAAGATGAGGAATCAAGAACCTACAAGTGTTTGGTGATAGTGAACTGGTTTCCAATCAAGTCAAAGGAAAAAATGCTATCAAGAACAACCTACTCAAAAGCTACAAGAATAGGGTATGGGATCTCATTGAGGATTTTGAAGCCTTCAACATTGTGTCCATACCCAGGAAGGAGAATGAAGCTGCTGATAGGCTTACAATAGTTGGAACAACATTTGATGTGGTTGATATCATCAAGAGGGAAAAAGGACAGCCACATATCCATGTGATTGTGAGGCCAACAGTGCCAGATAACAACACATGCTGGCAGGTGTTTGAGAATGATCAGCAGATCATCAATTTTTTGCAAGAGGAAGCTGAGTTCTCAGCTATGAATCAAGAAAAATTAGAGCAGTAATATGGAGATCAAGTAGTGTAGCTACATACAAATAAGCTTCCCAAAAGCTTAGTGACATTGGAATCTATCTTCAATCCCAATGATCAATTTTGAAAAGAGAAGGATAATATACAGATCAAAGGAGAAGATTCAGAGTCAATTCTAGTTGGAGAAGGAAAAACACTTCAAATTGGTAAAGTGGCCACCAAGAAAGAAAGGTATGAATTCATGTAACTTTTCCAAGAGTTTCCAGATGTATTTTCTTGGAGCTATGAAGACCTAAGAGGGTTCAATCCAAAGTTAGCACAACACACAATCGAACTAGATCTAGCTGCTAAGCCCATCAGTCAAAAGTAGAGACCAGTCAATCCACACATTGAACCTCTGATGAAGAAAGAGATGAACAAGCTGATAGAGGCAAGTATCATATTTCTAATCAAACACTCAAGTTGGGTTGCAAACTTGGTCCCAATTAGGAAGAAGAATGGAGAGATTAGGTTGTGTGTAGACTTTTGAGACTTGAACAGAGCATCCCTTAAACATCACTACCCACTCCCCTCAATGGAGCAGATCTTACAAGTGGTGTTCTGGATCAGAGAGATTCTCTCTCCTAGATGGCTACTCAGGGTACAACCAGATCATGGTGAAGGAAGATGATCAGTTCAAAACAACTTTCACCACCAAATGGGGCACCTATGCCTATAGAAAAATGCCATTTGGATTTTCTAATGGTAGAGCCACTTTCCAAAGGGAAATGGATATGGCATTCAAAGGGCTGATCAACAAAATAGTACTGATCTATCTGGATGACATTACCATGTTCTCCAAAAATGTAGCAGACCACCTTTTTCACCTAAGGTAGGTGTTTCAAAGGTGTAGGAGATTTGGGGTATCATTGAACCCTAAAAAATGCATATTCTTGGCCCATGAGGGTAGAATTCTAGGCCATATTGTGTCAAAGGAATATTTGGAAATTGACCCAGAGAGAGTTGAAGCAATAAGAACATTTCCATTGCCAAGCCATAAGAAGGCTCTTCAAAGCTTCTTAGGAAAAATCAATTTTGTCCGCAGGTTTGTACCAAACTTTGCTACCCTTTTCAAGCCAATAATGTTGATGTTGAAGAAGAGTTTGACATTTAGGTGGACAACTGAAGGAAAAGCAAGTTTTGAGGCCATCAAAGAAGCTATATCACAAGCCCCAACTCTTGTGAATCTAGATTTTTCTAAGGACTTCATACTATATGCCTTTGGTGGTAGTGACACGATTTCTACAATCCTAGTACAACAAAACAAAGAGGATACAGAGAAGCCAATTGCTTTCTTCAGCCAGGGTCTAGAAGATTATGAATTGAAATACTCTTTCATTGAAAAGTAGGTCTTGGAAGTGATCAGATGCTTAAAGAAGTTTAAGCATCTGGTTTCAAACAATAAAATACAACTGTTAGTCTCCCATGCAGGAGTTAAGGACTTCCTTCTCAGCAAGGATCTGAATGAAAAATGTGCAGGATGGATCACTCGTGTCATGGATGAAATTAAGATCAAGGTTACTAAGCTAGTATGTGGAAAGGGATTGTGTGAATAACTAGCCTCGAGTCAACAAGATGAAGCAAGTAGTGAAAAGGAAGCTGTTTTTGTCCTGCAAAATAGTCAAGAGGAAGAAAATGAGGATGTGCCCACTCCTTGTTGGACTTAAAACATGGTGCACTTCCTTCAAATAGGACCGTGTCCTCTAGAAATGAGTAAAACAAAAAAAGAGATATTTCAGACTATAGGCCATCCCATATGTGCTTATTGATGACATCTTGTTCAAAAGGGACATCAATGGCATTTTGTTAAGGTGCATTGGGACAAATCAAGTTGAGAGAGTGTTACAAGAGTTCCATGACGAAGCAAATGAAGGCCATTTTTCTCCATGGGTGACAACACTTAAGATCATGAAGGTGGGTTATTATTGGCCCAGGGTATTTAGTGACTGCTACGCATGGATCAAAAAATGCAAGAACTGTGCATTCTTTAGAGGAAAAGAAAGGCTAACAGAACTTCCATTGCACCCAATTTCAGTAGATCAACCATTCATGCAATGGGGGTTAGATTTCATTGGGGTCATCAATCCAAATTTGAGCCAAGGCCACAAGTGGATTCTAACAGCAAGCAAACTATTTTACCAAGTGGAATGAGGCAGTGGAACTCAAAGAAGCTAATGAGTCTAGCATACTAGATTTCTATGAAGGGATAGTGACCAGGTTTGGAGTGCCATCCACCATTATATCAGATAAGGAATTGATATTCATAGGTTCCAAAATCATAGGATGGGTCATTAGGAGTGAGATTTACTTGAGCACTTCATCAAATTATTACCCTCAGGGTAATGGCCAAGAAGAGTCAACAAACAAGAACCTACTAAATATTTTTGGAAGAACTCTGGATGAAAATCAGAGAACTTGGCATACGAAACTCAAATCAACCTTATGGGTTGATAGGACAACACCCAAAAGGTCTACAGGTAGCTCTCCATTCAAACTTTTCTATGGGAAAGAGGTAGTATTGCCTATATCACTTGAGTTGCTAGCATTAGAACTCATGAAGCAGCTGGAGATGTCTGAGTTTGAACCAATGGAGGCCAGGTATGCAAAGCTGATGGATTTGGAAGAAACCAGAGAACATGCAATTCAAACAATGGAAAAGGATCAGGTCTCAATCAAGAGATGTTTGAAAAGAAGGAAAGAACAAGGACCTTCTAGGAAGGACCTAGTTTTGAAATGGGATGCAGATCAGGAAAAACCAAGAAGGCATTCCAAGTTTTGATCCCATTTGGAGTGGCCCTTACATGGTCAAAAAATGTAAAAGTAGCAATGCCTTCCAATTGTCTACATTGGATGGTGAAGAGTTGCAGATTCCAATAAATGGAATTTATCTTAAACACTGCTACTAGAAGGAAGGTTCTCACCTTGTACATATTAGTTTAGTTTATCATTCCTCTAAGTGATTTTGCACATTATCTTGTTGTAGTTTAGGTTGGTGTTTTCTCCTAAGTGCTTTGCATGACTTTGCATGTTCTACTTGGAGCATGTATGATTTAAAATTTTGTATATAGTTGTGGTGTTGTTTTGTTGCTCTTACACAACCTATTCAGAGATAGATGAAGCCCGGGTCAAAGTAATTTTCTACTCTTAGAAACCATCGTTTTGAGATTTCTTATGAAAATTGAGAGTGAAAACATTCAGGATTGTGAATCAGAGGCTAGATTAGTATCAGATCGTCATTCTCGAATCCATGCCCAACAGATATGGCAAGGCAATTGGTATTTTCATCTAGCAGGTAGATATCCCTATGATTTGATAAATTTGTACCCATATTTCACCTCCCAAGAAAATTATTGGATTAGCCATGACCCCGCATAGAAAGAATCAGAGAAACCAAGTTTAAATCTTGCGAACAGGTTATAAAAGGACTCAATAATAGAGTGGCGGGGCCTACAAAAGAGCCAAACAAACCTATGCAAGAAGAAAGATAAGAGATGACTATATTGAGTGGATCTGTGTCTTAAATCTATTTAACAGGTTATAGATGGGATCAGAAATAGAATAGGAGGGTCAGAGAAGGAGGAGCAGTGTCATAGAGAAACTAGGAGCAAGAAAAGAAGAAATGACAAAGATCCAAAGTCTTCGGGCTCAAAACACTTCAGAATGAGTCCAAAAAATTGGCTAAGTATGGAGGAGGCAGCAAAGAGAGCCACCTGTCCAAACAACACTTCTCCAAAGTTGAATCCAAGAAGGGGAGATCAAATGAGCGCAAGGCTTCCATGTGTCCAGAGCCCTAAGACACGATCATTGAAAAGTTTTTGACTAGGAAGGAAGGTGTCAGGTGTTAGCTCGACACAAATCCAAAATGGAAACTCAAGGTGGAGACTCAAACTCATGGCAGCCCTCCACATAGAAAATGGTCAACATAGGTCAAAAGGTAGATAGGGCGGCCATAAAAAAGGGCTAAGTATAAAAATGCTAGTGGGGACTGCCATGTGTCCAAGTGGCGCATCTCCAAGGGTAAATCCAAAAGCGTAGACTCAAACAAGCACTAGTTCGCCACATAGCCCAAGGTCCGAAAAGGTAAGAGAGAGGTCATTGAAAAGTCCAAATACCTGTGGAGGCTTCCAAGTATCAATTTGACGCTCCTTCAAAGGAAAATATTGATTGGGATTTTAAGTGAGCGTGAAGCCTCCACGCGTCAAGTCTAAAAAAGAGGGGACAGAGTCAGGTTGAATAGTCAATGCATGGTGATAGGCCGATGGAAGGTGCCAAGTGTCCAAATGGTGCTAACTCAAGGGTCAAATGAAGAGAGGGTTTCCAAACAAGCACTAGATTACCACGTGTCCTAGGTCAATAAATATGACCCCGCCGAGCAAAGGACTTAGCCAAAAAACATAGAAATTGAGAAGGCTAGCGGAGGAAGCCACGTGTCAGCCCCACGCCATTCCAAGAGAAAAATATAGAGGCCTCCCTCAGAAAAGTGCCAACCAACCATGTGTCCCATATGAAAAATGGGCCCATTTTTTGAATAGGTTTTCCCACCTTTTTGTACGGACACAATACAAACTTTGAAGGGGCATATCATTCGACTCAAGGATTAAAATATTACAAATCTGACACCGTTGGAAAGATCTCTGCCTCGTTTATGCCATGGAGATCTAAAACTTTAAGTTTGGGAAGGTTAGGTAGGAGAAAAATGGAGAAAACATCTTCAAGGCCATTAATGCAGGATTTATCTGCCTCAACAACCAAATCAGATTTGATCTAATCTGTCGTTTCCTCCTCCTTTAAGGCATTGAACCAGTGATCAATGCAATCAAGGTAGCTTTGGGGACAAATTTTGTAGGAGGCATTAATAATAGTGGTTGAGCTTCGACCTATTTTTCCCACTTATATCTCTTTCTTCTCTCTGATTGAATCTATAAATATAGGGTTGGGACTCATTGTAAAGGGTTAGACGTTCTTTTGTTTTTGCAGGCTCACCTATCCTTCTAGAAAAAGGTTTCATGGAGTTTAGACCTTCCATTTAAATTACAATACATTTTCTACCTTTTGGCCATTTGTGATGCATTGTATCAATCTACAGAGAAATAAAACACATTTTTGATTCATTTTAGATCCTTTCTTGTCTCCATTGCTCTCATCTGGTCTTTCATTACAAATCTGGTTATCTGTGCTTGGTTATTGTATGCATTTTTTTGGTTTGTGTCTATCATCAAAAAACTAATTTTCATCATTCCTTTGGTGCATCACCTTATAGCTTAGTTTTGATTTCTTGTATTCTTTTTATTTATGTCTCCTTGGTAAAACTTAGATTATATTTAGGAATAGGTCCTCTGCAAGTTTCCACGTATGCACCTAAATAGAGGAATAGGAACCAACCTTTAATTTGGAGAGTTTTCCCATTTGCAAAGTCCCACACTTTGGGGAAAACTCAATGTTAAGAGAATCGAACCAAATGAATATGCTTTAGAAATTAGACCTGAGAAATCATTTGGGGGTGCTGTGATTTTACACTAACAAAGACCTAGAGACAATATTCACAACAAAATTGATGTCAGGATGAGTATGTGTTAGATAAATAACACTTCTTACCATGTGTCTATATAATGTGAGATCAACCAATTATAACTTAAAATCAGCAATCAACTTAATACCTAATTGATATGGTGTGCGAGAAGGCTTAAAATCAACAATGGAGAACCTATGAAGAATATCTTGTGAGATTATTCTATGAGGATCAACCAAAAACCAGTGCACATCAACAAGGTTTCACTCCTACTGAAACAAGCAAGCTCTAAGTAATCATCAAGTATAAAATCAAAAAAACAAGAACCAAGTGATGATGTGGTAAGTCACACACACCAACACCCCACTTCATCGAAGCTAAGGTAAAGGTCATGGTAAGTTAGAAATAAAAAGAGAACTCCCTCTAAAAACTAAGAAATATGCATCATATGGGTCATGGAAACTAAAGTCCTGATGAGGTACCTATTGGTTGCTCAAAGGTGTACCCACATCTTGGACCTTGGAATGGCCGAGGTGTTTGAGACCACAATGGAACTGTCCCTAAGTTGTGGGACCTTACGTGCTTGGGATGGATCTTTGTAGAAGGATGGTTCCTCTATCTATTTCTACTACTACTGTTACTCTTAGTGATGGAAGGGAAAACTAAGATAATAATGCCAAGGTACTAGGGATAGAAGAATGACATAAAAGGAAACTACACTAAAAGGTGATAACACCAGAAAGGAGGGATGAACACTATCTACTTGGAGTGAGAATGAAAGGAAATGCATGAAAGGAGGATAGGAATGAGTAGCACAACTAAACACGTATTCACCAGATCATTCGCATGGAACACAACTAAATAAAGAACTACAATGGACATGAAATGGCATAACCAACATGCCACACAAAAGAAAAGGAAAAAGGAAAGAATTCAAAAATGTTAGGAAAGAGAATAGTCACAAAATAATGCTTCTATTACTTCCAGAAATGCACAAAGTTGTTACAATGATGAAGGAGGCCGATATCCACATGCAAGAGCTAGATCTAGAGGTTTGCAACTCAAAATATAGAAAGTATGGAGTCCTTTGCAAAATATGTAAGGATCTAGAGTGTCCAACTAAAAAAATGATTTTATCTATTACATTTTTAGATGAATCCATGGAGGAAGATTGGAAGAAAGGGGGGAAAAACTTGAATTTGAAATGCAACCACCAATAAGAAGCATTCAATGCTTGCAAATATGCCTAGAGATCTATGAAATATGCATCCTCAAGCAAATTTTTCATGTTTAATAAGAAAGGAGGGTGAATCATATCAAATTGGGTGGTTGGAGCAATCAGAACTTCTCATTAATGCTAAAAGAGACGTTTTCCCATTTCTCACCTATTAGATCCACCAAGAATTTGAATTTGAATTTCTAGCACTATATCTGATGTCAGCAAATTTCTAATAAGTCCATGTGCGTTCTGATCTGAGCTATGTAGAAAAAGATATGGCTTTCAGAAGATGTCAGAGTCATTGGTGCATGAAAAACACAAGTCACGCACATATTTTCTGAAATGATAACCAACTATGCAAATTTTTTTTTTTTGCCACATGCCACTTACTGATTTGTTACAAGGATTCTACACCATGTTGGCATGCTTTGACTAGTTATGCATGACATATCAAGGTATATTGGAAGATGAAATTGGCACAGAGGAGCACAAAGGAGGGCATGAGGTACAAGCACACAAAGGAAGGAACAAAGGGGTGCGCATGATGCACGAAGGAAATGAGGAAAATTGGTGTACAAAGAACGCATGGTCAAGGCACAACTATTACAAAGTAATGGGCATGACACACAAGGAGATCAGGGACTTAACTAATTAAAGCAAGTCTGAGATGCACACAAGGTGAAGAAGTTTCTTAGGAAGAAGGAAAAAGGGCAGAAGGTGGGTGCAAGGGAGGCATGGAACAAAGAGGAAATGAAAAAGGAATGAGAGAATAGAAAGTGTGCAAGGGATCTTGAGGAAAAAGAATGGGTGCCAAGGGGAAGCTGCAACCAAGGAGTTGTGCCAACTGAACCTGAGCATGCACAACATTTAATGAGTACTTGAGAGTCAAAATATTTATATCAATTACCCAAATAACTAGGAGAGTTATTTGGATAAAAGTACCCATGTAAAAATTGTAATATTATAGAAAATAAGAAGAGGATAAGTGGAATAGAATTCCCAAAGAAGATGGGCAGCTATAAAAAACCTCACCCCAAGAAGAGAGTACAAGTGAAATTGGCTTCAATGAAGGGCTTGGTAAATATGTTTGTACCCTGATCAGAAGTGTGATAATACTGCAAGTCAATCATTTCACCATGAACCACATCTTGTATGAATTACATGTGGATCTCAATGTGATTTGTCTACTAATTTTGAACTAATTTTTGGAAAATTGAGATGGTTATCATGTTTTCATAGTAAATGATAACAAGCCACCAAAATTGAATACTAAACTCTATCAGACTCCCATGTAACCAACCAACTTATGTGGTTGTGTTTTCTGCTCCCGTATATTCTACATCTATAGAATATATCACAACCACATTCTAGTTTTTTCTTGAAAAACTAACAAGACCCAAACTAATAGAAAAATTGTATCCTAAGGTAGACTTATAATGATGGATATCACCGGACCAATCAAAATCTATAAATCTAACTATATCAATCTTCATCCCTCTAAAGTAGTTAATGCCATTAGTATGAGTACCATGAACATAATTAATGATTTGATTTGTTTCTCTCTAATGAAACTCATGTGGCTCCTACATAAATATAGATATGATCCCAACAACATATGAAATATCTAGTTGAGTTTGAGTTGGATATAATAAGTTCCCCACCAACGAGCGATAAATGGTATGATAAACTATAGGAGTGGAGAAATTCAAAATTAACTTAACCCTAAAAAGGAAGGGAGTAGGAGATGGCTTATAATCATTCATGTGAAATCTAGATGACAAATTAAGGGCATACATAGGTTGTGAAATTACAATTCTTGAGTCTGATTGTTATAGCTATATCCTAAGAAATTAATGAAGAAAACTTAAGTTGGTCATGTAGAACTTGTTGGCTAAGGAAGTATTCACAAAAGTGATCAAGGAATATCTACCCATAATTAACAATTCATCAACATGTAAAACATGGATAAACATGGAGTCATCCTGCTATAAAATTTAAAGATCAGGGTTAGCGTGACACCTAGTGAACCCTAATGCAAGAAGAAATGAGTCCATATTGGCATACCAAGACTAAGGGGCTTGTTTAAGGACATACAAAGACTTCTTTAACTTGTAAATGAGGGATGAATCATAGACATACCTTGAGGTTTTTTACATATACATCTCTTCCTATAGGTCCCCATGAAACTAGGAACTATTAATTTCCATCTGATGAACTTCCCATTTGTTCATGGTAGTGATGGTGAGGGTTAGTCGAATGGAATATGTGTTTGTAATGGGAGAAAATGTTTCTGAATAATCAACGTCGCCTACCTAGGAGAAAACCTTAGCTAAAAATTATTATTTATTCTTCTCGATGACTCCATTGGCACCATACTTTATTTGGTAAACCCATTTACACCAAACTATTTTTCTTCCTTTTAGAAGAGGGGTGAAATACCAAGTATTGTTCTTCATGAGTGAGGAATACTCCTCATCCATGGAATAATACCACTCAGGAATCCTAGAATCCTCCTAAAAATACTGAGGGTCATAAGAAGAGGAAAATAAGGCATGGGGCCTAGTGAAATCTGAATGAGTCCATCTCCAATCTGTTATATCCCTTATCCAATCTCTAGCACTATGTAAACTCTACCTATCCCATCAAGGAAAAGTAGGAGATTCAAGCTCAAAATTTTTAGATTCTTCACTCGAGTGAGAAGGGAAAAAGTATTCATCATAATTGCTATCAGAACCATAAGATTCTAAATCATGAGGAGTGGGAGGATCAATAGGAGGAGGAGGAAAAACATGATCAACATCAGAAGAATCAAAATTAGAATCAAAGAGAGATATAAGGACCTCAACAAGTGGAGAAGTGGAATTCAAAGATGACTCATCAAACTTCACACTTCTCTCAATATAAATACAATGAGTAGTAAGGTTCAAAAATAAATAGTCCCTTCACACCATCAGGATAACCTAAAAATATAAAAGGTCAGGACTATGGTTCTAATGCCTTGTGTCTCTTTTTTGGAATCTGGGCCATAACATTGGATCCAAAGATGTAAAATTACTCGACATTATGTTTGTGTCCAAACCAAGATTCAAAGAATTTCATCCCTCTTACTTCCTTAGATGAAACATGATTCTGAATGTAACAAGCATAGTTCACAAATTTGGCCTAATACTGTGAAGGAAGGGATTTAGAGTGAACCATACAAGTGACCATCTCTTTAAATTTTTGGTTCTTTCTTTCTCCAACTCCATTTTCATGAAGGGATGTAAGTAATTGTATGCTACAAAGCAATCCCTTCGGAGGTGCAAAAATGTTTGAATCTATTTCTCACATACTCACCTCCATTTTTGGTTCATAAGAACCTTGATATAACTTTCATCTTGATTTCTCAACAAGATCCTTTAAGTCTCATAAGTATTCAAAAAATTCATATTTATGTTTGAGAAAATACACCCATGTGTAACATAGAAATTCATCCATGAAGGTAAGTATATAAAGATTTCTTGTAAATGAAGGACATGGGAAATGTCTAGAAACATGTCACTATTAAAATGATCTAAATGATGAAAATTTCTCTAGGATTTTCCTTTTTCCAAAACTTTCTTCGTGGTGGTTCTTGAGGGCACAACCCTCACAAAGACCCTTAAAAAGATGGGGGTAACATGTTGACCATCTTGTTTTGGCTCAATTGTTCAAGGTAATTATAGTTAAGATTACCAAAATTCTCATGCCATAGCTTGGTGACCTCATCTACATGATTAAGCAAGGCAGTGGGCGTTGATCAGAAGTAAAGTGGGAGAAGGTGTAGAATCATGACCGATGATTCACCTTTCCATCAACCATCATACACTCACGTGAAGCACATGAGTAATCACTGAGTTAGGATTAAATTAAACTCTCATTCCTTCACTAAGATGAATGATTTGAAAAACCAATAGAGATATTGGTAAAGAGATCAATAACACTCAACAATTGGTTAAATTTTTCTCCTTATACTTCTACAAATCCACTAACAAAAACTGAAACTAAAGTATCATCAACCAAAGGGATTTGCGACATGCCACATGGATCTATGTTGGAAAAATCAACATGAAAAATTCCCATGTGGTATGAGGCACCAAATCAATGATCCACGTCAATGAAGAGGTAACTCTAGCTACAAGGGCCTTTCCTTTCTTCTTCTCAGATTTAGACTCCTTTACTTTAGAAGACTGAGAATTTAGAGAATTTTTTTGATAGGTTCAGGAAAACCTATATTATTCTTCTAAATTAAATGAGTTAGGTGATATATTTGTTTTCTCATACATTGATGCTCCTCATGTCCAGTCTTCTTTCAATAGGAACACTTACAATTTTCCTTCTTCGCTTTGGGCTCAGATGTAGAAGGAGTCATGTTAGATTTGGTTTACATTTGGTTGGTCTTGGTTTCATTCTTAGGTTGGTATTTTTTCTCTTTCTTCATTTTTATTTCATCTTTCCAATACTTGCAACAAGGGATGTGGACTTAGATTTTGAGTTCTCCCATTTGAATGAAATTATACTGTTCTCAAATGAGTTGGGATGAAAAGTTGTCAAATGAGGGAATTTTCTAAGTAGCACCTATATTTTATTTCATGGCATGGAAGGTAGAAAAAAGACAAAGTATTTGGGACCAAGCTTAGAAAGAATCAACAAGATTAACTGGCCATATTTTTTCTCAACTCCACATTCTTTCAATAGTAATCTAGTGTGGACAAACTTAGAGGAGAGATCTTGTCGGTTATCAAAGTTACTAAGAGTTAATCCTAATGTTCATTCTCCAACCTCATGCTGCTCTTAATGTCATTTTATTTTCCAAACATATCATCATTTTTTTTCTAGGCTCCATCAATGTTTTGTGGAAGATTCAATGTGGAAGAGAAACTCGGGAGAGATGGACATACAGAGAAGACACAAGGATTCATCAATATCGGTTAAACCACCTAGATTTTTAAGGTTCATATTTGGTTCTATTTTTACTCCCATAATGATACAAAAAAACCCTTTACCCCATACAATTTGAGATAACCATTAAAATAAGTTAAAAGATGTGAGAAAATTTATAGAAAGAGAATCCATCACAAGGATAGAGAAAGAGAGAATGTAGAAAGAAAAGAAACACACAAACCCCAAAACAATATTTTCACCCCATGTTTTTTACGGCACTTTATAGTTTAGTGCATTGATTACAATAGATGCGAGATGTGTGTCATGAAATATTTGACCAATCACCTTGTAATCATCATAAAAATGTGTAAGTGTGTAGATCACAATCAAGTTTTGGTGATTGTAATAGTTCGACACCGTAAATCAAACACAAAATGATGCAAAAAAAAGAGAAGGGAGAGAAAAAAAGTCTTGTGTGAGAAATAGTGCCTCATGTTGCAAGAAAAACTCCCTTTCCACAAGGTTATGGCTTACGTTCTCACTATCCATACAAGTAATAACAAGTGTGATACAATGTAAAAAATGACTCAAAAACGATTCCAAAAGCCTTCAGGATGCAAGAAAATCATCCAAAAAGCAAAAGGGGCTCCAAAATAGCACTAACCTCCACAAGGTTATGGCAACAAAAAATTTCCAATAACCCTATTTTGCAAATTAATTTCCCAATTAATTTAATTATTAAAATAATAGATTTTGAAAATTAAAAGGGAATTTAATTTTAAAAAATTATCCTCCTGATTTTAATCTTAAATTAATTACTTAATGATTTTCCTCCTTTTAATGAATTAAGCCCTACTTAGATTAAAAAATAATCTAAGCTAAAAAGGAAATTACCCTAGCTATTTTAAGGAATAACCTAGGCTAAATAAACTATACACTAAGATTAAACAAACAACAAGGGTATAGTCCCTTTAAAAAACTATTTACCAATAATAAAAAAAAACAACACGCTTTGAAAAAAAAGGGAGGGAATTGTTCAAAGTGGTCAAAGGAGGTTGGAAGATCCATGTGGAGTTAGAAGGGAGGGGATCGAGGAGGCTAGGATGGGTTTAGATCGGAAAATGAGGTGGGCTCAAGAACAACAACTACAACTTGGCACAGGGTTTGGTACATTGAATGTTACCAATAACGGTTGAGGAGGGCATCAGGTAAAATGAATGCATGAGCTGAAACAATACATAAAGAGAGGACTCATGAGTAACTAAGGATCCCATGCCATGGAAGGGAGCATTCACACACAAATACAAACATGAATGAGGCCGGTGAGATGGATTAAGAAACAAGCGAGCACAAGTTTGAACCAAAATAATCTGAACATAGGAACCATAGGGGTGAGCCAGGTCAAAAATCAAGGTGCAACAAATATGAGCTAACAACACATGACCATTGGTTAGAAACAAGTCAAAGCCCAAAGCCAAGGTGGGATAGGGAGAAGTGAGCATAATGATGAATGGGCTAAGAATGTTAAGGGATTGTCGAGACAAGGGTTGAAAATGAGCTCGAGGAAACAAGGAAAATACCAAACATAGTTAGACATAGGGGATTTAAGCCCGAGCCAAAAAAAATCTCCAAGTAAAGAAAGGAGTATCTCATCGAGCCAGAAAGGGGCTCATCCAAGTTAAAAAGGGAAGAATAGAGGCAGTGGAGAAGCTGGGAAGGGGTGAAGAGATAGTAGGGTAGTAGGGACAAACATGAGCTAGAGAGAGAAAATTTCAAACAAAAAATTCAAAATGTTTAATGAAAAAATCAAATAACCAACAACCATAAATACCTCTATATATGTTTTACCAAATATTAGCTGCAACTAGATATTTATTTGGAAAAACCTTGAAAAACTATGCATAAGGAAAAAACCCAAAAAACTAAAAAATCTAAAAAAAATGTTAATATAGATTACTATGATTAAAAACACAATTAAAACTTACACGAGAAGTAGTAAGAAACAAAACTATAAGTAATTAACAATTGATGAATACAAGTGCACATATACTAAATCATAGCTTTGATAGCATATGAGATTATTCTATGAGGATCAACCAGAAACCTATGCACACAACATGATTTCACTCAAATGGAAATGAGAAAACTCCAAGTAATCAAAAAGTTTAAAATTGAACAACAAGAATTATGCATAGAAAAATTAGGTCTACTCATTCTCATAGATAAAAATAATGGTACTTATGGGAGTGTTGTGTAACTCTCGTGCTTGAACAATCACTCCCTCCATGAGGCAAAGAGGATTTATGATTCCAAAGATTGAATGTAACTCCTATGATTGTAATGACAAATTATATGAAGAAATTTCATATGTCATATAACTCCTTAGACCTGTGATCTCACCGAAGTAATATGAATCATCATGTTTGGTGGAAAAAAACCTAAGTGATGATAAGGTAAGTCACACACACTAATATATTTTCGGCATACTTCCGGTGCCTAATAGAAATCCCCTCAGGATTATAGTAAACCTGAAGGCCT
This sequence comes from Taxus chinensis, assembly GCA_019776745.2. Classification (NCBI taxonomy): domain Eukaryota; kingdom Viridiplantae; phylum Streptophyta; class Pinopsida; order Cupressales; family Taxaceae; genus Taxus; species Taxus chinensis. Next base: position 51,209 of record JAHRHJ020003365.1, read on the forward strand.
AGAAAGTAATGCAATATTTCTAGATCTATCATCTCAATGTTTTCCTTCAATGTGTGTTTGATATACTCTATAGTATAGTATGAGCTTCCATGAGGATTAGGTCATCAACATATAAAACCAAGATTAAAATATCATCACCTTGTTGTAGGATGTTGTTAGAATAGGTATTCACCTTAGCTCATGTTCACCTAGGTACTTTATTTACCTTTATTATATTTATCCTCACTCACTTATTTGTGTGGATATTTCCTTTTATTTATTTATATATTAGGCAGATATTATCTAGTTTTTAGGTATAGTTCTTTTCTTGATCTATGGTATTGACTATATCCTTGATGTCTAGTTCTCTCATAAATCTATGGACTTAACTATTTCTTTAATGACTAATTATTTCCATGATTTGTGGCTTGATCTACGACCTTGACTGGTTCTTAGATTGTTATTCCTTCCCTATATAAGCAAGGCCCATTCTCATTGTATTTCATTGAGTTCCATAATAATATATGATATTACTGCTCATTTGTTTGCAAAGGTTTATGTAAAGTTATTTTGGTGAATTGCTTTCATCTTATTGATCATGGTGTTTGATTAGCATCTATGTTCTTGGCTTGGTATGATCTACTTATCGTTCCTTTTATGATATCAAAGTAGGAGATTGATATTGACATCCGTATGTAAGTTTTTATTTTGAAAAATAAATTATTTATATATTCATATGTTCTGGATTTGATCATATTTTGTTGTTGCATGTGTTTTGAATCAAAAAAGAGGCTTCCATTGGATCTAGTAGGTTGCAAAACCCTAAGATTGACTGTAAACTCGACCATTTTGGGAGGCAGTTTTTTTCTTTGATTTTTTTGTTGTGTAGAGAAACGTGGTGGTTTGCCTTGGGATTCATGTCAGCTGGGAAGAAAAACCAGAAAATCAGTATCTGGGTTTTTCGAGATCAGATCTGGGTTTTTATTTCTCCGGGTATAGCATTCTCGGCCAGTGTATAACACGTGGTTTCAGAAAAGATGTTTCTTTCCTCTTTTGACAGGGGTCCACGGGTGACTGTGCATGACTTGTTATTTCAGGAAAATCCACATACTACTATTTTGGGCGGCAAAGGTCACTTTCGACACAGTCTAAAAATAGCAGCTTTTACTAGAAGAAGCAGTTGGACTCAAAAACTAATGACACACACCAGAATAGTAAGTTACACATACCCATTGAAATCCTTAGCCCATGGTCATATGGTATGGTCAGAAGAGGGCTTAAAACTTGTGATTCCTAGTAGTAGGTGCTTAGCTCCACCCCCCTTTCGTTTTATTTGTGTGGTGAAGGCAAGAGTATTTTATTCTATTTTAGTGGCAACTAAAATAAATAATAGAGCATAATATTGAAAAACTTATAACTTTTGATCGGTAACTTGGTTTTGCGTGTCATTTTTTTGTAAAAGTGATTGTTTTTCCATTCTCCTTTGATTGGAAATATTTATTTTGAGAATTTCACTATAATTATAAAGTTCCAAAATCTGGGGGGGCTCTTGTTGCATTACTTGGTTCTTGCATTTCTTTTTGGTGATTTTTGAGGATGGCATCTACTTCTGCATTAGATCATGTTGATCCATTAACAACACATAATTACCACACATAGAAACCAAGAATGGAAACAATAATTAAGCGGAAAGGATTATGGGCTTTAACTTCTTCAGAACAACCAGTGTTCACTAGAGAATATGAGAAATTTTAGTACAAGTGCAAATTTTATGAGTGTATGGGTTTGATAGGAACTTATGTAAGTGACAGTCTTTTGTTTCATTTGAAAAAATGTGACCCTCCTTTCAAAATTTGGGAGAAATTGGAGGATTTATTTGGTAAGGTGGATCATATGAGATCCATGCAACTTGACATTGAGATCACCTCTCTTAGTCTTGAATATTTTCCAACAATTATAGAATATCTTATAGAGTTCAAGAATTTGTTGACATAGTTGAAAGGGAGTGGAAGAGATAAGAAAGACGAAGAGTGTGTTTACTTGATTCTATCCAAATTGAGAGGACCATTCCAAATTTTTTCTTCCACCTTTTTCCCTAGCATGGATGCCTTAGGTGACACATTCAAAATGCCTAACTTTGAAACATTTTGTGAAAGACTTACTAGGGAAGAATCCAAGTTATCTCACCTTGAGTCTTCCACCTCTCAAAAGGCATTAGTTGCATCTAATCCTAAGGGCAAGGGAAATCAAAATAGTAAAACCAAAGAAAACAACTCAAAACCCAAGGAGTCTTCTAAATCCAAGAATAAGTCTAGCCATTCATGCTCTTTTTGCAGGGGTAGTAATCATGAAGAACATAGGTGTTATAAGTGAATGAAAGCCTTAGAGGATGCAATAAAGAAACATAAAATTTCTATATCCACGCCACCTCCTTCTAATCAGCATAGCAAAACATTTAATATTGTTGGGAGATCTCAGTCACCACTTCCAGACAGTTGGGTTATAGATTCTGGTGCTTCTCATCACATGACTTCTTCCAAGGAGTCTTATGTTTCTCTAGGTTTGAGTTCTACTTCCAAAATTGAGGTTGGAGATTCTTCATTTATTTATGCTAATGAAAGAGGTGATATATAACTTGATGGCGGTAGTATCCAAGATGAACTATATATTCCTAATAGCACTACAAATTTTCTTTCTGTGTATCAAATTTTTCATTCTGGTCAAGGAAAAATAGTGAATTTTACACCACATGGAGTAGAAGTATGAACTTTGTTGGAACCTCATTTACTAGTTGCTCATGGTATTATTGATCATAGTTCTAGACTATATCACTTTGAGGGTTTTGATGACACTTCTTCTATAGGGACAGGATTGGTTTCTCATGTAGATTCAGAGAGTAAGATTTGGCATGAAAGATTTGGACATCTCAATTACATATATTTGAAGGAGTTGAGCACTCATGGTATGGTAGATGGTCTTCCTAGAGTTTCTTGTCTTGAGGGAATTTTTCATGGTTGTGCATTAGGGAAACAACACCAAGATCTTTTTCCTAAGAATTTGTTGAAGAGAGCTTCTTCACCACTTGAGCTTGTGCATAGTGACTTGATGGTTCTTCCTACCCCATCTTTAATGGAGATAAGTATGAACTTATGTTTATTGATAATTTCTCGAGGTGTACTTGGATTTATTTTCTCAATTACAAAAGTCATGTTTTTTCACACTTCAAAGTCTTCAAGGCTTTGGTCGAGAAACAATCTTCTAATATCATAAAGAACCTTCGTACTAATAATGGGGGGAGTACTTCAGCGATGAATTTTCTAAATTTTTGGCAACTCAAGGCATTATTCACCAGCATTCTGTTTCTCATACTCCACAAAAATGGCCTAGCAGAAAGGAGGAATAGAACTTTTAAGGAAATGGCTAACTATATGATGCATTCTAGAGATATACCTCATATCTATTGGGCAGAAGAAGTTAATTGTGCTCACTACATTCAGAATCACACACCACACAGAGCACTTGGGCATTTGACTCTAGAGGAAGCTTGGTCCAACACTAAGACAGATGTATCATTTTTTTGAGTCTTTGGGAGCCATGCTTGGGCTTTTTTACTAAAGAAGAAAAGGAAATATTTGGATAGGAAGATTAAACCGTTGATATTTATAGGGTATTGTGAGGACATGATAGCTTATCGTCTTTTAGATCCTGATACACATGATGTTCATTTTTTAACACATGTTTACTTTGATGAGTGATTCACTCTTGATGATTCTTCATCTTCTTCCATGCCTTCTTCTTCTTCATATCATCTTGAGGATCATTTCTTCAAGGAGATTGATGAGGAGGTTATAAATGTCATTGAGGATCCTATTCCCACTGATGTTGTCACTATGCCTAAATGGGCTCGTACTATAGTTTATGAGGCAACAACTTTCATAGAGGATCTTCCACCCACTAGGCATCATCACGCACATTCTATAGGTTCTGGACTTTTATGTTAGGTAGTTTTTGAGGATCCACAGTCTTTTTCAAAGGCTCATGGGATACAAGAGTGGGATGATGCGATGGTAGATGAGTATTATTCTTTGATGAAGAATCATACTTGGGATTTGGTATCTCTTCTTAAAGGAAGAAAGATGGTTAGGTGTAAGTGGGTATACCGAACTAAATAAAAATCTGATGGGTCAATTGACAAGTATGAGGCTCATCTTGTTGCAAAGGTTTTTTCATAAGTTGAAGGTATTAATTACTCTGAGAATTTTTCACCTGTTACCAAGATGGATTCTGTACACCTTTTACTTGTAATTTTTGCATCATAGGGGTGGCCCATATACCAGATGGATGTGAAGAGTGCCTTCTTACATGGAGATCTATAAGAGGAAATATACACGGAGCATCTGGCTAGATTTTTTCAAGATTATTCTCTTGTTTGTAGGCTCTGAAGGTATCTCTACAGTCTCAAACAAGCCCCTCGGGCTTGGTATGAGAAGATGGATTCTTTTCTTCTATATACCGGTTTTTTTCGTTGCCACTCCGATCATATAGTGTATCTCCAGCATGTTGGTGAGGATATTGTGATACTTGTCTTGTATGTTGATGATCTGTTACTTACTTATAGTTCTTCTTCCCACATTTAGAGTATTTAGAGGGATCTTTCTACATAGTTTTACATGATAGATCTTGGGCTATTTCATTATTTCCTTGGTTTGTAAATTTCTCAAACAGATTCAGGGATTCATTTGAATCAGCAAAAGTACACCCATGATCTACTTAGGCACTTTAATATGGCTGGTTGTAAGCCAACTCCATCTCCTTTTCAGTCTGGAGCTAATCTTACTTCCACATGTACCACCACTTTGTGATCCTACATTGTATAGACAGTTGGTTGGGAGTCTCATGTACTTGACCCATACTTGCCCTCATATTTCATATGTAATAGGGATTGTATCTTGGTTTCCACATTCTCCTCATAGTAGTCACTGGTAGGATACTAAAAGGATTTTGTGCTATTTGCATGACACTTCCCACTTTGGCCTACACTACACTAGGGTTTCTACTTAGTTGGTTAGGTTTACAAATTCAGATTGGGAAGGTTCTATTGATGACAGGCATTCCACTTATGGCTATATTTTTTGTCTTGGTTCTTCTCTAGTTGTTTGGGCATGCAAAAAGCAACAAGCTATTGCACTTTCATCTTTAGAGGCAGAGTACAAGGCAATAGTTACAGCGAGTCAATAGATTCTTTTACTTCTATAGTTATTGACAGAGTTTGGATTCCCATAGGATTCATCGACTGTACTTTGGTGTGACAACCAAAGTGCAATTGAAATTTCTTGCAACCCAATTGAGCACGAGTGGACCAAGCATATTGAGATACACATCCACTTCATTCTCTAACACTTTTAGGATGGATTTCTTTTCTTAGAGTACATTCTGACTTAGTAGAAGGTTACGTACATCTTTATGAAGCCTTTTGCATCACCTCACTACCTTGAGTTGCGTGGAATGCTTAGGGTTTCAGAAGTTGTTCTTGGGGGTTTTTTTTGAGAACATCTTCTTTCTTTCTTCTTCTTTCTCTTTCCTTCTAATAGGATTATTTCCTTCTTTTGGTTTGATATTTCTTCATGGATATATTTTACGTGAGTACCTCATCAGGCCCATTTTCTGTGAATAGTACTGTGGACATGCCACTTCTATTTTGGCCCCTAGCTTCACTTGAGGGGGGTTTTAGAGCAGGTATTTACCTTAGCTCATGTTCACCTAGGTATTTTATTTACCTTTATTGTATTTATCCTCACCCACTTATGTGTGTGGATATTTCCTTTTATTTATTTATATATTAGGGGGATATTATCTAGTTGTTAGGTATAGTTCTTTCCTTGATCTATGGTATTGACTAGATCCTAGATCCTTGATGTCTAGTTCTCTCCTAAATCTATGGACTTAACTAGTTCTTTGATGACTAGTTCTTTCCATGATTTATGGCTTGATCTACAACCTTGACTGGTTCTTAGATTGTTATTCCTTGTCTATATAAGTAAGGCCCATTCTCATTGTATTTCATTGAGTTCCATAATAATATATGATATTTTTTCTCATTTGTTTACAAAGGTTTATGTAAAGTTATTCTGGAGAATTTCTTTCATCTTATTGATCGTGGTGTTTGATTAGCATCTATTTTCTTGGCTTGGTATGATCTACTTATTGTTCCTTTTAGATTTAAATATTGTGATCAGACTCACACGATAGAAGATAAAACTTAGAAAAAAACTATCCATCTTCTCATAACAAGCTCAAAGATCATTTTTAGACCATAGAGAAAATTATTAATTCTATAAACTAATGAAGAGTCCTACACAAAACCCTATGGATTATCCATATATATCTCCTCTTAGCACCATGTAGAAATGCACTCTTCACATCCATGTGGTAAACTAGCCATCAATTCTTTGTAACAAGGGATGCATAATGTGTATTGAATCCATCTTTACAACAAGAGAAAAAGTCTAAGAGTAATCCACCCCTTCTATTTATGAGAAATCCTTAGCTACAAGAAATGTATTGTACTTATCTACTAAATAATATATTTCATATTTGGTCTTATAGAACCATTTACAACACACAAGATTTCTTCCATTAAGAACATACATTAACTCCCATGTGTCATTCTTCATGAGAGAAGAATATTACTCCTACATAGTAGTATCCCATTCTATTTTCCACGAGGCAACAAAAAAGAGTCAAAAAATTAGAAGAAATAGTTTGACTCATAAGATCCATATTCTATTAAGGATGATGATTAAAAACACCAAAATTCTCTAGTCTAGTGCATTAAATATCACTTGGATCACCAACAAAATCACGAGTTACCTAAAAATTGGATTCGACCAGATTAGGTATGGGTTGTGGAGGACTAAGAGGAATAGGATCCAAAACAAGAGTTTCATCAACATCAAAAATAATATCCTCCTTTACAGGTAAAATAGGAGGTGGAGAAGTAGAATTTTTTTGATCCATTGGAGTTTATGTCTCTTTGACCTGAACATATCTCTGAAACAATACATCATCGGTAGTGGGATTAAGAAGACTGTATGCATTTACAAGTTTGTAGTGTCCAAAAAATATTATCTCTTTGATTTTATTCTCCATGGATTTCCTCGTGTCATCAAGAAAAAAGGCCCAATATTTTCTTCAAAAAAATAAAAAATATGATACATCAAGTTTCTTACCTAGCCATGTTACTTCAAGAGTAACCTTTTGAAATGCCTTGTTTGGAATCTTGTTTATAATATAGTTTACACAATTCACTATTTCCACCCAGAACTCAGTTTCTAAGTTCTTGGATTGTATCATGTAATTTTCCATCTCTTTTAGTGTTTTATTTTTTCACTCAAAAACACCATTCTAGTGATGGGTATAAGGCACTATATACTATTGAAAAATACCATGATCTGCATAAAAATATCTAAATGCATTACTTATATATTACCCACATTACTCCATGACATCACTTTTTTACTATAAAAATACAAACATTTTCTTCGAGAAAAAACATCAATAAATGTTAGTACATATTTTGTACGTGAAAATGGCCTAGTTGGAAAAACCATCATATCATTATGTACTAACTCTAGTTGTGTCTTATATCTTGTAGCTTATCCCTTTAGAAAAGGATCTTGATGTTATTTTCTGAGCATGTATCTTAGACAACATCACTATTACTGAAAACTTTGGGTAATCCCATCATCATTTTTCAAGAATGTAAATTTTGCAAATACTTGTAATTTAAGTGACCAAAAAAATCATGCCATAACTTTCTCATTGTGTAAACATGAGAAATAAGATAGGGAGTTGTATTATATTAAAATTTATCAAATACATATAAGTGTGAACTATGTTCCACCATGCCTATCACTACTACATCCTATAGATCACACAAATCTCTTATTACACCATAATGTGGAGTAAACTCCACTCTTTTCCCATTTCCTAAATTACAAATTCGGTAAATGGATGATAAATTTAAAGCAATCTTAGGAATTAAAATTACATAATTAATACACAAATCTTTCATAACAATTGTATTAGATCCCAAAACTTATACTAATGTATACTTGACTGTCACAATCTAGGATTTGCTGCAGTTAGAAAGAGAGATCAACATGTCATGAGAATGAGTTAGATGATGAGATACACCAAAATCAATAATCCATCTATCATATATGGAAAAACAAGTCCTGTCAGAAATTTCTTTCCCCTTCCTTGTCTTATAATAAGGAGATGGAGTTGGTACTGAAATATTGTGATGCTTTAAGGCATTTTCCAATGCCCCAATTCTAAAAAAAATGGATTCAGGGTGGTTGGTCTTGTTGTAATATGGACATGGATCATACACATTTTTTTCTAAATAAATTCTTTGATTTACCAGAATTGTTTGAATCAGTAGTTATAAGAGGATTATTTAATTATGTTGGTTTATTAGGAGGCCTAGGTTTTGGCTTTGGTTTCCACTAACCCTTAGGAGTGTTTTCGACTAAGGAATGACTAGAGCTAGCTAAGACATCAAGTGACTATAAAAATTTTTGTTCATGAGATAAAATTTCACAAAATTTTCAAAGGATGGAGTTTCCAATTCATCTCATAAGAAATCCATAGTTGAATATAAAATAGAAGAAAACACATTATATGGACCTTTTATCTTAGACAAAATTAAAAAATACACTCTTTATCTATTTTTTCTTTTCCATCTACTTTTAACTGAGCTCTAATACACTTAAATATTTCCAAAAATTACTCAGTTGATGCAAAGTATGTTGGAGAGCATGAAGTCAATTAAACATCTAACCGTAGTACCTTAAATTCATTGATGTTATCGAATAAACTATCATTTTTTCCCATAACTATTTTGGGATCTTCACATTGCTGATATGGCATTGTAGGTTATCAGACACATTCAAACCAATCATGATGAGAGATTCATCTTGTTTACATGCGTAAACATATTTATCATTCTCTGAGGTGAATGTGGGTATAATTTATTAACATACACATCAAAAACCTCTCAACTAGATAAACTATTGAATTTTCATCTTCCAAGCATGATAGTTTATCATATTCAATGGTTCAAAAAATTGGTGATCAGCAAAGGAGGTGGAAGAGGGCCCCAAAAAACTAACAAAAAGAGATCAACCTTGTTCACATTGGTTCAAAAGATTAAGAATGTCAAGAGAAATGCTAAAATATGGAACAAAACAATCTTTGGAAATATATTTGAAAAAAAAAATCCAAGGAGCTGGAACATCTGGAAATTAAATTTTAAAATAATGGAATGGATGTGAGTGATTACTACAAGTAAAAGGAACTCCTCAGTGAACTTGCATAATCTCAGAAACTATGAAGAGATTCACTGGAGACAAAAATCAAGAGCGGTTTGGTTAAAGGAAGGGGATAGAAATACAAAAAAATTCATTTGACTACCATGAAAGCACATAAGCCACAATAAAATAAATTCCATCATTGACATCTCAGGATAGGAAAGAAGAGATATGGAATCAATTAAAAAAGAGGCAATAGAGTTCTACAAAAACCTCCTAATCTAAAGAGGTTAAGGACAATGAAACCAACACCAATTTCTTGTTGAATTTCATCCCTCATTGTACTGATATTCAAGAGGAGATGAGTAATATTCTAATACCAGTGGATATTGAAGAATTAAAAAATATTGTCTTTTCTTTCGAAAGGAGAAAAATCCCCAGGACCGGATGGCTTCACCATGCTTGTTTTTTCCAAATTTATTGGGAATTTTTACAAATCTGATCTACTTCAATGCAATAAATGAATTCTTCAGCACCAGAAAACTTCTAAAGGAGGTAAATAAAAACTTTATATGCATTATTCCCAAAAGAGTGGGAGCTAAGGATTTCAAGGAATTCTAACCAATAAGTCTTCAAACACCATATATAAATTTTTTATAAAGACAATTGCATCTAGAATGCAACCTCTTTTAAAAAATATCATCTCATGGAAGCAAGGTAGATTTGTTTAGGGAAGAAAAATACAAGATGGAATAGTTTTGGCTCATGAAACTTTACATTCCATGGATAAAATCAAGAAATAAGGTATGGCCATCAAGCTTGTTGACATGAACAAATATTTTAACAGGGTTTCATGGGAATTCCTTGATAAAGTTTCAGAGAAAATTGGTTTTAATTCACACTTTCAGGAAATTAATCAGAGAGTGCATTTTGACCCCCATGTTTTCCATTCTTTTAAATGGTATTCCTACTGGATTTTTTGGCAGCATACAAGAGGAATAACGCATGGTGACCCTATCTCACCCATTCTCTTTATCATAAAGGCAAACATCCTCAATAGAGAAATAGACAACTACACAGAAGTAGGATACGTACATGGTTTCAATCCCTCATCGAAGCAACTCTCATTTTCTCACCAGAAATTTATCAGATGACACCATTCTCCTCTCCATTGATTCAGTCAAGGAAGCAAAATCAATTCAAATTCTTATTAAAATTTTATGAGGAAGCTTCATGACAAGTCATAAATTATGGTAAGAGCTCTATTTTTTTCATTAATACTCTTGATGAGTGACAAAATAAAATTTCTAAAATCTTAGGCTGTGTGATTAAAAATATTCCTGCCACTTATCTAGGGATGCCAATGTTTAAAGGCAGCCTCCCAATTTCTAGTTTGGAATCCACTCCTGGATAGGTTTCAGTCTAAACTGGCAGGATGGAAAGGGGTTGTACAATCTAGTGCTGCCAAAGTTACATTGATCAAAAGTCACTCTTCAAAATATTCTTGTTTACCTTCTCTCTCTTTTCAAAATGCCACAAAAGATTATTGATTTGATTGAAAATATTCAGAAGATATTCTTATGGGTAGGAGTAGAAGAGCATAACAAAATACATCTGGTTTCATGGGAAAAAGTATGCAAGCCGAAAACTCAAAGGGGGTTAGGAATAAGAAACATCAGACAAATAAACACTGCCCTCCTTGTTAAAATGGGTTGGAGATTACTCAAGGAAGACTCAACTTGGTGCAGCATAATCAAAAATAAATATTTATAAGAGGACTTCATTGAAAACATCACTTCTTCTATGGATTTACCTCTAGGTTCCCATTTCTAGAACTCCCTAATCAAAAGCAAAGATATTATTACTAAGGGCATCAGATGGGACCTTGGGAATGACAACAAGATCAGATTTTGGGAAGATAGATGGAATTTGGAACTTGATCAACAATGAAGTACATATATTCAAAATTAGATAAACAAACTAAGATTGAAATATGGAGAGAAGATAAGTGGTTACCTTGAATATATAAATGGGAAAACTACTTGGAGAAGGACTATCACTTAGAGGAATTAAACAATTGGAAAGAGAATAACCTTCTTTAATTCAAAAAAAGATTGCAAACATTTATATTCCTAACAAAAAGGTTGAGGATGAAGTAATATGGCAAGATTTGGGTGATGGTAATTATAGTGTCAAATCTGGATACAACAGTCAGAATCAGCCTCCATCCTCATAATTTACTGAAAAAAGTTTGGTGCAAAGAAATGATACCTAAGGTTAACTTCTTTTGGTGGCTCATATTCAAAACAAGATCCTCACAGTTGACAACCTAAGAAAGAAAGGACATTCTTATCAACAGGTGCATCCTTTGCAAAGAAGTGGAAGAAACTATTGACCACCTTTTCTTACATTGCAATTTTGCTTACACTCTTTGGGGTCTCATTCTTGACAAAATTGGATTAAAATGGGTCCACCCTGAATACTATGCAAGACCTAAAAGAAAACTGGTATTATCATACAAAAAATGTCTCAGTCAGACTTTTATGGGACCTCACCCTTCCCCACACGGTTTGGGCTATATGGAAAGAAAGAAATAAGGTAATTTTTGAAGAGAAACTGTTAAAGGTGGACATTGTCTTCAAACATTTTATTAGGCTGATAAAAAATAACTTTAAACATCCATCAAATGTAGAAAAGGAATCCTGAAGGATTAAGACATCAAATTTCTCAACAAATGGCACTTACAACTCTCCCAAGATCCTAAGCAATAGAGTACTAAAATTTTAGGAGTGAGAATATTTGTACGATACTCCAAGAAGGTTACACAAGTTAAAATTTGACGAGGTGGCTATTGGTAACCCAAGAAGTTTTGGGGGAGGAGGAGTAATCATAAATGATAAAGGTGACCTCATAGCAGCCTACGCTGGTAATATGGGTGTTCAAACTAATCATTATGTCAAGGCTTTAGCCACTTCATGGGGATTCACAACTCACCAAATCTATAAATATCTCTAAACTCTGGGTTGAAGGGGATTCCATGAACATTCTGGAATTTTTTGCTAAAGGCAATTCCCCCTCAAGTTGGATAATCAAAAAAATCATTGAAGTATCCATCCTCGTTCTAAAAAACTTCTCAAGCTTTGAAATATCTCACACCTTTAGAGAAGGAAATAAGGTTGTTGATTTGTGTGCACAAATATTGGAGTGAACTATGATAAGCTTCAAAATTGGATTGGGAATGATAACATTCCTCCAGAGATCTTAACCCATAAATAGTGAAAAAAGAAAAATGTAGAACTGAGGTTCCACCGAGGTGGCTTGCTTCCTTTTTGGAGGTATGCTTTTTTCTTGCTATGTTGGTTGGCTAGCTCGTCGGGATTTTTTAGCTTTTTGTCTACCTACCTACTGATTTTAGCTTTTTGTCTATGTATTTTTTGTTGGTTTTGTGTTGGTTTTTGCTCCTTCACCAGCTGATTTTTTTATATTTTTTAATTTTGGTTTTATGAGATCTTTATGGTTATATATGGATTGATGATCCTTGTTATAACAAGGTAGGGACCCTTCCAAAACCCTATTTTTACCAAATATCCAAAACAATAAGGGCTCCAATTAATTTCTCTTCTTTAAATTTTAGTTTATCTTCATAAATATTTAAATGACCTCACATATTAAATAATTTTCCTCCGTAATACTTATATTTGTATTCCAAAAAAATTAAACTTACCCCTAGTCTGCCTCTTGGCTCAACCAGAGAAGGTTATGCACAAGGTTCGTTTGAAGGAATGGTGGCTTTTAAAACCAAAAATAAAAAAATTAATTTCATAGTAATGAGGGAGACAGTGGTGGTTTTGAGGAGGCCGTAAAGGAGAAGCATGTGGGAGATTAAAGCATGTTTCTTGCTGAATAAAAACAAATTTGATGATTATGAAGTAGTGGTATTTTATGTGGTGTTGTAGATATGGATGCACTTGAGATGTGTAATTCCCTATTTCATTTATTTCAAATGTTCATAGATCTTAATAACTACAGTGCATGAAGGATCCATTTATGGAAGGCTTGTCCATGATAGAAATATAACTTAGGATAATTTAACAACCTTGTGAGAGTGGAGAGAAAAATGGTGAAACATTATTTTACAAAAAAAATCTCTCAAAGAAATGCCTCATTAATGTGATCTCATGGAATGCAATTATTTTTGGATCTGTACAAATGTTAATGTTGAAAAATTCACAAGACTTTTTATCAAATCCAAGTTCATCAACCATTGCCAACTTCCTCCCATGGCAAGAACAAATAAGACAGACCACATATGCTTTATAGGAGGATGTTCAATGAAAAAATTAAAATAAATTATAGAGTAGGCTTCTTCTACCTCCTTTCTTTGATGCCATAAAAGGGAAACTATTAGGATGTAAACAAGAACCAAATGAACGGTGTAAGCCTTCAATATAATAATAACACACCCAAAAGAGAAAAATGATTTTATATTTGTAACTCCCAATCATAAAACCATAACATGGATGCCTATTAAATACGATTTACAAACTAATGTTCAAACAAAAATCTATTTGAACCAAATTTCATAGGGAATGAAATATGTTGAACAAATAACAAATTTAGTTATTATATAGAACAAATTAAACCAAATACATAACTCACTAGATGATTTCACCTAGGTGTAAATATGAGATTATTTAAACTAATAAACAATATAATTCCTTGAGAATGAATTACAAAAAATATTTACAAAAATTAATCTACAATGTACATATATGGCGGTATATATAGCTACAACAAGAGCTATCTCCCCTTTTCTTATTCGTCCTAATGAATGTGGAACCTCCACTAAAATTGGTACTCTAATATATAACATTAATTACATTCATATCTTTATTTTTTAAAGCCTAGACGTAATGTATTATCTATTTAATATAACTAAGTTAATTGAAGTATGTTACACCAACACCTCCCTAAAGTGTAACTTAGGGAGGTCTATCGAGAAGAAACAAGAGGCTCAAAATCCTCATAAATGGGTCTTATAAACTAAGTCATGTTCAAGTACCCATGTATAATATAATTAAATAAGTAATGAAGTATTCTATTAAAATACCCCCAATGAAAACTTCACCCCAAGAATTGATCACAACTAAAGATAACAAGGTAATGCTAAAGGTTTAGTGAAGATGTTAACAACCTTCCCCTCTGAAGGCACAAACTCCAACCTAAGGACACCATCTTGGATGAGCTGTTAAACAAAGTCACAAGTGCATGTGGATCTTAATGTGTTTGGTACGCTGATGCTCCATTAGGTTGTGCAAAATCAGTATGGCACCCTGGTTGTCACACCAAAGAGTAGTGGGTTGAGTCTATGGAAAACTAAACTTTTTCCATAATTTTTGAAGCCATAAAACCTCCTGGCTAGCTATAACAACACCTCGATACTCAACCGGTGATCAATTAAACTAACATATTACTTCTTCATTAGGAAAAGTGATAGGACATCAATACCTAAACCGTAATGATAGATAAATCTATAAGTAGTCTTTTGATCACCGACATCACTAGCCCGATCTGAATCAATGAATCCCACAAGACAGTGAAGAAACCCTAATGACATGTAGTAAATACCAAAGTGTGTAGAGCCCCATGAATATATCTTAAAAATATGCTTGGCTTGTCTTCCATTGAATGTCATGTGGATCGTATGAGAAATGTGAGACAAGGCCAACTACAAAGGAAATATTAGGATGAGTATCGTGTCAAGATAAATAGAAGACTTCTAGCCAACTTCTTGTACAAAGCAGGATTCAACACTAGGTGTAGTGTATGTGGCTTCCAATGTGACTCCTGATTGAAATGGTGTAGGGCCAGGACTTGCAATCATAGCATACTAAAGAAAAAATGAATCGGTATGTCTCAATGCATACTTATCAGTATGCAAATGGAGATCAAAATCCATCAGAAGAATCTAAGTCAATTCCTGTCAGTCCAGTGAAAAACCAACTCCTACAATGTGTGCCTTATAATCTATCATTCATAACTGCATCTAATCATATATTTGGTCATGTAGACCCACTTGTAACAGACCACTATGGATTCCCTTTGGAAGAAGAATTGCATATCCGAAGAATGAAATCATCATCAAATAGAGAATACAAGTTATCAAATTATCTGTCTCCCATTGTCTCTTGTGTACCTACCACATCCAAAAAATTACTTTGTGGATCTTCTATGAAACAACATGACCCAAAATAACAACCCCAGATGTCATATGAACATGTGTAATGAAAGTGTTAGAAGGATCCACTACCAAGCTAAATTGACCTCTTATTGTTTAGTGCATACCCACTTGGGCATAGACTGTGTAGTAGAAGGTGGAGGTGGAAGAGGATGAACAACATCAAACATCATCATTAAGAAGAGTGGAACCATCAAAGATGTGAAGAAAAGGGAGTGAGTGTAAGGAGAATATGTAGGTGAAGACTTGATGAGGGTGAAATTACTCATAAAAATTGACATCCCATTGAAACAAAACATCATGAGTGATAGGGTCAAACAAGTGATAAGCCTTCACATCCTCGACAATATCCAATAAAAGTGATTGATTGACTCTTCTTCTCCATGGATTTATATTTTTCATCCTGGAATAAAATGCCCAAGATTCAATACCAAAAGATTGAAATGTCGAAACATTAGGCTTGGTATGAGACCAAGCCTTCTCTGGTGTCATGTTCTGCACTGCCTTGTGGGGCATGTGATTTTTAATGTAGTTGGACATTTTGAATTCCTCATCCCAAAATGATAGGTTACCATATTATTGGATTAGATCATGTAATTGGCCATCCCTCTTAATGTCATATTATTCCTTTCAGTGATTCCATTCTGTTGAGGAGTGTAGGGATCTTTGTACTTATGCTCAATACCATGCTCTACACAATATTTCTTAAATGCATTACTGACATACTCCCCCCATTATTTGTGTGAAGCTTCTTGATAGGAAGTGAGGATTTCTTCTCAAAAATGCCTTGAAATCCTTGAAGTGGTCAAATAATTCACTCTTGTACTTAAGAAAGTACACCCATGTGTGACATGAGAAGTCATCAATGAAAGTGAGAACATACTTGGAATATGAAAAATAATGAGTAGGAAAGGACATGAATTCACTATGCACTAACGCAAGGGGAGCCAAAATTTTGAATCCTTTCCTTTTGGAAAAGGGTCATGATGATTTTTCCTAAGTACACAACCTCTACAAACACCATCAATAAAAGACACCTTAGGTAGTCGCCAAGCACCAGGTTTTGTGAACTCATCTGCTACAAATATTTGTAGTTCAAGTTTCCAAATCATTCATGCCAAAATTTTCTCAATGAGTCAACATGAGAAATGAGTGATGTCCCTAAAGAAGACTTAAATACATAAAACACATATAAGTGTGAACTATGATCAACACCACCATACCTCAAGCAATCACCACTATCTGGATTATGTACAAATCTTTGATCAAAACATTATGAGGAGAGAACTCCGTAGTCTTCCCATTTTCAAAATGATAAATGTGATAGATGGAAAGAAGATTGTTGGAGATCTTAGGAACTAAAATTACATCATTGATGCACCCATCCTACATCTCATATTGCATGAACATGAAACATTGAGATGTTTTGAGTCCCTAATTGTAATATGTGAAGTATTATTATGAGTTTCTAAAGTGAAATGCCCGTGTGAGTGTATCATGTGATGAGAAACACTTGAATCTAGAATCCAACTATGTAGATGCAAACCAATGCACGAGATCTAAAATTTATTTCCCTTATCCTTGGAAGAAGATGAAGAAGTAAGAACTGAAATGTAGTTTTTGTTCAATGCTTCCTCCAATTATTTCATCCTTATTCCAACAATGTGTGAATCTTTGAATGACCTGATTTTCCACAAAATGTACACTTCTCACTAGAATTTATTTTTGGTCTTAGAGGATGACTCTTTAGAATTAGAAGAGTTGATGTACACTTTCAGTAGATTTGGAAGTGGATTAGAAAAGAAGGTTGAGTGGACTTTATCTTGTCATTGGGTTTTGAACTTTTATTTTTCTTACCTTTCTCTTAGGTGTGTTGACCATAAGTTCCTTTGAACTAGAAAAGACATCTAGTTGAGAAAGTTTTGATTGTTCCCTAGTGAGATGCTCACAAAATGTCTCAAAAGAGGACATCTTATAGGCATCACCTATGGAATCCATGGTGGAATAGAAGGTAGAGAAAATACTTGGTATGGACCCTTTAACTTAGACAAAATAAAAAAAAACACACTCTTCATCCTTATTAGCCTTACCACAAGCTAAAAATTATGAGAGAGTGGAACTTAAACTTGGTAAGAAATTCTTCAATAGATAGAAATTCAACTAAGGTGAAAGTGAGGACAATTCTACATCCAACTGCAAAGTTATGAATTCATTGACCTTCCCAAATAATTTCTCAAGTTTGTCCCAAGATTTCTTTTGGAGTGTTACAATTCATGATGTGAAACAACAAGCTATCAGAAACATGCATACCAATGAGCCCCATGGCTTCATCATGTTTGTTTTCATACACAAATTTCTCATAGTTTCTTTTGAAAATATAAATGTTTATCTCACAATGTAGACCAAAAAACCTTAGATAACAATATTTATTTCATTTTTTATTGAAATGTGTGATAATTATGTGGAGTTAAGAGATCTATTGACTTAGAATCAACCATTGTGCAAGATAAAATGCAACACCCACAAGGAAATGAGAACACCCATAAGAAGAAGGAGAACACAAGAGACAATAGGCACCTAAATTGTGCCTTGTAACCCCCCAAAATTTGTATTACACTCAAAGAAAGAAAACCCCAACTAAAAAATAGGCCACACTTTATAGATAGTGTGGTATAATTATTTTTAAAAAGTAATTTTTGTGAAAACCTTTAAAAATTATAGTTAAGTGACTAAAAATTATGATATGATATCCCATTATGTAGATCATGAAAAAAATACACAAATTAAAAAAATTGTACTTGAATCAAATGTACAGATCAAATTTATTGGTTGTTTGAAGTTTTACAATAATAAGTATCATTTCTCAAATAGAAGAAAACTAATTTTATGGAAAAATAGTTATACAAATGAAGAATAATGAATACCAAATGTAGATCTAAAAAATAATGAATTTGAAAAAAATAATCACCTCCATATGCTTTTACAAACAAAATGTATTCCCTTCACAAGATTATTTCTTAAATCAAGAACCTTGTTTGGTGAGAGGTAGGCCCTTGGGGCTAGATCTATTTGGCCATTGGTCTTATGGGAGTTCAAGAGATATGAAAAATTTGGAAAGTTTCAAAAAAATCAATAAAAATTAATAGGGCCAAGATTTGAACCCCAAACCTCTTGGTCACCACAAGCCTCAATATGCTCCAATAACCAACACACCCAAATTTGCAAGTTAATAAATAAATAAACAATTTTTTTACTAAGAAAGAATCACTTCCAAAGAGGATTGAAATAGTATTAGTGGAAGATGGTAGTCTAATTTGGTCATACTAGATAATCCATTTGATATGGCTAGGGGCTGAGTGCTAGGGGATGAGGAATAAAGCCTTCCAAATAAGAAATCCAAAAAGACACCTACAACTTCAAATATTTTTCACAGGTGACTCGTTGCTCCAATATGAGAAAATGAACAAGCATAAGAAATATCTTGACATGCCAGATATGATGATATATTATTAGATGAATGATTTTGTAAAAAATGTAATTTTTTCTGGTTGTTCAACTCGGATCCACAATTTTCTATGAAAATTTGGATCTTCAAAAAAACCAAAAAAATCACCACGAACTCTAAAAATTATGATTTTTTTTAAATTTTATTTTTTCAAGCAAATATTCAATAAAAATAGTTTCAGATCTCATAAAAAATAGAATTTATAAAAAAACTGGAAAATATGCAGAAAAATCCTAAAAAGTCATATTTGGCTCAAACAAAAAAACCTAGAAGGTTTTTATGAAAGCCCAATATTTGGGTTGGCTCGAAAATCTGTCTAAATACTAAGAAAGTAGAGTGAGAATTTTGATTTAATTAAAAAATAAAAAATCCACAACTCACTTTATGAGATGGAAGGCTATAATACCATGAAATGTTGGTAGAGTCCCACATGATTGTAGTTCTTGTAGTATGGCTCACACCAAGATGGAACTTAATCTGTAAAGAGATAAAAATATATTGCCTTGAGAATGAATTGAAAAAAATATTTGCAAAAAGTAATCTATAATGTACATATATGAGGGTATATATAATTACAACAAGAGCTATCTCCCATTTTTTACTGGCCCTACTCAAGGTGGAACTTCCACTAAATGTGGTACTCTAATGTTAGTGCAAAATCACAGCACCCCAAATGACCTCTCAGATTTGGTGTTTCAAACTTGTCATTTGATGTGATTTGCATAACATTGAGTTTTCCCCAAAAGTGTGGGACTTTGCAAATGGGAAAACTCTCCAGATTAAGGTTGGTTCCTATTCCTTTGTCTAGGTGCATACGTGAAATTTGCAAAGGATTGATTCCTAAACCTAATCTAATATTGCCAAGGAGACAAGGATGAAAGGAATGCAAGAAATTAAAACTAAGCTAACCAGGTGATACACCGAAGGAATGATGAAATTTGTTTTGCTGATAGGCACAAACCAAAAAAATGCATACAATAATCAAGCACAGATAACCAGTTTTGCAATGAAAGACCAGATGAGAGCAATGAAGACAAGAAAGGGTCGAAAATCAGCCACAAACATGTATTATTGCTCTGCAGATTTGATACAATGCATTTACAAAATGGCCAAAAGGCAGAAAATGTGTTGCAATCTAATGGAAGGTCTGAAACTCCATGAATTTTTTCCAGAGGAAAAGGGGAGCCTGCAAAATAGAAGAATGTCCAACCCTTTACAATGAGTCCCGACCCTGCTTTTATAGATTCAACATAGAGGGAAGAAAGAGAGAGAAGCGGGAAAAACAGTTCGAAGTTCAACCACTTCTATCAATGCCTCCTACAAAATCTGCCCCCAAATCTATCTTGACTGCATCAATTACTGGTTCGGCGCCTCGAAGGAGGAGGAAACGGTGGATCAGATCGAATCCGATCTGGTTGTTGGGGCAAAAATAGATCCTACATTAATGGCCCAAAGACGTTTCTCCATTTTTCTCCCACCTAACCTCTCCAAACTTAAAGTTTCAGATCTTCATGGCGTAGACGAGGCCGAGATCTTTCCAATGGTGCCAGATTTGCTGGATTTTGAGCCCCGAGTCAAAAGATATGCCCATTTGAAATTTGAATCGGGTCCGTACAAAATAGCAGGAAAACCAGTTTGAAAACGGGCCCCCTTTTGAAACCGGACACGTGGAGGGCTAGCGCATGTCTGAGGGCAGCCTCTGTATTTTGCTTTTGGAGTGGTGTGGGGCTGACACGTGGTTTCCTCTGTGACCTGCTCAATTTCCTTATGTTTTTGGCTAAGTCCTTTGCTCGGCGGGGTCATATATCTGACCGGGGACACGCGGCGGCCTGGCGCTTGCTTGGAAACCCTCCCTTAATTTTGATCTTGAATTAGCACCATTTGGACACTTGGCACCCTCTGCTGGCCTGTCTCAATGCATTGACTATTCAACCTGACCCTGTCCCTTTATGAAACTGGATGCGTGGAGGCTCCGCGCTCACTTAAAATCCCGCTCAGGATTTTCCTTTGAAGGAGCATCAGGTTGACACATGGAAGCCTCCGCAGGTTCTTTGGAATTTTCAACGGCCTCCCTCTTACCTTTTCGGACCTTGGACTACGTGGCGAGCTGGTGCTCGTTTGAGTCTCTGCTTTTGGATTAACTTTTGGAGATGCGCCAAGCTGACGCGTGGCAGCCTCCGCTAGCATTTCTATACTTAGCCCTTTTTTGAGGCCCACCCTGTCCGCCTTTTGACTTTTAGCTTTGACTTTGCCTCCATTTTGGGCCTGGGACATGTGGGGGCCTAGCGCTTGTTCGAGCCTCCCTTTTTGGATTCAACTTTGGAGATGCACCGTTTGGACACTTGGCAACGTCCGCTGTCTCCTCCATACTTAGTCAATTTTGAACTCGTTCTGAACTGTTCCAGAGCCCGAAGACTTCGAACCTTCACCGTTCCTTCTCTTTGAGCTTCTGGCTTCTTTGACACTGTCTCCTCCTTCCCCAACCCTGCTATTCCATTTCTGAGCCTGCCTATAATCTGTTTAATGGATTTAAGGCACAGATTCACTCGACAGAGCCATTTTTTGAAATTCTCCTACACAGGGTCGTTTGATCTTTCACAGGCCCCACCACTCCATTGTAGAGTCCCTCTGCAACCTGTTTGTAGGATTCGAACGTGATTTCTCTAGTTCTTTCTATGTAGGGGGTCGTGGCTGATCCAATATTTTTCTGGGGGGAAAAATATGGATAACAATTTTGGTGACTCGCAGGGGTATCTCTCTGCTAGATGAGAGGACCAGTTGCCTTGTTATGTCCATTGGGCATGGAGTCGAGAATGATGGCCTAGTATTGATCCTGCCTCTGATCCACGAGCCCGACCATCTACAGTCTCAATTTTCATAAGAAAAATCGAGACAATGGTTTCTGAGAGTAGAAAATTGATTCGACCCGGGGCTTTTGCCTGTCCCTGAATGGACTGTTTCGAAGACAGATTTTAGTTGCTCTGCATTTGTTTTCTTTTGAAGATGGCAACTATTACAGGTAACTATGAGTTTCCCTGCTGTGAATACTGAAAGGGATAGCACATGTCCACTTGGAGGCATGTTGGACTGTGTAATGAAGCAACCTGGAGAAACAAAGAACCTATGCCAGAACACTTAGGGAAACAAAAAATACACTACAACAAAACAATGTGCATATGCACTTAGGGAAATAAAAATCCTATGCTAATATTTACAGGGGTGGAAAATTCCCATTCAGTAGCAATGTTTGAGATGGACCCCATTTACTGGGATCTGTATTTTTTTGCCATCCAATTTAGCCAATTGGAAGGCATTGCTACTCTTACACTCTGTGATCATGTAAGGGCCACTCCAAATGGCATCAAATTTGGAGTGTTTTCCTGGCTTTTCCCGATCTGCATCCCATTTCAAAACTAGGTCTCCTTCTTGAAAAGTCCTTGTTTTTGCTTTCTTATCAAAGCATCTCTTGATTGAGACCTGATCCTTCTCCATTGTTTGAAGTGCATGCTCTCTGGTTTCTTCCAATTCCATCAGTTCTGCATACCTGGCCTCCATTGGTTCAAACTCAGACATCTCCAGCTGCTTCATGAGTTCCAATGCTGGCAACTCAAGTGATATAGGCAACACTGCCTCTTTCCCATAGACAAGTTTGAATGGAGAGCTACCTGTAGACCTCTTGGGTGTTGTCCTATCAGCCCATAAGGCTGATTTGAGTTTTGTGTGCCAAGTTCTCTGATTTTCATCAAGAGTTCTTCTGACAATCCTTAGCAGGTTCTTGTTTGTGGACTCAACTTGGCCATTACCTTGAGGGTAATAGTTTGATGAAGTGCTCAAGTAAATCCCATTCCTAACAGCCCATTCTGTGATTTTGGAACCTATGAATGCCAATGCATTGTCTGATATAATGGTGGCTGGCACTCCAAATCTGGTCACTATCCCTTCATAGAAATCTAGTATGCTAGACTCATTAGCTTCTTTGAGTGCCACTGCCTTGGTCCACTTGGTGAAATAGTTTGTTGCTGTCAGAATCCATTTGTGGCCTTGGCTCGAATTTGGATTGATGACCCCAATGAAGTCCAATCCCCATTGCATGAATGGTTGGTCAACTGAAATTGGGTGCAATGGAAGTGCTGCTAGCCTTTCTTTGCCTCTGAAGAACGCACAGTTCTTGCACTTTTTGATCCATGCATAGCAGTCACTAAACACCCTGGGCCAATAATAACCCACCTTCATGATCTTGAGTGCTGTCACCCGTGGAGAAAAATGGCCTCCAGCTGCTCCAACATGGAACTCTTGTAACACTCTCTCAATCTGATCTGTCCCAATGCATCTTAACAAAATGCCATTGATGTCCCTTTTGAACAAGATGCCATCAATAAGCATGTATGGGATGGCCTGTAGTCTGAAGTGTCTCCTTTTTTTTTACTCATTTCTGGAGGGCATAGGCCTGTTTGTAGGAAGTGCATAATGTTCTGAGTCCAACAAGGAGTGGGCACATCATCATTTTCTTCCTCTTGACTATTCTGCAGGACAAAAACAACTTCCTTTTCACCACTTGCTTCATCTTGTTGACTCGAGGCCAGTTGTTCACACAATCCCTTCCCATGGACCAGCTTAGTAACCTTGATCTCAATGTCATACTCCATGACATGAGTGATCCATCCTGCACATTTTTCATTCAGATCCTTGCTGAGAAGGAAGTCTTTAACTCCTGCATGGGAGACTAATAGTTGGATTTTATTGTTTGAAACTAGATGTTTAAACTTCTTTAACCCTCTGATCACTGCAAGGATGTGCTTTTCAATGAAGGAGTATCTCACTTCATAATCTTCTAGACCTTGGCTGAAGAAGGAAATTGGCTGCTCTGTACCCTCTTTGTTCTGTTGTACTAAGATTGCAGAAATTGTGTCACTGCCACCAAAGGCATATAGTATGAAGTCCTTAGAGAAGTCTGGATTCACGAGAGTTGGGGCTTGTGATATAGCTTCTTTGATGGCCTCAAAGCTTGCTCTTCCTTCAGCTTTCCACCTAAATGCCAAGCTCTTCTTCAACATCAACATTATTGGCTTGACAAGGGTAGCAAAGTCTGGTACAAACTTGCAGACAAAATTGATCTTTCCTAAGAAGCTTTGAAGAGATTTCTTATGGCTTGGTAATGACAATGATCTTATTGCTTCAACCCTCTCTAGGTCAATTGCCAAACCCTCCTTTGACACAATATGGCCTAGAAGCCTGCCCTCATGGGCCAAAATATGCATTTTTTAGGGTTCAATGATACCCAAAATCTCCTACATCTTTGAAATACCTGTCTTAGGTGAAAAAGGTGATCCACTACATTTTTGGAGAACACAGTGATGTCATCCAGATATATCAGTACTATTTTGTTGATCAACCCTTTGAATGCCATATCCATTTCCCTTTGGAAAGTGGCTCCAACATTAGACAATCCAAATGGCATTTTTCTGTAGGCATAGGTGCCCCATTTGGTGGTGAAAGCCATTTTGAACTGATCATCTTCTTTCACCATTATCTGGTTATACCCTGAGTAGCCATCTAGGAGGGAGAATCTCTCTGATCCAGACACCACTTGTAAAATCTACTCCATTGAGGGGAGTGGGTAGTGGTCCTTAAGTGATGCTCTGTTCAAGTCTTGAAAGTCTACACACAACCTAATCTCTCCATTCTTCTTCCTAACTGAGACAAAATTTGCAACCTAGCTTGAGTGTTTGATTGGAAATATAATACTTTCCTCTATCAACTTGTTTAGCTCTTTCTTCATCAGAGGTTCAATGTGTGGATTGACTGGTCTCTGCTTTTGCCTGATGGGCTTAGCATCTGGATCTAGTTCAATTGTGTGTTGTTTTAGCTTTGTATTGAACCCTCTTAGGTCTTCATAGCTCCAAGAAAATACATCTGGAAACTCTTGGAAAAGTTGCATGAATTCATACCTTTCTTGCTCAGTGGCCACTTTTCCAATTTGAAGTGTTTTTCCTTTTCCAACTATAATTGACTCTGAATCTTCTCCTTTGATCTATATGTTATCCTTCTCTTTTCGAATCTGATCATTAAAATGGTACTTAATTTTTTTTTTGAAGTACTTAGAAAATTTCCAGATTTTGAAATTTACAGACTCAACATTGATCTTGAGTTAATTTGATCCAATTTTTAGGTGTCTTGAAACCCAAATCCTCAACTCTTCCAAAAAGACCAATTAATCTGATTTTTCAACTTTAAGTGAATCGCTTGAATCTAATACAAATCCATTTTACTTCACAGTTGATTTTTAATCATACACTCAAACTGACATTTGAATCTAAGATGATAAGTGTATTCAAATCTTGTTGTGGGTTATGGATACTGAAAGTTCCTTCAATCCATTTACTCCAGTTTTATACTTATTTTATCAATTAATAAAATTAATCCAATGATGAATTTCAACTGATAAAAAGCTTTTAAAAACTGAAATGCACAAATCCACAAAACAAGAAATTGATAACGGAGTTCACCCGAAGGCTACATCTCCGGATTCACAAAAAGTGAATCGATCCATTAAACGTCCAATGAAGTACAATATCCCTTCAATCTTGACTTAACAGACCTTTATACCTGCAAATGAGCTGATTCAAACCTCAAGGAATTCTGCAATTTACCATAATCATTCCCAAGTTCATCCGTGGCTCCTACAGTATTTCTTCTGTTTGTTCCCTGTGCAAATACGTTCAAAAAACGTCTACAACTTGAAATATACAAGACCTATAAAAATAAGGTTTACATTTCTGGAAACTTTAGGAAATTATTAAAAACTTCCCTTTTTACTTCATGGTCTGATTCGGATCAGAAGTGGATGCAAAATACAGATCTCTGCTTGCCCCTCGTGCCTGTTCTGTGAAACTGCGATGGAAAAACGCCTACACAGAAAAATATATAGCACTTCATGCAACAAAAGTTACCTTTCTGGAAATCTCTCATAATTTTGAACAACTTTTATTTTTACACCAAGTCCTAATTCGAACCATAAGTGCCTCGAAAATTGTGATCTCTGCAAACTGGTCCTTGGCTGTCCCCCTTTCCAACCTACCAAAAGCTTCCCTTTAAATAGATGTGATCTCCTTCTCTATCACTTGCTACAAAGTGGCAGCTTGGTAAGGCTGATTACTATTTTGGAAAGGGTTCAAATCCCCCTTCCATAGGTTTAGGAGCCCAATTTAGCCATTGACCCCACGTTTGGTGGGAAAGAGATAAGATAAGCCTTAAAATAGCTTTTTTGGCCACAAAATCCTCCTTATACCATGGGATTTGAATTTATTCACATGGAATGGATTAAATAGATTTTTACAATTATTATTTTTAAATATAAATCCACTACAAACCTGCCAAGTGTCACGCCCATAATATGCCATTTGTCCACGTTAGAGTGTGCCACGTCATCATTTGACCGCAACATTGACTATGCATATCTTTCGCATACGAACTCAGATTTGGTCCGTTCAAAATGCGTCGGAAAGCTTGCGATGAGCTCTATACCATGGAACTGATTTTGAAACATTACAGTACCATCCATTTTTCCTTATCACCAACTTCCACGTGTCACCTTGTCATTGGTCCACTGGTTGACCTATTGACCAGAGTTGACCCGTTTGGAGGCCCATCTTTGACCGGCGATAGAATTTGCATACGGACTCTGTTTCTGGAGTTCAGCATACCATCGGAAAGGTCTCAATAAGCCCTTCAGCATGGTCCAATTTTAGGGAAGTTTAGGGAAAATTTTCATAGTGAAAAATCCTCCGGATCACTCCTCCCCAGTAAGACCATTTTGACCTCAAAATGGAAATTCACTCTGTTGAACTATACACACGTTCTCTGCATAATACAAACATAGAACCCAGTTTATAGCATGGTAATTTTTCCATAAAAATTGCAATAATCAAATGCCAATAATAGTAATATAACCCAATGGCCTAAACTGCAACTGATATGACACTGCAACTGCCATATTCCTTTGTACATCCTGATCCTGCACTCACCACTGTCAACAATGCAAATGTAACCTGCACTCACAGCTTGTTAGTGCAAAACTTGTACATACCATTTGCAACTATACCTAACAGTTACAAATATTAAGTCTATCAATAAGACTTACAAATGTACAAATGTCATGCATAGTAAACAAAGAGTTTGTATAAGTTGTGCACTTACAAACAATGCCTACATGCCACAAATTGCACAATAACAGTATTTTAACTACAATCCACATATAGACATCTGACCAATGATCATGCCCACTGAACTGTACATACTGCTGAAAAATGAAGTTGTAAAACCATTAAAAAAGAAAATTACATCAAGTATTTTAAACCTGTCACCTGATTATTTCCTCTTTACGATATTTCACCAACACCAAGGCAGAAAAATAAATTTTGTACTTATCCTTTTCACAATTTAGTGGGATTTCCAAAACTGCCTTGTTAGTTTGCATGTATTCCACAATCAACTATGCAAACATAAAACTGATAAATTGTTTACCCACTTTACTCAGCATACTGTCCTTTTTAGGGGGTTGATTCAATTCAGTTTTTACCAGGGCCACCGAAGTGGTCAAATTAGTTGGTTTAAAACTTTTATCCTTTTTAACAAACTTTAATTTTTGTTCTGGATGTAGCTTCCAACACTTACCAATTTCATGACCTTGTTTATTACAATGATCACAAAACCTTTGATCCATTTTTTTAGGATCCACATTTTTAGGAACCTTACCTTGACTGCTCTTAGCCGAACCCGGGTTAGGAGAATGCATTTTCTCAAA
Organism: Taxus chinensis; assembly: GCA_019776745.2. Classification (NCBI taxonomy): domain Eukaryota; kingdom Viridiplantae; phylum Streptophyta; class Pinopsida; order Cupressales; family Taxaceae; genus Taxus; species Taxus chinensis. The sequence continues at coordinate 79,048 of JAHRHJ020003365.1, forward strand.
CTGTTCCATTATGGATTTATACTTCCTACACTTGGCCACACAATGATTAGACAAACCACAGAATGTGCACGGATAACTATTCAACATAGCTTGAAAATTATAGCCAAATTTTTCCAGTGTAGATAAGGGATCAATTTGTTTACCTTTCATTTTTGAGCAATGGTAAACCGAAGGTGGGGGGATTTCTATACCTCTCCGTGGTGAATTATTACCAGATCCTCCTGATGAGGATGAACCACCTGATGCTAGCGGGGATGACTCTTTGCTGTTAGAAGCTTTTCTTCTTCCAGCGGTCTTGGAGTTCTCTCCAATTTCCATTTCCCCTGCACTAGCATATCCCAGTCCTGCATAACGAGGTCTCTCCTCAACCAAGATTGGGTTAGTTATACCTTGGTTATTCTTACCAAGGTTAATTCCATTAAAACCCATGTTATTCAAAATTTTAGATCCTATACCTTTAGTGTGCTTTTCAAATTCACCGAGCACTATAGTAGAATCCAAATTAGCTTTGGGTGAGGAATTAAGTGTTGTCATACTTACTGTGCACTCATCTGTCATAGTGGAGGCATCAACAATAACTGGTACCTTGTTAGGTCCATCAATTTGCAACACCATCAAGAGCTCATCCTTAGATTCTAGCTCTTTTCTCAATGTGTCAAGTTTCTCTTCAAGAGCCAATACCTGACATCTCAGGAAGGCATTCTCTTCCTGAATTTGATGATTGCATGCTTCCAGTTCCTCAAACTTGGTCTTGTTGGACATCTTACCCATGATTCCTGCACACCTGTTCCTCCAAACTCTGCACACTGCAAATGAAAGATCAAGCCCAAAATGCAAAAACCAAACTGAACCAAATCAACTGATGCAAATCAAAAGCTAAACCAGCTCTGATACCAACTTGATCTGAAAATGGTACTTAATTTTTTTTTTGAAGTACTTAGAAAATTTCCAGATTTTGAAATTTACAGACTCAACATTGATCTTGAGTTAATTTGATCCAATTTTTAGGTGTCTTGAAACCCAAATCCTCAACTCTTCCAAAAAGACCAATTAATCTGATTTTTCAACTTTAAGTGAATCACTTGAATCTAATACAAATCCATTTTACTTCACAGTTGATTTTTAATCATACACTCAAACTGACATTTGAATCTAAGATGATAAGTGTATTCAAATCTTGTTGTGGGTTATGGATACTGAAAGTTCCTTCAATCCATTTACTCCAGTTTTATACTTATTTTATCAATTAATAAAATTAATCCAATGATGAATTTCAACTGATAAAAAGCTTTTAAAAACTGAAATGCACAAATCCACAAAACAAGAAATTGATAACGGAGTTCACCCGAAGGCTACATCTCCGGATTCACAAAAAGTGAATCGATCCATTAAACGTCCAATGAAGTACAATATCCCTTCAATATTGACTTAACAGACCTTTATACCTGCAAATGAGCTGATTCAAACCTCAAGGAATTCTGCAATTTACCATAATCATTCCCAAGTTCATCCGTGGCTCCTACAGTATTTCTTCTGTTTGTTCCCTGTGCAAATACGTTCAAAAAACGTCTACAAATTGAAATATACAAGACCTATACAAATAAGGTTTACATTTATGGAAACTTTAGGAAATTATTAAAAACTTCCCTTTTTACTTCATGGTCTGATTCGGATCAGAAGTGGATGCAAAATACAGATCTCTGCTTGCCCCTCGTGCCTGTTCTGTGAAACTGCGATGGAAAAACGCCTACACAGAAAAATATATAGCACTTCATGCAACAAAAGTTACCTTTCTGGAAATCTCTCAGAATTTTTAACAACTTTCATTTTTACACCAAGTCCTAATTCGAACCATAAGTGCCTCGAAAATTGTGATCTCTGCAAACTGGTCCTTGGCTGTCCCCCTTTCCAACCTACCAAAAGCTTCCCTTTAAATAGATGTGATCTCCTTCTCTATCACTTGCTACAAAGTGGTGGCTTGGTAAGGCTGATTACTATTTTGGAAAGGGTTCAAATCCCCCTTCCATAGGTTTAGGAGCCCAATTTAGCCATTGACCCCACGTTTGGTGGGAAAGAGATAAGATAAGCCTTAAAATAGCTTTTTTGGCCACAAAATCCTCCTTATACCATGGGATTTGAATTTATTCACATGGAATGGATTAAATAGATTTTTACAATTATTATTTTAAAATATAAATCCACTACAAACCTGCCAAGTGTCACGCCCATAATATGCCATTTGTCCACGTTAGAGTGTGCCACGTCATCATTTGACCGCAACATTGACTATGCATATCTTTCGCATACGAACTCAGATTTGGTCCGTTCAAAATGCGTCGGAAAGCTTGCGATGAGCTCTATACCATGGAACTGATTTTGAAACATTACAGTACCATCAATTTTTCCTTATCACCAACTTCCACGTGTCACCTTGTCATTGGTCCACTGGTTGACCTATTGACCAGAGTTGACCCGTTTGGAGGCCCATCTTCGACCGGCGATAGAATTTGCATACGGACTCTGTTTCTGGAGTTCAGCATACCGTCGGAAAGGTCTCAATAAGCCCTTTAGCATGGTCCAATTTTAGGGAAGTTTAGGGAAAATTTTCATAGTGAAAAATCCTCCGGATCAAGAATTCAGCTTCCTCTTGCAAGAAATTGATGATTTTCTGATCATTCTCAAACACTTGCCAGCATGTCTTGTTATCTGGCACTACTAGCCTCACGATTACATAATTATTTGGTTGTTCTTTTTCCTTCTTGATGCTGTCAACCACATCAAATGTTGCTCCAACTACTGCAAGCCTATCAGTAGCTTTATTCTCCTTCCTGGGTAGGGACACAATGTTGAAGGATTTGAAATCCTTAATGAGATCCCATACCCTATTCTTGTAGCTCTTGAGCAGGTCATTCTTGACATCATTTTTTCCTTTGACTTGATTATAAACTAGTTCAGTGTTACCAAACACTTGCAAGTTATTGATTCCTCATCTTCTTGCCCAATGTAATCCATGAAGCAAAGCCTCATATTATGTTGTATTGTTTGAACAAGAAAATTGGAAACAAAAAGTTGAGTAGTATTTCATACCTTGGGGTGACACAATCATAGCTCCTCCTCCAGCTCCTTGCCTACTTCTCAAGCCATCAAAGAAAAATTTCCATACTTAATTTTCATCTTTGTGTTTGGGCTTAATGATGTCAGGAAGAGGATGATTCTCCTCATGCAGGTAGTAAAATCCTAGCTCAGATTCTTCCATCTCCTTATAGGGGTCAAAAGTGTGTCCTTTTTTTCCCATTTGTCGAGAGCCAAGTCTAGGATACACCCCACCTTGGTATCTGCTACATAAATGTTTAGGAGGTCCTCCTGATCAAAAGATGAAAAATTTGCAATGATTGGGCTAGGTATATAAAACTCAATGTGGTAATCCACTATGGGCTTAGATCTGATTGTGGCCTTCACTCCATACCTTGTTCTAAAAATCATATGCAATCGATTAGAAGACAAATAGCCTCCAATTTTGGCAGTGAATTCCCTGAAAAACACAATGTAAAATGTGGTGGCAAGTTTATGATTGATATGTTCTGTAATATATTTACATTGGGCCAGGTATGAAATGTGAGGCTCAAATCCTTGATGAGTCCAATAGTTGTCACTGTTGTCCCATCCAATTGTACTACCCCTCTAGAGATGACTTCCTACTAGAGGCCCAATTGATCAGCTATTTTTTTGGGCATTACAGAACTACTCGCCCCCAAATCAATCATACAATTATGCACCAATTTGTCTCCAATGATTAATGAAACATAGAATGGAGGAGGCTTCAGATTCTTAGCTTATTTTTCTCAATGGTTTCCCTCAGGTTGAGTTACATTGGCAAACACTTTCTATTGTTGGCTAGAGGGGTGATTTGAGCTTGACCAATTGGCCATAACAGTCTGTAATAGATCCCTCTGTCCTAGAATGGCCAGTGACTCCCATAGTTCAATGTTCACGCTTGTCTTCTTCATTTTCTCAATGATATTAAATGAGCTATCCTTTTGCTTCCCCTTCCCTGGAAAATTTTTCTCTTGCACATGGGTTGTTACAACCGGTGCTTGATTAGATTTGGAAGGTGACTTGGATTAGCTCTATCCATAGGGATCCAGAGAACTCTACTTCATCAGAAACAGTCAGCACAAGGAAGGAAAACATTAAACGGAGGTTATGTATTTTAAGTAACAGGACCGCCGCCCTGTGCAGGGCGGTGGTCACAGAACCGCCGCTCAGCCAGGGCGGCGGTTACAGAACCACCTGTCTGCACAGGGCAGCGGTCCTGTCCATTACGGACAGAAAGCAAAATTTGAAACGAACAGCTTCCGAATTTGAAAGGGTGTTCGTCTCCCTTCACCTTCATGACCTTTCCCATTCTCCAGTGCACAGGAGGACATGAGAAAGGCTATAAATTCGTGATTGTAGAAGTGTAGAAGATCATCGAAGCATGAGAGCAAGTGAGCAAGAAGTCTTAGTGCTGGAAATTGTATTTTGTAGAAGAAAGGAGTTTGAGACAGAGCAAGCAAGTAACTGAAAGGAAGTGTTGAGATATTATCTACTTCCCTTTCATACTTATTGTAAATTTTGTACTTGTGATTTGAATTGGCCAATAGAAGTGGGAAGAAAGAGCAATTTCCCTTCCCAACTGGTTTTCCTCCATTGGAGGTTTCCAGGATAAAATTGTTGGTGTTTGAGTTCTATGTTCTTTCCCTTTTCTGCAATTATTGATTCTAAGCACAATTATAATTCATTCACTAGCTTTCTCTGTTATTTCTAATAGAAAGTAAACAACAATGAATAATTGTGATTTGTGAATTATTCCAAAGTTGAAAGTTTACGGATCATTTTGGTATCAGAGCTAACAAGTATCCAGGACTGTGGTATTCATTCTTGAATTTGTATGACAATGACAAGATCTAAAGGCGAAGAACCTTTACCTTGCGATCCAGAGATTTCTACAAAGAAGTGGAAACAGAGAATCCGGGGAGAAATGGAGGAAGAGAACTTGGTCCAGAGGATCGAGATGCTGGAGACCATGATGGATAGGATGTTTAGAAGGCAAGAAGAACTTGCAGATTTGTAGAAGACGGCTTCTGTCAAACAAGACTCCATGGACTCGGTGGTTCGAGGCTTAGCCGAAAAGTTTGGTATAGGCAAGAGTCACCATGAGGAAGATTATGGAGAAGAGCATGGAGAAGAGACTTCTAACACAAGAGAGAAGGTAAAATCTGAACATACTCCTTTTAAAGTTGAGACTAAAGTCGAAATCAAAAGCTTTGAAGGACAAGTAGATGCAGAGTTGCTAGATAAATGGTTGAAACAGTTAGAAGTCTACTTTAGCATCCATAATGTCACTGAGGCACAAAGGATCACCTTTGCACGTCTCAAAATGGAGGGACATGCTCTAGTTTGGTGGGAAACCCATCTAACTACTTGTGAAAGGAAGAAACGTCCTACTGTGAAGTCTTGGCAAGAATTTAAGGAATTACTTAGAGCTAACTTTTATCCTATTGGCCATAAAACTGACCAAATGATTAAATGGCAGTATTTTAGACAAGGCAGTGGTCAAAGTGTGCAGGACTATACTACGGAGTTTTGGAGGCAAGCCATGTTGCTAAATATGGACTTGGAGGATGAGGATATTCTGACCAAGTACTTAGGTGGACTTCACACTCACCTTCGAAGAAAAGTTATCTCCACAAAGCCCAAGGATCTCAATGAAGCATGTGTACAGGCATACTACATAGATGATGAGAAGAAGCAAGGAGAAGCAGAGCCGAGGGTAAAGCAGTCAACAAATCAGCAGAAAAAGGATTATGGGCAAACAAGTAACAAGAGTAAGTGGAAAGGGAAAGGTAAACAAGCTGCCACTACTTTAAATACTTGTAAAGATCCCAAGAATTTTTGCAAGAATTGTGATATCAATGGTCATACTGACGCTACATGTTGGAAGTTGCATCCGGAGTTACATCCGAAGAACCGAACCAAGGACTCAAAGAAGTCCATGACAGCTGTAAAGATAGAGGGGGAGGTAGAAATCGAAGATGACTCTGATGTAGATGAAAGGCTTGGATGCACGGCCACCAACAGGGACAATGAAGAGGAGATGAGTAGACTATTCCAAATCAAAATCCAGATCAAGAGAACTAAGGTAAGTGCTTTGGTTGATACCGGTTCTCAATCTAACTTGATTTCTGAGGCAGTTGTAAAGAAGCTTGGTCTTGAGACTTACGAGCATCCACACCCTTATCCTTTGGGTTGGGTAAAGAAGGGTGTTGAAATTCAGGTAACAAGAAGATGTAAGGTCAAGTTTGGGATAAATTCCCAATATATAGATGTTTTTGAAGCTGACGTTATTCCACTTGATGCTTTTGATGTGGTATTTGGGAGTCCTTACTTGTATGTTAGGGATGCTATATTTATGAGAAGGGAGAACTGGTACAGATGGGTCAAGGATGGGATCAGCTACAACATCCGGGCACACCAGCGTAAGACACGGGTTACTATGGTGAGTGCTAACCAAGCAAAATGGCTAATTCAGGAAAATCATAATCAGTTTTGTTTACTTTTGTTAAAAGATAAGCAAGATGGGGTAGAAGTTTCAGAAATTTCTAACCAAGGAAAACAAGATTTGGATAGTATTATTCAGTCTTTTCAGGAAGTATTTCAGACTCCTAGTGGATTACCACCAAAACGGGAAGTAGAGCATGAGATTCAGCTGTTGTCAGAGTCACCTCTACCGAACATCGGGTTGTATAGGCAATCCTTGCTTGAGAGTACTGAAGTAAAGAAGCAACTCCAGGAACTGATAGACCAAGGGGTAATACGTCCGAGCACCTCACCATGTGGTTCGCCTATTGTGATGGTGCCAAAGAAGGATGGTTCTTGGAGAATGTGCATCGACTACCGTGCTTTGAACAAGATCACCATAAAGAACAGATATCCACTTCCCCGCATAGATGATCTCTTGGACCAGCTTCAGCATGCTAAATTTTTCACGAAGTTGGACCTCAAGTCCGGTTATCACCAAGTCAGGATGAAGGAGGAGGATATATGGAAGACTGCCTTCAAAACAAAACAGGGTTTGTATGAATGGTTAGTACTTCCTTTTGGGTTATGCAATGCACCCGCTACATTTATGAGATTGATGAATGATGTATTGCGGGATTTCATAGATTCATGTGTCATTGTATATCTAGATGATATTTTGATTTTTAGTGCCACATGGGAAGAACACTTAACACATTTGCAGCAAGTCTTGCAAGTTCTCAGGGAGAAGCAACTGCTTTGTAACACGAAGAAATGTGAATTTTCCAAGCAATCACTTGTCTATCTTGGACACGTGGTTGGAGGAGGAGAGCTACGAGTGGATCCAAAGAAGGTGGAAGCCATCACTAATTGGCCAACACCAACAGGAGCCACAGAAACTAGAAGTTTTGTGGGAGCAGTACAATACATGCGGAAGTTCATTCCGGGCTTCTCCACGATTGCAGCACCTCTACACTCAGTGGCCGCAAAGAGTAAGGGTTTTGACTGGGGTAAGGAACAAGACAAATCCTTTGAGTTATTGAAATACAAGATTAGTCATGCTCCAGTACTTGCTCTTCCTAGTTTGCAGCAGCCTTTTGAAGTAGAGACAGATGCCAGCGATTATGCTATGGGCGCAGTGTTGCTTCAGGGAGGTAAACCCGTATGTTATCATTCTAAAACTTTCACTTCAGTAGTTAAAGGATATTCAGTATATGATAAAGAAATGTATGCACTAGTTCAGGCAATTAAAAAATGGAAACACTATTTGATGGGTAAAGAAACTATTGTGCACACTGACCACAAACCTCTCCAATATTTGCAAGCACAGTCTAAATTGCAACAGGCAAGGCACTACAAATGGATGGGGTTTCTTCAACAGTTCCATTTGGTGATCAAATACAAGAAAGGTAGTACAAATGTGGTGGCAGACATGTTGTCTAGGCCACCCACACAGGAGAAATTCTCCTGCTTGGCCACTATTTCTCAGATCGAGCCCTTCACGAAGGAAGCATACGAAGAGGCATATGCCCAAGACAAAGACTTTGGGGTGACATTTCAGAAGTTGCAGTCCCAAGGGGCTGAAAGGACGGGGATTGAAGATTGTTATCTCAAGGACGGGCTGCTCTACCGATGGGGAAAACTTTGTGTGCCTAAGGAAGAAAGACTTTTATTGATGAGGGAAGCACATACCTCGAAAGTAGCAGGACATTTTGGTGTTGGTAAGACCGTAACCCACTTGCAAAGGTATGTATATTGGCCCAATATGCAAGAGGAAGTATCAAAATTTATTCGTGGATGTAAACTTTGTTGTACTAGCAAGCCAAAGACTAGGAAGGAAGGTTTGTATATGCCTTTACCAGTACCTACTCGTCCGTGGGAGGACATCTCTATGGATTTTGTAGGAGGATTACCTATGTCTAAACATGGCCATGACTATCTCTATGTTGTTGTTGATAGATTTAGTAAAATGTGTATTCTTATGGCATGTAAAAAGACAGTAAAAGCACATGAGGCAGCAGATCTTTTCTTTGCTAATGTATGGGTGCATTTTGGTTTGCCAAAGTCTATTGTCTCTGACAGGGATTCCAGATTCTTGGGGAAGTTTTGGACTACATTGTGGGACAAGATGGATACCAGATTGCAGAGGAGCACAACTTTCCATCCGCAGACAGATGGACAAACAGAGGTGGTAAACAGGACTTTGGTACAATTAATCAGAGGGTATAACAGTAAGTACCCAAGGACTTGGGATGAGTCCTTAGCCTACATTCAGCATTCCTACAACCGGGCAGTACACACATCCACCATGAAGTCACCATTTGAAACATGTTTGGGATATCTACCTACGAATCCGCTGGACATAGCAGTTGGACAACAGGATGAGGAGGATACACGAGACACAGAGGTGACTAGAGCAAACAAATTCATTGAGAGGATCCGGCAAATCCATCTCAAGGTCAAAGAACAATTGGAGAAGTCTCAAGCGAGGTACAAAGCTAGGCATGATCAGCATAGAAGGGAACACAAGCTTCATGTTGGAGATAAAGTTTGGCTTTACTTGAGCAAGGAGAGACTACAAGGTCAAGCACGGAAGCTCAAGCCACTACGATATGGACCTTTCACCATATTGGAGCAGATTGGAGAAAATGCTTTTCGACTTGATTTTCCGTCATTCATGAGGATGTACTCTGTAGTAAACTGTGAGAACTTACACCTATATGAGCCATCCATGCTGGATGAAGATGAAGAACTACAGTTGCTACCTTCCATCGAGGATTGCATCTTGGACTCACGAGGTGAATTAGAGGAGGATGTAGTACTGCAGCAGAAGGTCAGAGAGACTAGAAGAGGTCCACAGGAGTCTTGGCAGATTGGACTGAAAGGAAAGACACCAAGGCAGGCCCGGTGGTATTCAAAGGAGCAAGTGAGGGAATTGTTTCCTCATCTACTCCCCCACTAAGCTTTTGTGGGACCAAAAGCCTCCTAAGAAGGGGAGGTGTGATCCATAGGGATCCAGAAAACTCTACTTCATCAGAAACAGTCAGCACAAGGAAGGAAAACATTAAACGGAGGTTCTGTATTTTAAGTAACAGGACCACTGCCCTGTGCAGGGCGGCAGTCACAAAACCACTGCTCAACCAGGGCGGCGGTTACAGAACTAATTATTTGCACATGGCGGTGGTCCTGTCCATTACGGACAGAAAGCAAAATTTGAAACGAACAGCTTCTGAATTTGAAAGGGTGTTCGTCTCCCTTCACCTTCATGACCTTTCCCATTCTCCAGTGCACGGGAGGACATGAGAAAGGCTATAAATTCATGATTGTAGAAGTGTAGAAGATCATCGAAGCATGAGAGCAAGTGAGCAAGAAGTCTTAGTGCTGGAAATTGTATTTTGTAGAAGAAAGGAGTTTGAGACAGAGCAAGCAAGTAACTGAAAGGAAGTGTTGAGATATTATCTACTTCCCTTTCATACTTATTGTAAATTCTGTACTTGTGATTTGAATTGGCCAATAGAAGTGGGAAGAAAGAGCAATTGCCCTTCCCGACTGGTTTTCCTCCATTGGAGGTTTCCAGGATAAAATTGTTGGTGTTTGAGTTCTATGTTCTTTCCCTTTGCTGCAATTATTGATTCTAAGCACAATTATAATTCATTCACTAGCTTTCTCTGTTATTTCTAATAGAAAGTAAACAGCAGCGAATAATTGTGATTTGTGAATTATAAACACCAATCATATTCTTGTGTCGTGTTATTTTTTTCTGGAACCAATGCCCTTGATGTTAAGGCTGTGTTTGGATCATATGACCTGAAAGGTCTAGTAGCTTGAGGTTTTCCTTGGTTTTGAATTTGATTTACAACTTGAGCTGGTGGTCTATTTTACTGATACGAGGGTCTAGCCTAATATTGAGCCTAAGGCTAATATGGCCTAGAAATATGAGCCTACTTTCTTTTGATAGTTACTAACTCATTCCCCAAGTTCTGAAGCTATTTCATAAATTCCTAAATCTCTTTTGAGGTGTTAGAGGATGAGGTGGAGGCTTCAACTGAACTTTGATTCCTAGGACTAGGTGTAGGAGCTAATATGGGTGTCTGGTTAGTGCTTGGGTTTCCTAACTCTGGGTATAGAGGCATGGGTAGCCTAGGAGCAATTTTTCCATCCTAAATTAAAAAATTCTCAGCTCCTATGGAAAGGCTATAAGCTGTAGGTAAGGTTGTGCCTCCCATAGACTGAATCATTAAAGCAATATCAGAATTTAAAGCTCTAAGAAAGTATAAGAAGGCACCTTCTCTTGTGGGCTTTACTGCCATTGGAATCTTGTCCTAGGTTTGTTGAAATCTGAGGTTAAAATTCATCAACTTCTCATTTATAGCTCTCTTGATTGTTGTCAGTTGCTCCAACAAGGATAGGTTATCTCCTTTTTCTCCAAACTAGTCATGAAGAGCTCTGCACAGATGGTCCCAAGTTTGAATAGAGCCTACTTCTAGGATTCTGAACCATTGTGAAGCTTTACCCTTAAACAAAGAGGTTAGAAACTTGACTGCAATGTCCATCTCAGTGATCTCATGGATCATACAGAAATTTACAATGTATTGAATGTGGTCACCAGGAGAAGTCTGGTTTTCTCCTGTGAAATATGGGATGCTCTTTAATGCTACCACTGGGAATGGATTTTGTGCATTCAGAGTGAGTGGGCTGCTACCAGTGAAATTGACATAAGGATTTGGTTGTGCCATCCTGATTGGCCTCAGCAACCTTCTTTGTTTAAAGAATGGCCTACTAGGAGGAGGTGTCAATAAGGCTCTATTTGGTGGAGATGGAGACCTTTGGGCTCTTCTTCCTCTACTCCTTCTGTCTGGAGATAAGTGTAGGTGGATAAATTGTCCCTCTTCTCTAGTGCTTGACCTTGTTTTTGTCCTTCTCATGAACTTGGGAAGCTTGGTCTACTAAAACAAGTGGATTCTATCCCTTTTGGAGTCACTAGACATGCAGTTTTTTTTTTAAAACTTCTTAAAAGCTAGAATCACAACAAGTGCACATCAATCTTACTGTAGTAAACATGGAGACTTCTTAGACCCATTGAGTGTGCCAAATTTTTTAGTGCAAAATCAAAAAACCCTAAATGACCTCTCATATTTGGTGTTTTAAACTTGTCATTTGATGTGATTTGCATAACATTGAGTTTTCCCCAAAAGTGTGGGACTTTGTAAATGGGAAAACTCTCCAGATTAAGGTTAGTTCATATTCCTTTGTCTAGGTGCATATGTTAAATTTGCAAAGGATTGATTCTTAAACCTAATCTAATATTGCCAAGGAGACAAGGATGAAAGGAATGCAAGAAATTAAAACTAAGCTAACTAGGTGATACTCTGAAGGAATGATGAAAATTTGTCTTGCTGATAGGCACAAACCAAAAAAATACATACAATAATCAAGCATAAATAACCAGTTTAGCAATGAAAGACCAGATGAGCGCACTGAAGACAAGAATGGGTCAAATATCAGCCACAAACATGTATTATTGATCTATAGATTTGATACAATGCATTTACAAAATGGCCAAAAGGCAGAAAACATGTTGCAATCTAATGGAAGGTATAAAACTCCATGATTTCATTTGCCATAGGAAAAGGGGAGCCTACAAAATAGAATAATGTCCCAACTGTTTACAATGAGTCCTGACCTTGCTTTTATAGATTCAACACAGAGGGAAGAAAGAGAGAGAAGCAGGAAAAAATGGTTTGAAGCTCAACCACTACTATCAATGCCTCCTACAAAATCCACACCAAATCTATCTTGACTGCATCAATATCTTGTTCGGCACCTTGAAGGAGGAGGAAACGATGTGAATCAGATCAAATCTGATCTGGTTCTTGGGGAAAAATAGATCATGCATTAATGGCATAAATACATTTCTCTAATTTTCTCCTACCTAACCTCTCCAAAATTAAAGTTTCAAATCTTCATGGTGTAGACGAGGCCAAGATCTTTCCAACGGTGCAATATTTGCTGGATTTCAAGCTCCGAGTTGAAATATTTTCCCATTTGAAATTTTAAATGGGTCTGTACAAAATAGCAAGAAAACCAGTTTGAAAACGGCCCCCCTTTTGAAACAAGACACATGGAGGGCTAGCGCATGTTTGAGGGTGGCCTCTGTATTTTCTTTTAGAGTGGTGTGGGGCTGACATGTGGTTTCCTCTGCAACCTACTCAATTTTCTTATGCTTTTGGCTAAGTCCTCTACTCGGTGGGGTCAGATATCTGACCAGGGACACACAACGACTTGGAGTTTGTTTGGAAACCTCCCCAATTAATTTTCTCTTGAATTAACGCCATTTGGACAATTGGAACCGTCCGCTGGCCTATTGCAATGCATTGACTATTCAACCCAACCCTATCCCTTAATGAAACTAGACGCATGGAGGCTCCGCGCTCACTTAAAATCCAACTCAGGATTTTCCTTTGAAGGAGTGTCAGGTTGACACGTGGAAGCCTCCATAAGTTTTTGGATTTTTCAACAGTCCCTCTTACCTTTTCAGACCTTAGACTACATGGAAAGCTAGCACTCGTTTGAGTCTCTGCTTTTAGATTTACCCTTGGGGATGCACCAAGCTGAAGCATGGCAGCCTCCACTAGCATTTATATACTTAGCCTTTTTTAAGGCCCGCCATGTCTGATGTTTGACTTTTAGCTTTGAATCTGCCTCCATTTTGGGCCTAGGACACGTGGGGGCCTAGTGATTGTTTGAGTCTCCTTTTTTGGATTCAACTTTGGAGATGCGCTGCTTGGACACTTGCCAGCATCCTATGTCTCCTCCATACTTAGTTGATTTTTAGACTGGTTTTGAACTGTCCAGGAGCCCGAAGACTTTCAATCTTCACCATTCCTTTTCCATTGAGATTCTGGCTTCTTTGACACTATCTCCTCTTTCCCCGAACCTGTTATTCCATTTCCAATCCTTCCTGTAAAATCTATTTAATGGATTCAAGGCACGAATTCACTTGACAGAGTCATTTTTTGAATTTGTCCTGCGCAGGGTCATTTGATCTTTCGCATGTCCCACCACTCCATTGTAGAGTCCTTCTGTAACCTATTTGCATGATTTGAACATGATCTCACTGGTTCTTTTTGTGCAGGGTCGTGGCTGATCCAATATTTTTCCAAGGGCTAAAATATGGATAACACTAGCTATAGAAGCTAACTAACTAAGCTAATTATTAGGTTTCACATATTATGCTTCATCAATAATCAAAATATTTTAGGTTTAACTGATATAGATTGGTAATAGCATGAAAAAATAATCCTAGATTGTAGCATCTCACACATAAAGACAGGGAGATATTTTGTTCCCTTGACAAACAAGTCTTGTATTTTCAAGTCAGTCGACCAATAGTTGTTAACCCATCACATCTCAATCTTTAGCAATCCTCACCTTCATTATACTTACCATCTCGTATTATTTTCATTTCCACATTACATCTCCCATTATCACATCATCTTTAAAATTTATTTATCTCACAATGACCTCGAGAAGTGAAGTGCATGGATAATTATTTCAATTTTCCCTTGTACAATTCATTTTTAAAATTTTATTATGAATCTCTTACATATAGTCTCATATTATTCTCATGGGACAAGAGATAACAAACTAGTTTATTTTTTTTAATATTGGCAAATAGTTTTTTGAAAGGGACTATACCCTTGAATACAAAATAAGGCCTATAAGCCAGAATAAGAGAGAGGAGTAGAGTAGCTATAGCACAGTTCAAGAGTTACAACAAAATCAGCGTAGCCCAGAAACAGCTACACAGACAAGACTTAACAGCAAAACAACGGTAAAAAAACAGCAAGACGACAGCCAAGAAACAATAATATTAACAATAAAGAGCAGTAGAAGTATCCAGGACTACTTCTTGGCCGCTTGATCAATACTGATCTTGACTTTTTTCCAAGCTTGAAACATGCCTAACGCGGTCATTTGAGCAACATCCATCTTATCGAGATCCTCAATGGTTCTCTTGCTCTCTTTATCATTGCCCCAAAGCGCTGCCGGGACACAGCTTAGATTTGAAACACTCTTGGCATGACCTACGATAAACTCCTCGATGGCCCTAAAGGCTGCAATATTGTAGTCATGTCTGGTCTTAGCCTTCCCAAGGCGGGAGTCTAAGGAGGTCAACTTTTTGTATATGTCATCAATCTGACTATTGTCAATGCTCCCTTCCCCCTCCATGCTTTTTTTTCCTTTTTGCTTAGCAAGGTTTTTGACCTCAACCTTCAGCAATTTAATCTCTGCCTCTAAGGCCTCCAATTTCTTAGAAGGGTTATCCATCTGTGCCTTCTAATGTTCAGTAGATCACGAGCAATGTCAAGCTCAAGAGGTTCATCCCCCACAACAGCAGTCTCAAGGTTGAGTCTCCTAGAAGCCTTAGTGACTCGTTTAGAGGTAGAGGCAAGGTGGGTGGCAGGGGCAGCAGTAGGAGGAATAGAAGGAGAAGCATGAGCAGCCGGCATGGGGGTAGCAGCACCTAAGGCGGGGGCAGCAGCAGGGGCAGCAGGGGAGACAGGACTGGCGGCAGCAGAGCCCATCAAAGGGGGAGCCGGGCTGGGAGAGGAAGGGAGACCGGGGTACTTAAGAAGGCAGAGTTTGTGGATAAGCAGAATAAGCCCTTGGTGCAAGGGAACCGCCTGGGTATGTTTCTAGAACTCCAAAATGGAGCGCTCAAGAGAGTTTGATAAATAGTGCGGGAAGCAAACCAACCTATTCCTACGGAAGTGGTTCAAAAAGACAAGGTGCTTAGCAGGGACAGTAACAAACCTACCTTCCAAGGAGATGAATCGAATCATCATGCGGGTGACTTCATCGTACGGAGATGGAATTGAGCTTACAAGCAGACCCGCAGTGCTGAAAATAAGCTTCTCATCCTCCTCCACAAATCTTCTTTCTTCAACCTCTTTGATAACCCTCTTGTTGAAGAAGCGGTACCCTTCCAGGCTGAGGCCAGTCGCTTCAGCTATGAGCTCTTCATTGATAAGAATTTTCTGCCCCCCATAGTCAACTGTCCTCCCATTCCATTCCTTGGCAAAGCAAACAGAGATGCTTTGATCATGCCCTTGCATCCTTTCAACAAAGCTGGTGAAGCCGCCAATGCTAAGAATGTTCCAAAGCTCCATGTTTTCTTTCCAGTCAGGGTCCGCGCACAGCTCAATTTGACAGGGAGGCCCTCCCATCTTCACTGTGATGTGTTGGTTACAACAATTTCCAGGATACCTTTGAGCATGAAGAGTATTTCTTTTCTTGCTGTTGAAGGTCACATAAAAATAGGAACTATAGCCGTTGGTCTTCTCACGAACGGCTGTGTGATTGCTGATCGGAGCCTGCGGGAAGTCACGCGTGAAAACCCTTTCCCTGTCAGCTTTCACCTTGTAGTTATCATCAGTTTTCGTGGAGCTTAGCATCCGGATATCAATAGCTATTGTACCTCCCGCGTGCACGATTTTTAAATCTAGATATCTCCACTTGAAGTTCCTTAAAAAAATCTTGCTATTATTTGAATTAGATATCATTTGCCACGCCATATACTTTAAAGCAGCACATGTGGAAGAATTTATGGATTTGATTTTCCTCCAAAGATTAAGGCATATCTCTAGAGATTGTTTGCATGTGAAGGTCCGCATGGATGCTGTTGTGGAGCTGATTAGGGATACTATCCTTATCCCATGTAGTGAAATTTATGTTAATGCCATAATTGGCCAGTGCATCCGCCAGCTTGTTGCCCTCCCTGTAAGTATGTATGATTCTGATACTGTTGAAGGTATGACTAATGCTTATGGACTCAGAGATAAAATCTTTAATATTCCAGCTGGGAGATGAGGACTGATTCAGAAGTTTAATAATATTAAGGGAGTCCCCTTCAACAATAAGGTTCTGGATATTTTTAACACGTGTAGTGTTCATGATATTACACTCCTCAAGAGCAATCAAAATATGTAGCCATATTTATGTCAAATATCTAAAAATATTCCTTACTATCAATTTATCCTCTATGGTATGTTCATAAACCCTCATTCTATGTACTAAATAATTTATTTGTATGTAATATTTTCCAAATCCTTCATCATATGACATTCTAAAAATTTCAAAATTTATTTTAAGAGTCTAGATATTTTCTTATCTTACATTAACATATCCTTGATATGAAGTATCCAAGGTACTGCCTCATGGGAAATTTACTTCCAATAATTCTTGGATAAATGCTTCAGTTTATGTCACTTTGGAGATAAAAAAAGCTTATACGTCTACCTTTTTTTCTTCCTTTTCACTATCGTATGATATTGAGATAAATTATTCTAATCTATAGGTGGAGTTTATCCTTGGATAACAATCTCTAAAACTACCTTCCAAACAAAAATGATCCTCAACCTATCTATCCAATACTCGAACTCGTCTCCTTTGAAAATGTGGATATTCATAAAAGTAGAATTCACTAAAGCCATGATTCTCATGATAATAGGTAAAAACCTTTTTGAAAATTTATTGAATGATGATTTATTACTAAATTATTTTTTATATGTATGGAATGAAAACTAGACCTAAAATACCCTTTAAATGAATCTAGTGATAATCCACTCTTTCTTAAAATAACTAATTATTAAGCTAGTGTACTTATATGTGTGATTGATTGAAAAAATATGCACTAAATATATTTTGAATAAATTTATTAAGATTGATATCATTCATATGAGAATAGTTAAAAATAACATTAGAGATAAAATGACAAAAAACATACCCATTTGGAAAAATTCACCAAATATTGCTTATTTAATTAATCGAGAAACGAGGCTAATATAATCAGTACAATAAGAATTATCTAAATTCAAGCATGATAATTGAAATAATAATAATAGGAGCTAAAACTACTAAATGAATTAATTTCAACTAAATATATACTCAATATGGTGAATATCATTCACTAATATTATATTAGCAAAAGTTAAGAATCCATTATTAATTTAAGTTAAACATGCACACCAATAAAACTAGGCATCCCAACCTCTCCTAAAGAAATAAATGGACTAAGATAAGACTAAAATTAGTCATTTATACATAGAAATGGTATCCCATCTCTTGGGGATGAATTTTAATGATTATCAATTAGTTAAGTGTACATAAAATGAACAACACTATAACTAACACTTACAGTCTAGAAATTAAATCCTAAAAGTAAATTTCTACAAAACAAAGTTGAAAAAAGATTTCTATAATTATAATTTTAAAATTAAATATAAAATATAATATAAACCAAAACCATAACTAAATATTATTATAAAAATAAATAATAAGGTTACCCTATTACCATCATACTCAACACATACATCTTTCCTAGTGGTCTAAATTTATCCTTGTGTTTATAACGTATCTCTTCAAAAAAATATTGAAAAAAATAAAAATTAATATGAATCCAAAAAACAAAACCATCCTTTTCAAACAAATAACATAATGCAAACATATCTAATCACATTTGGGTTACATTTATGACTATTCCTATCATCAAACACCCAATTTATAATCAGTCTTTTATGTTGTTCCCATATCTTGAGTTTCATCTATATTGATTTCCTAGATTCAGTCACAAGCATGAATCGGTTGTAATTTTGATTTCCATAAATTTTTCCAATGTTTTTATTTTGGATAAAATATTATAAAATAAGATAACATGTTTCTTAATTCCATCTCCATTTGAATGAGGAAGCAAAAAAATTGTACATAAAAAATGATCATGTGTATTCAATTGACAAGGGATACATATAAAAATACTCTCAATGCATGTTAGTTACTGTACAAGATGAAATCACCCTAACAAAGACCAAAAATTATAACCTCTAAAAGTTAATATAGGCCTTCACTTGTATCCACAATTTCCCATAGAGTAATATCCCTATATGCCTCATCGAACGCTGAAAACAATATATATGTGGGCCTGTAGTCCCTATTTTACAATCTGGATGGAAAAGGAGCCTTAAATAAAAAAGATTCCATTTTGATTTTAGAAGCTAGAAAGGTTTTGTTTCATAATGAAATCCATGGAGGAGTGAATAATATTATGTCCTTTGTCAACAAAATATTTTATTGTCTTCTACAACTATCATCATTCCTTGTACACTTTAAGAAAGAGCTAGTTATGCATTACAATAAAATCATTTTTTTCTCCTTACAAAAGAGTAGATAAAGTAAGGAATAAATAATAAGGAAGGGGATACATAATAAGGAATTATAAGGGGAAAAATTGAGGTCCACTTGTTTTCATTTCAGTTCTTCTTTGAGTTTATTCATGTAGACATCAAACCATTCAAACATACCTAAAATTGGATCCTCATCTAGCCATGCATGGTAGATGAATATTATCTCCCACTTGGAATTTTTTTTTCAAACTCATTGGAAATATATTTCTTCCTTTTAACTCTCTTGACCAATTTATTGATATATCCTTCTAAATGAATAATGCTTTGTATAAAAGAAAAATAATTTATTTTAGGAGACTCCAACTTTAATGAAATATGTTGCTGAAGGATTTCTATCAACTTGTCCACATTTTCGGATCCTTGTGTGTGTGTGTGTGTGTGTGTGTGTGTGTGTGTGTGTGTGTGTGTATTAGAGGGGAAATTATTTCAAGTTTTGAATCTATATCATCCACATACTCCCCTTTTTTCTCTTATGTCTTGGATTTTGTTTACACATCCCTCTAAGGTATCAATTCTCTATTTGATAGCCCCTTGGTATTCATATTATCTTAATCTAAAATATGAGGAGACTATACCTTCATTTTCCACCACTTCATCTCCCAAATCTATTATGGCCTTGAGCTTTGGGTATCAATCCATTTGAATAATCAAACTTTATTTTATATTTTCCAATTAAGACTTTTCTTGCTTCATTTTGTTTAGAGACTTGATTATGACATTTAGTGATGTCTCTGATGTCCTTGATGCCTCTTTTCAAGAGTTCACTCTCTCACTTATTTGTTTCCTCTCCCCTATATTTTAATTCTTCAGAATTATGGATCACTTTTGACTTGAAGGCTGGAGTTATCTCTTGACTTGCCAGCGGAGCTTGTATCCATTTTGGACATATATTGATAATATATCAACCTTTTCTCTCAATTGTTCCTTGGTTTTGTTTTCCTTTTCAATATTTTGGAAGAGAGCAATGAATACCAATGTAAAATTATGCTTTAATTACTCATTGGTCTTCTTTCCTAGTGGGATTCTGGTGATTTTATATTTAGAAGGGGAAGCTTCATCTCTTAATACACCAGCTTGCGGGGTAGAAACCTCCACAAAACTTTCTCCTTAAGCCCCAACCAATTTTATGAATACAATATTGGATTTATTTGGGGGTTTTTATGGATTCAAGGAGATGGTGCTTTGAATTTCAGCTTATTCAACCTATATTTTTACCTTTCTCTTCCTTGGGAGGGATTATCCTAGCCAACTTCCAATTTGAATACTACCTTCCCTTTTGCTTATTTTCGGGGAGAAATTGGCACTATAATTTGTTCATGGGGTGCAAGGAGTGTGAGACTAGAGTTATAAACTTGTAACTCTGGCTTACTAGAATATTCAACAGAGTTTACATGTGTTTCTTCTCCCCCTATCCCATGGTTCTTTACTTATTCCTTTATCATAGTTAAATATGGTTGAGTACTTGTATATGTAAATTTTTTGACCTCAACCTCTTGTTCTATGGATGTATAAGGCTCCTTGATTTTTATATTGTTTTCTCTTCTTGATTTATAGCCTCTTATCCTGCAAGTTCATGAGTTACAATCACCTTTTCCATTGTACCTAGAGCCGATTGAATATGATTCATGGTATTTTTTCTCAACTTTAATTGATGAAACTTCATAAAAAAGTGGTTCATATACTTCACTTACTGCAAATCCTTCTCATGGAAATTTTTATTAGCTAATATTAGGAATTTCGGAATATGAATTTGGATATTTTTATGACCATAACAATGCCCACGTTTCACCCAAAACTTTCACAAACCTTAATTTTTCACACGCCAAGATTTTAAAATATTCTTGGATCACCAACAAATCTATAGAACCTTCTTGGTCATTTGGTCTCATTCACTAACATGTTTGGGAATGTTTTTTTAAATTTGATTAAATTTACCATATATATATATATATATATATATATATCTTGATTGTAGAAAGTAATCACTATGTGAAACCCAATCACTTCGAAGAGTGTCAAAATACTAACACATGTCATTCCTTGGTTGTATCATGTCTTCATTGATACTCTTGATATGCACCATGTGTCTCCTTCCTTGGCTGTAGCATGTCTCCATTGATTGATGACCCAAGACTTGAACCCAAATCTAGAACCAAAAGTTATATTAATTACGGATTATTCCATGGGATTCAAGTCCACCAAAAGTCGTTGGTTGGGAGATCATCAAAATGGTGACACGTGTCATGTATTTAGTGGGATTTTAGATGTTTGGTGAATTCTTTATAACTAGTGGGTCTTTTAAATTTGGAGCTCTTTCAAATTTAAAGTGATCATCTACTTGAAAATAATGAATAAATCCATAATATGATAAGTTATCATTCATTCACCACTAAATCCAAAATTTTCTTCAAAAAATATATTCTATTTCACCAATACCACGAATTTTTATTTTAGATAATTTTCCAACCCAGTGAATATGGTTTTGGACATATTCACCATGATTTCTATAAGTTTTTTTAGACAAGTTCCTTAAAAATTTCCCCAGTCCTTCTCTAGTGGACTTCTCTACCTCACCAATTACAACTCCTTATTTGGTAGGTACTTCATGTGATACTAGGCCTCCTTCCTTCTCCCCAACTGACGCATCTTGTAAATTATCTTGGAGAATATCAACTCCAACATCTAGATCCAGCCTATGTAACAAGTTAGTGAATGTTTGTTCATGTGATATGTCTAGTATATCCTACCCTTTATCTCCCTAGGTATCTTACATCATGATATTATTTAATGGATACATTGGAAAGAGTTTACTAAATAAAAATATTGCATAGGTACCTCATGCTTTATACAGAGGGGAGGTAGTAAGTACTACCTCTAGAACCTAAGGGGTTGTAATAGGTAATTAAAGTTGTGAAGTCATCCCCTCAACTGTTGTTAAAATGGATTTCAATCCAGTGTAAGTTTGTCCACATTTTCCCTCGTGGTTCTAAAAAAAATGCAGAGTTATAGGCTAATCTTTACTCTTCAAGGATGGTTTCCAACACTAGACTCATTATTGGATGAATTATATGAGACACTTATTATTTGTGTTTCATCCTACTAGATGTCCCATCTAAGGAAGAAACATGCATGTCAACATGTATGATATCCTTTTCCACATATGTTTTAGGCCTTGATGTTGGATGTGGTACTACTTGAAGAGGTGTGGTTGTAATAACTAGAGCATCCTGCATGGTTTTATTCAATATCTCCTTTATCATGTGTGTCAATTTTGACACTGAAGTCCCTGTCTTTCTTGTAGTAGCACTAAGTTTCTCCACAACCTTTGAAGTTTGTCCCTTGATGGAAATCTATGGGGATTTTCCTTTCAGGGGATCCAATCTTGTATCTCCTTTCCTCAAAGGGGACGTAAATATTTTATGGCACCACTTACCTGGGTACTCCC
Source organism: Taxus chinensis (assembly GCA_019776745.2). Lineage (NCBI taxonomy): Eukaryota > Viridiplantae > Streptophyta > Pinopsida > Cupressales > Taxaceae > Taxus > Taxus chinensis. The sequence continues at coordinate 101,293 of JAHRHJ020003365.1, forward strand.
TTAGGACTTATTTGTTTTGTAGGGTTAAATCAATTCCCCTTTTAGTTAGCCAAATCAATGTCCTCTTGAATGATGTGAGTTATTATATCATGCAATGAGGTATTACTTTATTGGTGATTTGGTCCAATCAATACTTAGGAGAGGATTTGAGTTGATATTTTCTTGTCAACATAATAATTTCTTACCAAGTCCTTTCCATCTTCATCCCCTTGAGGTACAATATAATTTCGTAGTCCACAATATGGGTGAGGGTCATCCTTGAATAGTATTATGAATCTTACCATTTCCTCATCCTTTTAGTCCATCTAATAGTCCTCATAATAAGGATCATGTTCATGGGAAGTACTCCAAATCTCCTTGAACTATCCATATGATATCATAATTGGGCATGGCTACAAATTTCTACAAGGTGATGTTGCCCATTTCTACTTCTAAGATCTTGGCCTTAACCAAGGAAGGACATGCAATACCTCCCAATACCGATAGAGAACTTAATATTATCCTTATGCTTCCATGTAATCATATTTTGCATTACTACCAAATACATTGACACTTCCAAAAGTTCCCATTTGTCATCCAAGTACCTTGGTAGCATATAAGGGGTGTCATGAAATCACCATACCATGATGTAAGTGAAAGTTCTGAATTGGATGAAGTAACATCCATATTCAGTGATTACCTTCCTTTCTTGTGGATATATCCTTCTATATTCCCATTCACACATTGAATAAACATATGAGGGGAGAAAATGAAATTATCATGTACCATTATGAAATTGTAGATGTAATAGTCCAAGTTTAACTGTTATGGGTACACATCATAAACCATGTAGTTTCCAAAGTCCATTCACTCTATCCATTCTAGGGAATAACCTATGGCAAGAAATATTGTAAACCAAGTAGGAGGTCATGTAAAATTCTAATTTGTTAGTAGATTCCTCCTCTATCTACACTACCATTCTAAGAAATTATTGGTGGATGTAATCACTGTATAATATTCACCCCACTAAATTTATATCTTTCCCTGACAAGGATTATCTGAATGTAACTTGAACATATAGTCATGATAGGGATATTCATAATCCTTTCCCATAACCATGTTCACAAAAGTGATGATATCCCCAATTTCTTCAATAAAATCATCCTTGTTCAACTTTTTGGGGATCCTAGTGGTAGAGATTCTTTTCTTTTCAAGCCAATTGTTGTTCAATATCTTGCAACATTTTGCACTATTTTCATTCCAATATTCCTCTGCATTTTCAATGGCTATGTCTGCCACTTCTAAATCATCAGGGAGACCTAGTAATTATTGAAAGGTTTCAGTGGTTAATAATAGGACCAAGCATTGCTTCCATCCCTGACTTTCTGGTCACTAGGTTGTATTTTTTTGCACACACCCATACCAATTTTGGATATTAAGAAAATGGGGGAAAAGTAGCAAGCTAGGGAAATCCCACTCCAATTAATCCTCATCATTATCTCATTTCTATCTACTACATGAAACATTTGTTATAAATCAGCTAGATTCACATTTCCTAAGTTGGTGTCTATGATTTTGTCTAATTCAAAGGTAAGGTGGGAGGTGGTTTATACACTAGAAAAATCAACCTTCATTTTTTGCAAGGTGGAGGCTAAAAATTCTACTAAAAATAAGGATTTAAAACAATTCAAATGCACCTAACACCTCCAAAAATTCTTATTAACACACTTTGATACCAAAAACTATTTCAAGCATTGGTAAACACTTACCCATGCAAACACTACCAAAATTATCCTTTGAGATGAGAACAACAACCAGGATGCCTTCAAATCTCCAAAAAAAATTTTTGCATAGTTCAAATGCATGAATTTGGTCTTCTACTCATCTTAGGGATTCAAGGTGTCTTCAAAAACTCAAAAACTTGAGGGAAAGTGGGAAATATTTGTGGATTCCAACCATATATTTCCTTTCACATGCTTTCATTAATAGAGGCACTTGCTTTCATGGTTTCTACATTTTTGTTTGTCAATATTTTATTCTCAACTTTGAATTTTAGCATTATAAGTGGATCAATTAGCCACATTTGATTTCAATTAGATTAATTCTCTCTCAATGGCTCTAGCTTTATAATCCTCCTACATGGTGTCTTTTCATGCATTTATTTTTTTCTTAGTCATATTTCTCATGTTTTGGGTCTATGTAAACAATTTTTAAACTTGTAAGAATTAAATGTTGTAAAAATAAAAAATGTGAGGATTATTTCCTTCTAAAAATTCCTAATATATTAACACATGTCCACCTTTTTGGGTTGTGGGAATGAAATTTCATCTTGTAATCTTGCAACAACTGTAAATTTACAAAGTGCAAATCTACAAAGTTTCCTTCTTTATCTACTATCACTAGATTATGATACATGTGTTCCCCTGTTAGGATTTAGGGTTAAAAGTTCAACTTTCAACCTTGAAAGAATGGTAAAGTTACAAACTACGAAGTTATTATTTTTACTCTATGGTCTTGAGATTCACCAAATATTCCATTTCAAAGCTTGAGAATGAAGATGTAAATCTGCATTACTGCAAAGCTAAATTTTTATATGTAGTTCCGACATTGTGACACATGCCCCCCTTTATCACACTTCAAGGAAAAAAGTGTAGTTTGTAATATTGCAATAACTACAAAGATGTAAACTATAAAATTGTGAAGTTGTATTTTTTCTCAATGGATTCCAGATTCACCAATTATTCAATTTTTGGCCTTGGGGAGGAACTTGCAACTTGCATCAAATTTTAATTTCTCTTAAAGAATAAAAAAGTAGAAGAAAATTATGGAATATTTATTTTACAAGGTTTGGAATTGAATTTTCAAGTTATATTTATTCATAAATGCAAAATTTCTTCAATGCCCCACTTTACGTAGATACCTCAAGTATTCCATTTTGTACACTTTGGGGGTTTAAATGTAGTTTTTAAAACTTAAAAATTTGCAAAGAGGCCAAGTATTTCACATGAGTGGCTCCAATTCGAATGTTTGATAAGAACATTGAGATTCAAACATATCATTCACACCATCAAAATTGTAACTTCATTAAATCATAAAAAATCAAAGGGAACTTTAAAATGTTAGTATAAAATCACGTAAAAAGGTTTAACCATGATACAATTACGATTTAAAGGCCTAATGAACCATAAAAAAACTTGCATAGCAGGTGAAAAATGATAAGACCACATGATTACTTTTCCAAACTCAGGTAAACTCATAAAATGTGCCAATATTTTAACTAGACTAAAGCAAACATTGGGTATGTCTCTTTCTTAGGTCTGGACACCCTTGATTTGACAAATATTGAAATATAAATGTTAAATTCTAATTAAGTACCAGAAAATGTATAGACAATAAAGTAGAGATTTTACACAAGCAAGTAAGATAGAAAAATGTGAAACCCTAGTTACAAAAGATAATGTAAGATAATTAGTTGATTCCTAATAATCCCAAAGTTGTGCCAAGTAAGAAAAATAATAAAATATTAAAGAAAAGTATCATAACTGAGCCCATAAAAATGCCAGGAATGTTGGGACTAGGGCACCTGGACAGGGTAAGGGGTGCATGGGGTGTTGTAGACCTCCTTTGGGTGCATGTGACTGCTCAAAATACTAGAAACTTAGTTTCACAAGGTCACAAGATGTTAGCTAGTGTATTCTTTAGTCATATGTACTTTGATGCTTGATCACTAAATTCACATGAAACCTACAAATAGAAAGAGAACTTACAAAACCTCAAAACACATCAAATTCTGAAAAGAAATATATGCAAACGGGGAGTGAGACTGTCCCCAAAAATCACCGAACTAATTAAACTTACGATTTGGGTGTCGCACTACATTTTAGACTCCATATAGTTCTACGTGTGTGTGTGTGTGTGTGTATGTGTGTGTGTGTGTGTGTGTGTGTGTGTGTGTGTGTGTGTGTGTGTGTGTGTGTGTGTGTGTGTGTGTGTGTGTGTGTGTGTGTGTGTGTGTGTGTGTGTGTGTGTGTGTGTGTGTGTTTGTGTAGAATCGTGCCCTAGGTGGATCTTGTGCAAGTTTCACTTAATAGCGAGAAATATATAGATGTAGAAGATTTAGATAGATGTGTGCATGGAAAAATTAACTTCCCCTCCTATGAGGTGTATGTAGAAGAATGTAGTACCTTTTCCCTTGTTTAGATGCCAAATGAATGCTTCTGTACTCTTGAAATTCCTTTGGAAGTAACCTTAGGTGATAGTAATAGATGCTTAGTGCTTGGTCCTTTATTATGGTCACATATCTTTGAATTTATATGATACCCCTATTTGAATTTCATAATTAACCACTAAAAGTCTGAACACCAAGAAAATAAGATACCTAACATCTAGAAAGGACCCACAATATTAGAGCAAGATATAAAGAGGTCAGGGGAAACCAGAGGGGACAAAGGCTCCCGAGAGCTAGTATTTTAGTTAGGCGCTAGTGTTGAGACTCAGAAAAATGAAGTATAGAAGGTCAGATTGGGAAATAAGGTGTGTAGAACCAAGAAGAAATCTAGAAATCAAACAAAGAGGCCAAAGAAAGTTGTCAATTAGTACTTTTCTCGCTTATGAATCATATGAATATTGGTATGTGATCAGGACCTAGAGATGTACCCAAAGTACATTATTTAGTGTCTACTTTTCCCCCCAATTTATGTTGTTGAGTGAATTTTCGATAACATAAATTATATAAGAGATGTGTACCTAATAACCATGTAGATTGATGGAAAAAATTACACTGAGGATATAAGAAAAAGTGTGGAGTGATAAAAAAGTGAATCATGAAAGCTAGAGAAGAGGAAGTGAAAATGAACCTAGGGGTGAAAGCATATGTGTGATGTCACATTGTACCTATTTTTGATGTCATTTTATGTTTGATGATATGATTTTTTCTTCCCATAAGGACAGACCTGCAAAAGAGAATTTTAAATGAGTAGTCAAATATGTGTATATCCAAAATGACTAAAAAGTATGTAAAAATGTGAAAAGGAACATGTAAGACTAATCTGTGATGAGTAAAAGGAGATAGAAAGGACCTTGAAAAATATGAAGAAGTTTGAGTTTTTTGGGTGATCTCACACAAGGAATGAGGTTTTTAGGTGATCTCACACCAGCTGTGATAAATGAGAGTTTTTTGGGTGATTTCACGCCAAGTGCGGAAGAAGTGTAAAAAGAAATGTATAGTATTATTCTCCAACCTTTTGCTACTTTCTGAAGTATAAAAAACCACTAAAAATGATGTGTTCAAATCCGATCCAATTCAATCCAACGCAAAAATAGAAAAAGAGTCATAAGCATGCATGTTGAGTGCTAAAGGAATGTTCCTATCCTGTAAAATCAACTATGTAAACTATTGTCTAATGTGACAAACTAATAAAAAAAATTTAACTACCCCTAGTCATCGGCACCTAGAAAAGGTCAGGGGTTCCCACACACTACTGTCTAGTGTTGGATGCTGGTGTCTATGATGTGCTAAGGACTTAATTCAGATTCTACGCTATTGCTGTGATTAAAGACTATGTTGTATCGGTATTAAACTGTGTTGAAATATGACTATAAGTTTTTGTATAGGGTAACTAATTCACCCAATGGATTCTCCCCTCATTTGAAGTACATGTGACTTCACAAGGAGTATATGGCCCAAAGGAGGACCAGGTGGTGTGATGAAACTATTACCTTATAGGGGGAGGGAGTGTGTTTTGTAGAAACCAAGGCACACACACATACAAAGTGTCTAGAAACAAGTGCTAGTGTAAACAAGATGAACATGCATGTAGTAGAAAATATGTAAGCTAGAAAGTAAGAAAATAATGTGTAATACAGTAATAAAAAAGACAATGTAGATCGTGAAAAGTGGGTTTCAAACATAAGACATCACTCACAATGTCACAAGAAAATCAACGCCGAAGTGTCCAAAATCATACATTGCAATCATAGAACAAGTAGGACATAGGGAAAATCCTACAAACAATGGCAAACAATGACAAACAATAGCAAGAAAAGTAACAGACAACCATGTTAGAAAATAATATCAGCAATAAAATTTTACACATGAAGCACCTGTTAGCATGTTAGAAATATAAAAATTGTTTCAAAGTGTGTATAATATGATATAAAGTAGTGTGCTAGTATGAATAGTAAATATTATAAATCAAAACAGTAACACATGTGATGTGTACAAAAATGGGTGCCCCAAGGAGCCTACTGCAGGACTGGTAAGAGGTACAAAGCCTAATATCCATACTGTGTATAAAAATATATGTACAAATTGTGATCACAACTACAAGGGAAGTGAATTCACATATTTGTATGATAAAGATAATGACATACGAAAAATATTTATAACACAGTAAGCAAAGTGTAACACACGAGCATAAGTAAACAACAATGTACAACCAAGATATGCAATACGTTGTGAGTGTGAAATGGAATGGAATGTAGAGTGAATGTGATAGGATCCACATGCCCCCTGAGATAATGTGAATGATTATGCATATGAGATGAGGTTCATTTATATATGCCCCTCAACAATCGAGAATGAAACATAGAACAAGACCGCATCATTGGGAAATGGTCAGAATTTTATTCCAGATAGATATGATTGATAAATCATAGAGCATAGATAGTGTGGGAATGTGGTGAGGTTCATTTTAGATTTATACCCTCATCAGTTGAGTATGAACCATTGAACTAGAGTGCATCATAGGGTCGTGTGTCATGGCGAATGTGTGCAAGAAATATATGTCATGAATGCGCTTGAGTGTGAAATGTGTAGTGTGTATGATGTGAGGTTCATGAATGTAGTGATCCCTCAATAATCCAATGTGAACCATAGCATAAGAGTGTGTCATTGGGTAATGACGATAAAAATGTATCAATATGTGTAAAACGCATGTGAAAGACTATATACAAATCAAGAAATGAAATAGTAGAAGTGTGAGATGCCTGACAATGCTAGAGGGGGGAGAATAAGCATGATTACCCAGGTGTATGATGATAAGTGTGATCAAGTAATCTCATCTAAGATATCATCATTGTCATGGTCAAAACTATATGGAGATGCATGAGAGACTTGGTAAGCAAAAATATGTGGTTGATTATGTAAAGATCCATTGCGGTGCATATTGTACATGTCCATTGCATATGAAAGGTGGTAATGGACATATGTGTGCATACCATCAAGTAATATTTTGTGAATAGCCAAGAAATGAATCATTACAAATGAAACACAAATTAAGGGCATGAGGAATGAAATTTCGATATGATTAGGATATAATGTGCCACCGATGTAGTCAAGCCATGATTGTTCAAGATTAAGTGACGAAATGCGTGGATTATAGGAAACAAGGACTAATAAATGAAATACTTGTAGGCCATAAGAATAATTAATGAAAACATGTCTATGATATATATATATATATATATATATATATATATATATATATATATATATATATATATATGTTTTGAATGTAGTTGAGATAAGATATCATTCAGTGTAACCCCAATATGATTCAAGCCATCGAGCATGAAAATAGTATCATAGAAAGTGGGATCGAATGGGATATGCACCCAAAAGAATTGTTTATTAAAAGAGTGCATGTGAATGGAGGTTTTGTAGATGAAGGTTTCTCATAAGGAGACAATGAAGGTGGTATGATGTATGATGTAGTGAAATACCCCTGATAAAGTACCATAATATTAGTAGAAAGGGTGGGTGATTCTGAAGTGTGTGGAACAATGTCTAGTGTAAAAACGGTTCCCTCAAGTGTAGGAAAGATTTTTGGATAGTGCATAGGTTGTAGATCAGCAACATAACAGATAGTAGTAGAAGACATAATAGTCAATGCATTGGTTGGATCTAGATTACAATATTGGAATGGTGTACTACCAGCTAGACATTCATATTCAAAGCCTTCATGTAAGAATATAACACATCAATGAACTATAGAAAACACATTTTGCATTCTCTGAAGCCATGGCCTACCAAGTAAGAAATTATATGAAATTGAGATGTCAATAATAAAAATATAGAATGGGGATATTATTTTGTCTAACTATGAGTGGTAAGGTGATAGTTCCTATGCATGGACACGTAGTGGAATTTTATTCTTGAACATAAATAGATGCTGGGTTAAGATTAGATGTGGAAAGACCTATAGCTTGAATGAACTATAAAGGAAAAAGATTAAGTTCAGATCTAGTATCGAATAAAGCATGCTTGAATCCCAAGTTATTGATGTAGACTTGTATATATAGAGGAGGATCATTATCATACATAGAAATATTGTTAGCTATAATAGATGAAAAAGTAATATGTTGAGAAAATACATCTATGAATGTCTGATAAACAACATCTGTATGAGTAGTCAAAGGAATATGAGTAGTAGTCAAAAGAGTAATGATTTTAGCATGACACTTAGGATTGGATAGCAATAAATCATGAATATTGTTGTCAATTTTTCCCTCTTAGACAAGATTGGACAACGGGGGTAAAATTTCCCCTGAGACCGAAAATACTTTTATGGAATGTAATAATTACCTTCGGTAGATAAATAATGTGTCATGGATCTTATTTTGTTTTCAATTACCTTTTGGTTTTGATTATGGTGAGATGAGATAGCTCTATTATAAACTAAGCTAGTAAGTGGTTCAGGAAGTTAGCGCTAGTGGCTAAATTTATGGCTCGGGTGGAAGAATTGTGCGTCCTCGAGTTATGAAGGTAGATAGATTGTGGGCATATGAGTGATTAAGTCATATGTTGGCTTGGTGACAAAGTTTTGCTGGTATGGTCGCAGTGAATCCATGCGAGGCATTCATCATTGATCATGTGTATTGGATGGAACATATACCATTTGACATCAACTTGTGAAGGGAGCTAGAGAAGAGCTTAGTTGGGAGAGCTCATGGCTCAAATCATATGGCATGAAAAATGAGCTCAGTCGGTTGTGCTAAGATGAACCGGCATATGTTTGACTTTGGTAACGAGAGATGCGAGTGATCTCAAAGATGGAATTGGTGGAAAATGCAGTGGGTGGATGTCAACCTTGGAAAAAAGGAAATTTTTATAAACAAGTTTTGGTGAGCTCTCATGTACCATGGTAAAAACAAGACCGCAAATACAGAGAAGTTTTAGGATTCTTTGAGCTTGTTGTAAGAGCTCACATGGAAGAATAGTGAGTTGGCTCACCATGGTTGAGATTGATAACTTGGCACAGGCCCATTCCATGGCAAAGAGTAAAAAATTGAACTCAGTGAATACTAAATCATGCATGGGGAGGGGTAAGATAAGGTATATGTAGTCGTAAGCCACAAATATGGGTACAAATGCGGGTTGAATGCTGGACATCAATCTCAGAAAGAATTAAAAAGTGAGCTCAGCTAGGCATAGCTCATCATTTGGATGATGAGTCGGTTCAGGAAAATATCAACACTGAGATGCTCATAGTAGGTTAAGGTGATGCAAGAGAAAACTAGGTAGAGTTGAGTCGATTCAGGATTAGCTCCAACTTAGAATTTCAGGGATGCTTGTTTTTGGGCCTTGCATGAGCTAGATAGATGGATCGACATGAGCTAGGTTGGATTTCAAAGTCAAATCCTTTTGTCATACTTCTATGGAACCAAACATCAAGTTATCTTAACATGAATCCAATTCAACATAGGGAATCCAACATTGGCACATCGGGGTGAGTCACGAGTGAGTCTCAGTGGTTCAAAATAGCAAAGGTATTCATAGAAGTAAAAATGACATATCCATTGAGATTGTGCAATATCATAAATGGCTCAGAAGGCCAAGGTCAATATAGCTCGGGGACATTGGTTGTTTTTGGATCATGAGAGGCATTCAGTTAATAAATGCACTTGGGTGCATTGAGGCCAACTCAATCATGCACAAGGAATGAGGAGAAACTCACTGGATGAGAGCTCACGAGTGGGTGTCAAAAGGAGCCATCGATTTTAGGGAATTTTATGAGACAATCTTAGGAGAGGGTCCAAATCATAGCCAAGGTGTTAAGAATTTACATCCAAGGAGCATCAGAGCTAATACTCCATGGGAGAGGAAATTGAAGAACTCACTCATGGTTTGAGGTTGAGATTATAGAGCTTGAAGGATTGAAAAATGAAGTACATAGATGCAGGTCTCGAGCTCATGGGTTCTATTCATGTCAAAGACAAGAGAGCGAAGAGGTTCACAATTATCATGTATAGATGCAATAGGCATAGCTGTGTCATATGGATGGTTGAGTTGATGCGTTCACAGAGATTTTAATGAGTCAAGCAAATGGGTTCAGTTAATCGTACATAGAGTAGTCTCAAGTTTTCATCATGAAGCCTTAGTCTATTAAAAGTTGTGAACAAATTTGGGATATCATGAACCACATGTAGAGGCCATGTCATGGAAACTTCTAGTCTAGGCACAAGATGTATGGAGGAGCTTGAGGAATAAGCTACAGACTGTGTGCTGGTTAAACTCAAAGCTTACAGTCATCGAGTCATCAGGAGAAAAACAAGATTGGTCAGGCCTTGATGCAGGGTTTCGTCTAGGAGAAAGGAAATGGCTCAAGTATGAGGAGCTCATGATTGGGTTGGATACAGTGGAAGAGACTGTGGAGGGCTGAGTTGGTAGTTATTACCAACTAAGTGATTTGGTGATTAGACTTTAGAATTAAAAATACATGGTTGTCTGAAGAAATGCTTGAGATTTGGGCTCGTCATGGAAAGTAAGTCACCAAGAGGTGAATGGGAGATGGCTCCAGAACCAGAAGTTTTTAGCTCGGTCATCACTAAGATGGGATGAAGCTAGAAGGATACTGAGCACAGGTAGATTACATAGGTCTCGCAATTCATGTATTGAGAGGTTTACTTTGGCATTGGAGCAAAAGATGTGATGGTGTTGAATCAATGAGATAATTCGAAAAGATAGCTGAGAATGGAGAAGTCATCGAGAAAATTGTGAGTTGGGATATTCACATTCAACATTATAAAGGGTTAGGCAAGCTCTTTCACAGGAGCCTGAATTATTTACAACTTATAGGTGATTTGTTGATTAAATCAACATGGCATAGGCAGGGTACATGAGGTTGAATGACATTGATAAGGTGAGTTATCGCAAGCCATAATGATCCATGAAGATGATATCAGTGTATAATTTAGGTTGGAATAGTCATAATGGGAGTTTGAGATTGGAAAATGGTCCCGAGTTGTTTGATGGATGAAGTTTCACTAAGTAAATGGTGAGTGCAGAAAATTTTGGCTTGAGAATCTCACGTGTGAGTACATCACCCATGGAGTAGCCTATTTTTATGATTTTGGAATGTCCTGGTATTCAGTGAAACAACGGAAGTAGGGTGAGCCGACAACTTGGTGTTTTTCAGAGAGTTAAATGGCAGCCCAAAACTTGAAAATGAGAAGTTTTCCAAGTAAGAATCGATCTCAGATGAGATGAAGATGGTTGGAGCTATTTTGGAGTTAGATGTTTTGGATTTTAGAGATTGCTTTGGCCATAGGACATCATGTGAGTTGAATAGTTCTAAAGCCTGAAATCTATTAACTCTGAAATTTCACAGTTTCAGGTATGTGGGATTCAGGATCATGTGTGGATTCAGATTTCAACATGTTTTTGTTGCAGAATTGGAGGTTATTGAGGACTGAGTTAATGCCGAGGGACCGAGCCCAAAACCGAGCTATTTGGTGCATATTCCACATATGTGAAGTCAATTGTGTCCAGTTATTGGCACGTGTACTAGTTTAGGCCGAGTCATAAGGAAAGGAAAATGGGTGCTTGAAACAGTGGAGAGATATGTGCTGTCAGTGGGAGAACGAATTGGGAGATAAATATTGAAGAGTCGAATAGCAACTTGGTAAGCTCGGACAAAATGAATGAAACGATTAATTCAATGAAAAAAGCCGAGTTGACACTCGAGTCATTTAATGGGTAAGATGGTAAATCAATGACTATTTAAAAATGAAGATCATCACTTTAGAGACTTGATGATACAAATATGACAGTGAGGTTTGACAATATGGTTAGAAAGAAAGTGGATGACTGGCTAGTGAGTCTATTGACCGAGTTGGTTACCATTGCAAGCCTAGACTCTTTCCAAATGCCAATCCAGGGGTCCCACTATGAACTATTTGGATTTATTCAGAGAAAATTATTAAAATATTATTTTAATTAAATGAAGATAAATTCAAGTTTTGAATTTATGTGAACATCATGAACCATTATCAGAGAGCTGATACCTAGAATGTCCAAACAAGCAAGTTTTTCTCAGGAAGACTATAACTTTCTCTCAGAATGTCTATTTTTACAAAATTGTAGTCAATGGAACTAAAGAGAAAGAGAGCTAACCATGGATCCATGAGAATGAGATTTTTAGAAGTTTTACATTCCATAAAATTATGGTTCTTCTTTTCTTGGATGGTGCCTTGAAAGGTGGAGGTGCAATAAATGAGAAAACATGGCCAACAATAGTGATTAATTATTTCCTACATTTTGGCCTAGATTCTAGGGTTTCTTCCTTCTTTCTCTCACCACTCAACAATTTTTCTATAAATGTAAGTTGGAAGATCATTCCAAGGGGTTCCAACAGGCCATACAAGTTGGACAGGTTAGACACTTTTCAAGCTTCCCCTCTCTTCACAAGCTGAGATGTTGTGAATTTGTAGGCTCTCAAGCCTTTCTTCTAAAATTGTAATGGCAGCCTATGCCTTTTCCTTGATGTAATGATGCACTATACAAGTGCTTGAAGTAATGAAATTTTGTTTTGTGATCAGTTATATGTCCTTTCATGATTTTTTTTCTTCTATTTTCCTCTCTCGTGTTTTTAGGTGAACCGTGCAACCAGGGTTTCTTTTGTAATTTTTGGAGGTCATTGTGCTTATCAAAGAGTGAAGTACTGTATGTAAATGTGGGTTTTTAATGCATGTTAATTTTTCTCATGATCATCTCTCTTCATCGGCAAGCCGAAATTTGTCTAGCAACACCCTTTCTTGGTGCATCACCACTTCTAGTATAGGTTTTATTTCCTTGCAAATCTCTCTCCCTAATCCCTTGAAATGTTAGCATAGGTCTAGTTAGCCATTTTTATTGCATTAGGAGTAGTGTTAGTGCTTAGTTTAGGAAGAGGAAATGGCCTTCTCTGGAGGTTCACCTCGAATCCCAAGTCCCATAACTTGAGAGGTGATCCCATGTGTCCCAATCACACCGAAAAAATTGTAGAAATGTTGAAAATGTTGGGAATAGGGTGCCTAGAAAGGGTCAGGGGTTCCTGGGGCACTACAAACCTCTTATGGGAACCTGTGACTTCTCAGAACCTTAGAAAATTAGTTTCGTAGGGTCATGAGATGTTTGTTGGGTGTCACCTTTAGTCTCCTATACTTCACTGCTTGATCGTCAAATTCACTTGAAACCTGCAAAGAGAGAGTATCTGCAACACCCCAAAAAACATCAAATCCTAAAAAGAAAAAGATGAAAATGGGGAGTCAGATTTGTAGTCTTATTTTCAACCTCAAAACCCTAGATGCACTGGCACATCACTCAAACATATCTGAGTGCTCACCCAAAGTATGCAAGGTACCAAATCCCTCTTTTTATACCAGCTTTTTCAAGATGTTAGCATGATCATTCATATATTCCATATCCATAACAAGTAATTAGAGGTAAAGAAAAACAAGGATAAGTTAACAACCATAGTGTATCGCGAATCAAAAAAGGATCAAGATCATATTTACCATACAATAGCTAATAAAAGAGACATCAATAACTAGTAACCATCCACAATGATCCTTTATATTAATCCACCATCAACATAGTAGTTGAATACACGAAAGTATCAATACCAATTCATGCATGTACCAACAACATAACACTGTCACAAAACCAAGTACAACTCTCAATTCTCTAATCCATAAATCAATACATATATAGGGGTGGTTAATTTCCTTTCACCACCCATGCACTCTCAAAATAGGTTGAATGCTTATAATATTGATGCACCACTTAAGGAAGCATGAAAGCTTCACCTAATAATAGATCATCTATTAATAACAATAGATTTACATCATATTATTAGCTCATCTTTGCATGATGCTTGAACTTCTTATTGTTCCCAAAATATCCTTATGTGTTCTCCAAGTCTTTATGTCTTTATCCAATGCATTCTCATTGATCCATGTCTACCTTTAGCCCATAACATGCAAAAAAAACTAAGTCCCATATTCTATCTTCCTGGCTGCAAATCTACAAGATGAAAATCTGTCAAACTTTTGTGCCTATCCATGTACCCCTTTCCTTTAAGCCATTATCAAATGTGCTCTTGATAATTAGTTCATATTTTACCCAGTCAACATTACCCAATACTAATATCATTTCCACCCCCAGAATGGGTACTGTTACCTTATATCTTCAAGGTACAAAGAATGAAATAATATAAAAATAACCTCAACAATAAGTGTGTTATTCTATTGTAGGTATCAATAGATCAATGTACTCATTCTTAATGTATGCTTGCAACTCTTCCTAGTTGTTGAGTACCTTCTTGGCATTAGTAGGAGTTTTTTCAAGCACAACATCCATATCATCTGATGTCATATCTTCACGCTTGTTCTTCAACACCCTGAAATGTGAACCTCGTGAATTTCTTCACTAACAAATTTTATTCTAGTGGGTAAACCCACATCTTGTCTTTTGGCCCATGGGGCAAACCAATTTCACAAAACACAATACAAAGTAAGATGATGCAAAAAGTTATATTCTCACCCTTATCATCCTAGATTCCCACCTCTTCCAATATACTCTCTACAACATAACTTGCAATGTTACAATACATCTTGTTCTCAATTTTTTGCGTTATGTACAACCAGTGCTTGTTCACCTCCTTCCACCTCTCTGAGGCACCCAAATATCAACTAACAAGTTGTGTTGCTACCATATTATCTAGATTTTCTATATTTATAACATTGAAATCCTAACATCCCTTGTGATACTTAAAGGTGACACACGTTGCCTCTACTAAATCATCATCCGATAAATCACGTGCAATTTCTGTAGTCAATTTTACTCCCACTATAAAAGGAAGGAATCCCATGTGCATCGACCTATCACCCAGAAGAAGTTGAGTGCTCACTTGAGGCACGCATGGGTGTCGAGTCTCTCTTGTATGTGAGTTTTAGTGGGAAGCATTTTATCTATGATTAGTGTAAGATTATTTAGGAAAGAATTTTAGACATAAAAGAATCATAGGTTTCAGAATAGCCTCCAGATCCCTGCAGCTTCTTAAGACCAGATGTTTTTAACAGACTCCATAACATATATTATAGTAGAAAGAAAGATACAATCATTCATTCATAGCATGAAAGGAAAGAGAACTTATAAGAGGGAAATATGCACTAGAACCATTGATGTTCATGTATATATTATATCAGTAACCTCATTACATTCATTGATTCATTACAGAGTGTCATAGAGAGCAGACCGCAGTCATGCATATCACTGAGCTTGTGTAACTAAGCCATCAAAAGAAAAATTACAATTCCATGCCTAAGACATTCTCTCCTGGATGCAATTATCCATTAATAGAGCCCTCACAACATCTCTTCAGAGTTTCGCTCACTCTCTAACCCACTCTATCTCAAACTTGTATATATTTTACTCCACAGGCACTTTGTATTTATAATTCTCCTACACTGACAACTTGCCTTCTAGCACCCTCAAATCTGGTGCCAAGTGTCGAATGTGGTCCATGCAAGCATTCTTCTCCAGGCCTGAGCTTTCCACTTTATCTCATGATGTTATTCTAGAAGATTCCATCCAAGGCATGCTCTTTCCTGGGCCAGCCTATCGCTAGGCTAACATCTTATCCATGCACAACCGATCATGCTTTTCACGTGTTTTGCCCTGGGTGCTCAAATTTACTAAGTCCTGAGCCTCCTTTTGCGCATCGCGTGTGATATGTGCTTCCTTAAACCTTTCTCTCACATGTTTTTGCCTTGTGCATATTTTCATAACTAGGACCCTACGCACCTATGTGCCTTCATACTTGGTTAAGATTACAGGGGTCCAACATCACCCCACACTACGCCTGTTCTCCATCCTCAGAAACATTTTACTTGACCAAGATGCCTGCTATCTAGGGAACCAATGAATACTCTTACACTTTACAAAAAGAATAAGGAATGAAAGAATCGGGGAAAGAATGAAGAATGGGACGGGGGACATCAATTCAACAAGCTAGGAAAATATTTCTGAAGGTCTACCTCTAGCTTATTCCATACTTCGACCACACCCTGTGCCTTCTGGCAGAGGTCACCCACCAGGGTGTTCACTTCATCAAAACTCATGACAACTCCCTGGATGCCCAAAATGTCCACAATCTACTCCATCTCTTTGCCCAAGTCCTCGAGTTTATCCATCCTTCTAGTAATCTGGGGGTATAGTTCCTGTAGCCAAGCCTTAATTGAGATCCTTAAAGCCTTAATTGCCTATGATTTCTTCTCTACTTCAGCCAAAACCTTGTCCCTCTCTGCCTTGTTCCCCTTTTTCTTTTCTTGGAACTCTTTTAGTTCTACTTCAAGTGTGGTGACTAAGGAGCTCACCACCTTATCCCTGACTGCACATGTATCATATACGGCCTCCACAGATTGGGCAGCGATCTTAACCTCCATGAGTACTTGGTTGTACTCAGTGACGAGCGCTACCACCTTCAACCTGTCCTCCTCTTTCAAGCACGTGGCCACTTCTTATATAGATTCTAGGGCTAAAGGTCATCTCTCCATAGTGAGGATGCGTGTTAGATCTTCTATACACTCCAGGAGGGATGAGTACTTCTGTGTGGGTGGCACTAAGTCTAGGTGCTCGAAAAGGATGACACCTTTGATAGACTCCATTTTCTTGTACACTTCCTACACCTTTATCATTTCTTCCTTTAAATTATGCCTTAACTGTGCGTTGATTAGTTATTCTTGTTTCAAGCTCTTGGCCTTCTGCACCAGTTCTTCTTCCTTCTTTCCTAACTTCACCTCTAGCACTCTGATCCTATTGTTGCACGTGAATAATCTATACTCGGTCTCAAACATGACCTTGTTCAGTGCATTGCAGACTTGCTCGTCTGAGAGCTCCTGAGCATTCACTAAGGGATTGACCCCCTTAGATTCTGGAAATGTGATGAGTGCTCCTTGGCAAACTTCGAAGTCTTGCTCATCAATGTGAGACTCAAACGCCCAAGAGAGCATCTTCTTGGTTCTAGGGTACACGCCATCCTTATCAAAAGACCCCATGGCTAGGATCCTCTCTGTGGGTACGGTGCTTTGGAATCACTCATGTAACACCTTCTTTGTGTCATCATCATAGCCCATTACTTTCCTCTATTCTACATCAAGAGTTCTCCTGCCCGAGTGCGCACCCTTGGGGAAGCTTACTATCAGAGTGGGGCCTCCCAAGCTGTCATGCTCTTTTTTGATGTTCTCCTCCTTCCCTTCCTTCAGCACTATGTCCGCGTTATGCTCCAACTCTTGGTCTACCAGGACTCCAAGCATTTTCTGTGCTTCTCTTTCAGCCACCTCAGTAATCTGCTCCTTAGTAAAACTTATAGCTCCATGTTTCTCCCTAACAACCTCCTCATCCTCCTTCATGTCTTTGGTGTCCTCCTCATCCTGTCCACCCTTGCACTATACGAATACGAACTCCTGCTTCTCATCTCCACTCTCCTCTTTTGAGTCGTAGATGCTAAACACATGTGGCTCCTGGTCTTTCTCTACCTCTTCTTCCTTTTCGTCATCTCCCTCACTCTCATCTTCTCTTTCTCCCAAGTATTTTTCCAAGCTGTCGGTCACCTCCAAGTCAGCTTCCTTATCCATCCTATGATTTTTCCTGAGAGGTGGCTCTTGATCAGGGGATTCGACCTTATCTTCTTCCTCAGGAAATTCTTCCTTAGAGATGGGTTGTTTAGGCGCCTCTACCTTTGGCATTTTCTCCTTCACTAGAGACTTCTTTCTCCATATGTAAGTGCTTTGCTTAGCGCTCATGGATGGCATGCTCACTATCTAAGAAGTCTACATACTTGGTGCTTTCTCCTCTCTTCCCCTCTTCTTGGGTGTGGGCTTCTTTCTGTCCATGGGATCCTTAGGTATGGATAATTCATTCTCTAGATATGTGCCTTCTTGAACTTCGGCCTTATACGCAAGTATACGTGCATTTCTTATCCTCCAACGATGGGTAGCGTCATCGGCCTTGTCATTTGAATCTCGTGTGACACGTACTTTTCCATGTACACACGCTTGCCATTAGGGTAATTCAGCTTCTTCCTCATCTCCCTATGTTCCCAATCTAGACTACCCATCTCCAGCCTTAGCTTCTTTGACTCCTTAAATTTGTTCACCCCCATTTGGAAGTACTGAGAAATGAACGCGAAGGGAAGATTGCACCAAGGGCTCCATGATTCATCTGTATGCTTAAATCTACCCAGACAGTACTGTTGATAAACCACGAATTCGGCTTCCCCCTCGGTGGCTGCTAGGAGTTGTTCAGGGATTCTCCACTCTACCTCGAATGCATTTCTTAGGTGCATGTACCATTTCTCTAGCCTCACCTTGTGGGGTGTTGTCATTGTATTGCAAGCATAGTTTTTGAACCTCTTCAAGGGAAAAGGATCCTTGGTGGCGTACTCCCATACAAATTTGTCTAGTGTGTTAGGCACCCTAATCTTCACAAATACAATAGTGAGCAAGACGTTGCCAAAGAGGATCCTATCCCCTTCCTTTTCCCAACTGAAAATTTCCTCCGCGATGTACGCGGAGAGATTGTATATGGTTTTGTCTATAATCTTCCTGAAAACATGTAGCCAAGGTTTATTGACCTGTGTCCACCTCTCCTGACCATTCAGCTTAGTTACCAAATGCACGACCATTTTCATTACGAGGTCCTTGATGTCTAAAATGTCATAGTACCATGACCCATTCTTGCAGGCATACTCAGTGATGGTCTCTTGAATAGCCTTCTTGTCACCAAGGTCATCTTCCAAGCTATCTCCCTCACATATGAGGTTTGTAAATTACAAAATCAGCTGGGGAGTCACGCGCATCTTGCGCCCTGCAAAGTGGAAGTAATCTTCATGCACCCATGACATCAACCACTGGTACAGGCACTCTGGCTTTCCAAAATAAGGAAACTCATAGAGTTGCAACAGCCATACCTTCTCCATTTTAACCTTACTGTCATCATCGTATATAGGAAAACCCTCAGGTGTTTGTTTGTTGGTGGGGCGTACTAAATCCAACACCATTTCCTTTTCTATTGTGTTTGTGTGGTGATTATAGTCACTAACATGTACACTTATTAAGTGGGATTCCCATTCCTTCCCCATCATCACCCCATCTAGGTATTGCATCTCTGCATACCATTCTTCATTTGTGTCTACCTCGGGTTCTAGTTGTTTAGCCTTGGCTTTGCCCTTTCCTTTCTTGGGTGCCATGGTCGAGGTATTTTTATCACTCCTATTCTCTCTTTGTTACTCTGTCTTACTTCTTCCAATCCTCCGACCTCAGATCCATGATATAACTCTTCTGAACCCGTGCCCTAGTTGGTCAAACCCTAACTTGCGATAAAATCTTCACAAGACAACGCCTCCTTACAATATTTTCCACACTTGTGTAATCCCTTCCTTCTAGTTTGCAAACTCAAACTGGCTACTTCAATCTCACCAATCTTCCTTCAGTCGATTGAATTTGAAAACCCTAGTTTATATAACTCGCTTATATCTCAAAGTCCTCTATTTTGCAAAGTAAAAATGAGAGTACCCCGACCCTTTACTTATAGTTTTTCTCTTTTTTGAACATTAAATGATACTTTACCTACCATCGTACTTTATTCATTTAATGTGGATTTTTCAAAAAAAGTCCGTCTTCAGCGCCTTCACATACACGCCCAACATGCGCAAAAACTCTTCCAACCTTCTGGCACACAACCAATCCAACCTGACAGGAGACTCTTGCGTGCACGTAGCCCATGCCGAAGGCACTTCTTTTTTCCTGATTCTTGCTCTCACTTACCTCATGTTGCTTTAAATGCACTTTCTCCTCTATGGGATCTATAAGTAGATTTATACTATCACCAACCATTCTTCCATCTTTCTCTTTATATACCTCTTTCAACCTGGCTATTCAACACTACTTCCTTGGTACTTTAATCACGTGCTTCTTCACTTTTCTCCACCCCACACTTAAAGTGATGCACGGTCCTCTGCACACTTACAAATTCTCCAAAAAATAGCAATAAAGTTACCACCGCCAAAGGTGCAAAAAAAAAACAACAACGCGAAAGGTTAACATAAGAAAGGGAAAATGCATAAAGAAAACTTCTAAACTAACTGGCAAATCTACCTTATTTACAAACATCCAGAAGAATTATTTATAGTAGGGCTTCAGCCTACTCCCATTGAAGTGTCTAGCCAATTTCGTCCCATCTAGTGCTTGTAACTAGCATGTGCCCGAATCAAGGATGTACAAGATTGTGTAAGGACCCAACCAATGGACTTTCAACTTCCCAGGATGGCGCAGAAACTTAGAATCATATAATAACACCATCTTCCCAACCTCAAACTTCTTGTTTCTAATATGGTGATCATGCCAAGCCTTTTGCTTTGATTTCTCTATTGTTTGGCTCCATCCAGAAAGTGATCATCTCTCATCTAGTTTCATTAGATCATCAATTCTTTCTTCCAGTGCTTGTTCATCAGCTAAACCTCATGCGCATGCTATTCACAGAGAAGGCAACACAAATTCAACCGGAAAAACAACTTCCACACCAAACACCAATTGAAATGGTGTGGCTTTATTTATCCTTTTATATGTTGTCCTATAAGCACATAATACTACCGATACTTTGTCATCTCAATCTTGTCTTCTGACATCACAAATTTGGTCAAGGTATGACTTAGTATCTTGTTGAATGCTTCTGCAGTTTCATTTTCTTGTGGGTGATAGGGCGTAGTCTTGTGATGAGCCACCATGAACTCTGATAATAGGATCCTCATGGTATCATTCAGGAAATGTGTACCCCTATCACTGGTCAGAATCAAAGGGCATCCATACCTCGTGATAATGGTTTCCCATAAGAACCTTGCTGATGTTATTGCCGTGCAGTCTTTAGTTGGGGCTGTCTCTGCCCACCTTATGAGATAATCCATGCAAGTGATGACATAACGTGACCTAGTCCTACGCGCTGCTGGTGTAATAGGTCCTACAAAGTCTATCACCTAATTTTCAAAAGGCTCCGCGCTAGGAATAGGGAACAAAGGTATCTCATCACTCCTTCCTAGTTTGCTAATGCATTGACAATAGTCACATGATTTACAATAGTCTCTACAATATTTGTATAAGGTTTCCCACAAAAAACCTACCATTAATATCTTACACGCGGTGGCATCACTTGCATAATGCCCACCCACACTTCCTTTGTGTGCTTCCTCCATGATTGCCAAGCGCTGATACTCTAAGACACATCTATGCAAAACTTCATCACGTCCCAACTTGTATAAGTCTCCACTGATTAACATGTAGGGCACAGTGAATATGGCCAACTGCTTCTTTTCCAAAGTCTTCATTCCATCCGACACCACACCTTCCTTTAAAAATATCGCAATATCTTCCAAATCTGAGGGCACATGCTATAACCTAAATAGTTGCGCATATGGCAATGCTTCCTTAATACTCTGCGCATCCTCCCCTGAATCAATTCTTGATAGATGATCAGGCCCACAGTTGATTTTTCTAGGATTTACTACAACAGTGAATTCAAACTCTTGAAACAACAACACCCATCGACATATGCGTCCTTGTAGAATAGGCTTGTTCACTAAATATTTTTAATGCCATGTGGTTGGTGTAAAACACAAAGGGTGTTGCTAGTAGATACTATCTAGATTTGAAGAGTGCATAGATCATTAACAATGCCTTGCATTCGGTTGTGGTATAATTTCACTCTATTGGTGTCAACTTCCTGCTTGCAAAACACAGAGGATGATCAACAATTCCTTCACATGGTTGTGTAAGCACTTCTCCAATGACGGTCCCTAAGGCATCTACATGAACATGAAAGGGCTTGTCCCAAGAGGGAAACCATAAAATAGGTGCGGTGATAAGCCTATATTTTAATGTATCAAATTCCCTCTATTGCACCTCTCCCTAATGGAAGGCACTTTTATGTCTAAGAAGGTCCTCTAACGGCACGGTGATCTTGGCATATCCCTTACTAAATTTTCTATAATAGCCCGCACACCCAAGGAATCCACACACTGTGCTCTAGCTAGTAGGCTCCCTTAACCCCATAATAACTACAACCTTAGTAGAATCTACCAGTAAGCCCTCATTACATATGATATGCCCTAATAAAGTCCCAAAGGGTGTAGCAAACACACATTTATTAATGTTGAGGGATATCCTCAATTGCCTACACCTCTCAAACATTAACCTCAAATTTTAACAATGGTATTTAACTAGACCATATACTATCCAGTCATCCAAATAGACTTGAAGAAAATTATGGATGAAGTCCTGGAATGCTTGCACCACTATGTGCGAAAAGACAGCTGGCGCATTCTTCAACCCAAAGCGCATGACCATATATGCAAAACTTCCCCACTCGGTGGTGAAAGTCATCTTCTCTTGGTCTTCCTTTGTAATCCAGACTTGGTGGTAGCCTGAAAATACATCCATAAAGGAATAGATTTTGCACCCAATGACTCCTTCAAAAATTTCTTCAGTGAAGGGGGTCGGAAATGGGTCAATGACACAAACTACGTTCAATTCCCTATAATCCACACAAATTCTAATCCGCCCATCCTTCTTGAGGCTGATTACCATTAGAATTATCCACTTCGATTCTTCCACTGCCTCAATGATCCTAGAAGCTATCATTTTGTCTATCTCCTCCTTGACCTTCATACACAAGTTGGGATTCATCCAGTAGGGCCTTTTCCTAATCAGGCGTGCACCATCCTTCAGTTTTATCTTCATCTCCCCCAAGGAATGGTGAACTCCTTTGAGCTCATGGTACCCATGTGGGAATAAATACTTAAATTCATGATCAATAATCTTCGATACTTCCTTCTCTGTCTAGTAATCCCCAATAATAGCTTCCTTAGGTTCTTCTTCTAAACCAATGTTAACTTTCTTCATTTTAAAGGCTCATAGTAGGCACGTGCACAAGCATCTACACTATCCACTACCTCATGCATCCCTGCAGAATGGCTAACATCTAAGCTTTCTAACTCCTCTCTATCAATCACATATACCAAATTTCCCTTCTCTTTTTCCAAACATGCACGCTTAAGCTGTAACTCTTCTACTTCATCTTCTCCTTCAAAGTGCTTTGCCAATCCTGGTTCACCTAGTAATTCCAATAGCCTATCTTCCATCCTGGCACTATCCCCCATGGTAAGGTGCTTGATACCCTACAAGGCCTTATCAACCGATGGCTTGGTACTCCAACATTCAAAGGTTTGAATAAGGTCAGCCATGAGCTCTTGCCAATTCCTTGTCTAGAGGCATGTCTCTAAATGAATGTACCATGTGCGTGCGTAACCTTGTAGTGTAAAATACAACTTGTGCACCCATAGGGATGGTGGCAAAGATTTCGTGCCTTCTCTCCAGACCCTTTCACACTCCTGGATATGGAAAGAGGTGGCCTCCTTCCCATGAAATCCTTGATGATGGTGGGTACATTGCTCCTAGAAAACCTAAAAGAGAGCAATTCTTACCTCATGTCATTCTAAAAGGCTCTCCTGATGTGTGGCCCACCACTGAGCTACTGTGTTGAGCAAGACATAACTTAACATCTCCCTCCATTCCTTCTCATCCTTCCATTAAGCTTCTACCTCCTACAGAAATATCTCAGGGAAGGATCCTCTTGAATACTTGGGCAGTTCTTTTCCTCCAAGGCGCCAAACCATGCCAGCCTTTGTTACCTTGGTCACCAACCCTCTCAACTACCATCCCATTAATTCATAATTTCCATGTGCTTAATTGTCACATGCAAGACTGGTGGTATCACTTACTGACTGAGCATGTTCAAACTAGATAACCCCATTAGTAGGGTGTATCATATTAGGGTCTCTAATTAAGCACACATAAATCCTATCCAGAACTTCCTCTCCCAACGATTCAATATATGGTTTCAACTTCCCATCAGCCAAGGCTATAATGACCCATTCCTCCTTATTCTCAAAGCTGATGTACCCTTTGTTGAACCGAACGTTTGCATTGTTCTTATAACACCAAGGACACCTGAGTAGTGCTGAGAAATTGTCTACCTTGATGAGCACCAAGAATTTGAAGTCCCCGGTAAACTTGGCTCCCTGGATAGTAATAGCTGCATCCTTTAAAACACAAATGGGCATTGCCTTAGTCTTGTTTTCCATATACAACACATTCGAAGATGACTGTAATACAGGTCTTCCCATCTGATGCCAGACATCCAATATCAGAACATTAACATCTGTGCCTGTGTCAGTGAGGATATTGCTAAGGAACTATCCATCTACAACTGCATTTAATGTAATCTCCTTATCATAGTTGAGGCTGTGAGGGGGAAGGTTCCCATGCAAGACCTGTCTCTCGCGCTCTTCTCTGGCACGTGGTACCTTCTCTTTCAACTAGGATCCAAGCAAGGGAATGATATTCTGTTGCCTTAACATTTTACACACCTCCTTGACCTCATCCAGGTCATCCTTTTACACCTCGAATCTCCTTCCTTATTCCTCCCTCCTGGATTGCTCCTTTAGACACTATATCTCCCCTTGTAAGCTTTGACATTCATGGTGTCTTGATATATCTCCTTTTGATGTGTAGGGTCTGGATACTTTCCATGAACGACCTCCTCCCTTAAAACTAGGGTTTTCTGTCTTGGTACCTCTCTCACGTGCATGGCTTCTGCCCTTATTGTTACCAAGATAGGGTCAAAACCTTCATCTTGTGTTACTCGGGGCATCCACTATATGTTTGCCTTCTTAATACTGACCATTGAAGCACCCTTGTCCTTCTGGTGCTTCTGATTCATGTGCTAAAATAATTCTGGGCACTCCTCATACTTATGCTTCTTTCCACATCATAAGAATTGTAATAGGTCTGGGCACTCACGCTTATAATGTTCTGTAGATCCAAAATTGAAATAGGTTCCATGTGGGAACTCACTCCCTCCTTCGTGGTTACCTTGACCACGGAATCCTCCTCGAAAACCTCTTCCACGCGCGTCTCCTTCTTCGCGCTCCTCATAACAGTGATCATTATCCTTGGAACCACTGGTAATGCTGGTTTGGCGCACCCCATGGTCAATGGCCTCATGGATCTGATCAATGAGCCTATAATCCTTAGTATCATGGGTTGTAGAGGTACAAATTTTGTAATAACAGGATACATTCTTCCTAATCGTGCACTGTAACAAGGGACATTTACTTGCATCATGGTCCCCATGACAAATTTCACAATCCACTGTCACAGTGTGTACCGTCCTCCTAGGGAAATTATCCTTAACGTGTCCCTCTATTTCACAATCTGTGCACTATAAACCACTGCGAGTTTCATGGGCTGAGTTTGTAGATAATTTTTCCAACTGATTTGCCATAGTAGCTGCTACGCCCTTAATCATATATCTTATATTGGATGTATATAGCTGACTTGTGGCTATCATAACTTCTTATCATTATGTATCTCTTTCATATATGTTATATTTTCATTAGTGGGTCAGCCTTGGTGTTGGCCATAGCATAGGAATAGTATATATAGAGGTCAGTAGGTAGTAGTTTATCATCATTGGAGCATTTGAGTATTATTTTATGGTTTGGAGGTAGCCCCCTCGAAGTGGCGAAGCTAATATAATTGCATATTAAGATCATTATTCTAGAATATTATGTTATTTGGTGTTATATTTCTGCTCATAATCTGAATTATATAAGTAATTTCATTACAAGTGGTATTAGAGCTTGAACTCAGCCAACACTGCGTCAAACCCTAATTTTGAAGGTTCATCCATATCTCAACATTGGTAGTGAATTTTTCTATGGTGTGGCGAAATCAGTCAAGTAAGCTTCTCTCAAAATTTTAATAATTTTTGAATTGTTTTGCAAAAGTTATAGCGGTTTTATGTTTTTTCATAATTCGGCTACATAGGGTGCAATTTGTGGAATTTTTCAAAGTTATTTACATTTCTAGAAATAAGATTAAAAATTAGTTTGAGTTTTTTCTTTGAGGTTTATAAAATTTGGCCGAATTTCTATTGAAATCCGAAACCCTAAATTTCGACCTTGATCCTTAAATCTTACCATTTTGGGGCATCATGGCTGGGCCTTTGACAAGAGGCAAAAATAATCCCATCACTCTAGGTAAAACCCCTGATAAGGATGAGATAATAGTTGAGGAGTTAGAGTCATAAGGGGTATCTACAGAGTCCTCAAGGTTAGGGTTTACTTCAACTGACCATAAGGTCAGCTATCTTGAGTTAAAGTTGCGAAACCTCGAAGGTAGAGTGACCAGCAAAGAAGATGTAGAAAATATTGGACAATGATTAGAGGATTTCATTCAAAAATTTAGCTACAATATCATGGGTCGTAATATCATTCCTAATGAGCCACAACTCAATCATACTCATATTAACCATGGTGGAACTTTAGGTCAAAGTAATAAACAAACTAGCTAGGGTGGATCTACAAACATGACCGATCCAAATACAAACACTCTACAAGCCCGTAACATGCTTCCAAAAGTGGAAATGCATAAGTTTGATGAAAAGGATCCACTCAATTGGATTAACTAGATGGATAATTTCTTTGATCTTCATCGGATTCCATTGGGACAAAAGGTTACCATGGCATCGTTGTATCTTGAACCTGACCAATTCATTTGGTATCAATGGTTATGTGCTCAAAGGAAAAAGAGTGGCCTCAATGTTACATGGACAATATTCACTAAAGAGTTGTGATTGCACTATAGTTCTAGTGTGTTAGAGAATTATTTCAGCCAATTAGCAAAGATCAGACAAACATGAATAGTCAAAGATTACATCCATCAATTCCAAAACCTTTCCTTACGGGTAGAAAATATTCCTGAAGATAATTTGAATGAATTATTTCTTGGGGGTCTCAAAGAAAAAATTGAGACTGAGGTGCGCATGTTTAATCCTCATAAGGTTTCAAACTCGATGATCATGGCACGTAGGGCAGAGGAAAAATTTCTTTCAAGTCGTAAACAACCTTTCAGTACTATTAGAGATCATAGCACCCTTCCACCATCATTCCCTCGGCCAGTGAGACTAACACCTCAACAAATTGAAGAAAAGAGAGCCAAAGGGTTATGTTTTAATTGTGACAAAAAAAATTGGACCAGGACATAAAGTGTGCGGAAAAGAAGTTCTTCTACATTGAGGGACATACTAAAGAAGAAGAAAATGAAGAAGACGAAGAGGTTGAGCTAGAGGAGGTATTAGGAGATTCCCAACCAACCCATATCATGCCATGCAATTTTTTGTATTAGCACTCCCCAAACTCTCAAAGTGGTTGGATTCTTAAAAAGATAGAGGGTAACAATGTTTATTGATTCCGGAAGTACACATAATTTCATCAATCATAAGTTAGCGATACACTTGAACTGCTTTGTTTATCCAGCTCCAGAATGTCAAGTCATGATCATTGATGAGAAACCTGTTAGTTGTTCAGGAAAATTCCATAACATTAATCTCACCATGGGAGATTACTTGCTAACTATCAATATGTATGCCATTGCCATGGGAGGAGCATAAATTGTGTTAGGAGTTCAGTGGCTTACCCACCTTGGGAACCATTGAAATGAATTTCCAAGAGTTGTTCATGCCAATTTGAGTCAGAAGGGAGGTAATTATTTAACTAAAATGACTAAGAGAAAAGTCCCCACAGATGGTGAGTTCTCATCAGATGCAAAAATTGCTTAGAAAGGGTATAAAAGGGTTTGTCAGCACAACTATTTTCATTGGAAGCACATCATTCCAATACATTTATACTTGCAGATATGCAAACAGTTAATAGATGAGCACTCAGGTGTTTTGGAGAAATGCCCAAGGGTTTGCCTCCAAAATAGAGACCATGATCATGCCATCCAGCTAGTACCAGGGAGTCAACCACCCAACATCAGACCTTATAGGTACTCCTAATATGCAAAAGAGTGAGATTGAGAAGATATTTCAAGAGATGTTAGAAGCTAAGACTTATTCGTCATAGTCAAAGTGCTTGCTCTTCTCCTATAGTGATGGTACAGATAAAAAATGTGACAATAAGTGGTGCATGTGTCCAGATTACAGGGAACTCAATAAGTACATCCAAGTTAAAGATAAGTTTCCTATTCCTGTAATTGATGATTTGCTAGATGAGTTACATGGTGTTGTTTACTTTACAAAACTTGATCTTCATTCTTAGATATCATAATATTAGAATCAAGGATGAAGATATTCATAAAATAGCCTTCAGGACACATGAAGGACACTATGAGTTCTTGGTAATGCCTTTTGGACTAACAAATGCACCCTCTACATTTCAAAGCTTGATGAATTCTATATTTAAGCCATTTCTTCGAAAGTTTTTTTTAGTGTTCTTTGATGATATATTAATCTATAGTAAAACATGGGAGGAACACCTGCATCATGTAAATAAGGTGTTTGGAAACTCTTGAACACCATCAATTTTATGCAAAGCCTTCTAAGTGTTCTTTTTGAGTCAAGGAGTTTGAATATTTGGGTCAAATTGTCTCTTATGAAGGTGTTAAAGTGGATCCTAACAAGATAAAATCCATGCTTGAATGGAAGGTTCCCAAAACCCTAAAAAATATCCAAGGATTTTTGGGGCTTATAGGTTATTATCATAGATTTGTAAGGAATTATGGCAGCATCGCAGCACCACTCACAAATTTATTGAAGAAGGGATCTTTCCATTGGAATGAGCAAGATACTATGGCCTTTGAGAAGTTGAAGGAGGCCATGTGCACCACTCTAGATCTAGCCACCCCAGATTTTTTCCAAAACATTCATTGTTGAATGTGATGCTTTAGGGTATGGTATGGGGGAAGTACTCATGCAAGAAGGGTGACCCATTTCCTTTGAGAGCCACCAATTCAAAGGTAATAACATCTCTAAACTGGTTTATGAGAAAGAAATGTTAGCAATACTTCATGTAGTGAAACAATGGAGACCATATCTAATGGGTATGACATTTCAAAGTAAATAAAGATCATGATAGTTTGAAATACTTCTTAGAGAAATGTTTATCATTAGAAGAACAACAGAAATGGGTCTCAAAAATGTTCAGGGTATGATTTTGAGATAATATACAAGAAAGGGAAAGAGAATGTAGTTGCTGATGCTCTCTATCTTGGAAGGATGAATCTTCCCAAGGCATTGTTATGTGCCATATCTGTATTATAGGAGGATTGGATAGAGGATACAAGGTCTGAATGGAAAAATGACCCAGGTACACAAAATCTCATTCAGAATCTCCAACAAGATCCAAACATGTCAGAAATTTTTTTACGGAAAGGAGATGTTTTATGGTATAAAATATAGATTATACCTATGTAAGAATTCAACCCTTAAAAATAGGGTTCTATCTGAGCTCCATGCTTCTCCAGTAGGGGGTCATTCTGGCTTCTTGAAGACTTATCATCGAATCAAGCATGATTTTTTCTAGGAAGGACTAAAAGGAGATGTCCAAAAGTTTTTGGCAGAATGCATGGGTTTGTCAGAAAAATAAGAGCTGCAAAACAATTAAGTCCCCAGGTCTTTTACAACCTCTATCTATTCCTAGCCAAAGGTGGGAAGAGGTGTCTATGGACTTCATCATGGGATTGCCTAAATCAGAAGATTAAAATGCAATCATGGTGGTGGTGGATAGACTCACCAAATATGCCCATTTTGTGCTTTATCACATCCATTTTTTGCAAGTACAATAGCAATGGCCTTCATGGATACAATTCAGAAGCTACATGGGACACCAAAGATTATAGTAAGTGATCGAGACCCTATCTTTACTAGTAGTTTTTGGATTGACTTGTTCTCATGCTTGGGCACACAACTAGCTCATAGTTCATCTTATCATCCCCAGTATGATGGGCAAATAGAGGTGGTAAACAAGTGCTTGGAGGGATATCTTTGTTATTTTACCATAAGATAAGCAAGCGATATGGGTCCAATGCTTACTGCTGACAGAATGGTGGTATAACACCTCCTTTCATACTTCATCTAAAATGTCTCCTTTCTTGGCATTATATGGGTACCATCCACCATCTATCACTTCATCTTTGAGAGTCCAGCCAAAGGTTTGAGCAGTTGAAGAACATATTCAACACCAATAAGAGGTAGGTTTCTAGTCTCAAGGAGAACTTGGCCATGTCACAAAACCACGATGAAGCAGTAGGCAGACCAACATCACAGTGAAAGACATTTTGAAGTCAATGATTGGGTTTTTGTGCATTTACAACCATATAAGCAAATGTCCTTAAAACAACAAAAAAAGGATAACAAGCTTTCACCTAAGTATTATGGTCCTTATCAAGTGTTACAGAAGATTGACAATGTAGCATACAAACTGGAACTTCCTCTGGCTACTCAAATTACATCCACTCTTCCATGTATCTTGCCTAAACAAGGTAATTGGACAAAGCAATATCAACCCAAACAGTGTTACTCGAGCTTGATGAGGAGGGTAGAATCATCTTGGAACCAGAATACATCCTTTCAGACATGCACTAAGTGATTGAGGACAAGGGTCATCACTGAGTATTTGATCAAGTGGAAAAATTTAGACAATGAAGATGTAACTTGGGAGGATGCAAATTTCCTATAGCAGCATCTAGATCTTCTCAACATTGGGGACAATGTTGCTTCGAAGGGGAGGGGCATGCTACACCCTTAATCATATAGCTTATATTGGATGTATATAGCCAACTTGTGGCTATCATAACTTCTTATCATTATGTATCTCTTTCATATATGTTATATTATCATTAGTGGGTTAGCCTTGGTGTTGGCCATAGCATAGGAATAGTATATATAGAGGTTAGTAGGTAGTAGTTTATCATCATTGGAGCATTTGAGTATTATTTTATGGTTTGGAGGTTGCCCCCTCGAAGTGGCAAAGCTATTCTAATTGCATATTGAGATAATTATTCTAGAATATTGTGTTATTTGGTGTTATATTTCTGCTCATGATCTGAATTATACAAGTAATTTCATTACAGTAGCAATCTGAGCCTCCAAGAATGGGCTAACACTAGTATCAATACTACCAACAGCTTCAGCGCGTAGGGAAACTTCCAATGCTTCGCACGGGTTTGTAAAAGTTTTATGAGACAAGGCCCTTCTAAAAGGGGTGATCAATCCTCCAACAAACCACTGTGCATGCTAAGAAGGATGACTATCATATGATAATTTAGACAAGAGAGTTTTAAAGCATGCATCATACTCCTGCACACTCTCTACCATTCCTTTCTGAATCTCCTTCAAAGTGCTGATGCTCTTCCACTCAAACTCAAGAATGTGGAACTCTACCAAGAATGCATTCTTTAAGGTAGTATAGTCCAACATTATTTGATGAGGGTCATACTTTCGATACCAGCTATGCACACGCCCTTGCAACGTGGTTGTAAAATAACTAGCCTTCTTTTCTAGGGTTGTGATACCCTTCGTGCGCCATAGCAGTTCAAACTCGTGAACATGTTTTGTAGCATCCTCAATGCCCCTGTAATCTGGCAAATGTAGAGACATTTCAAAGAATACCTGAGGTGGTGGCTGGGGTCCCTGCCTTCCCGAGCCTGAGCCTTGGTTACCTCCGGTGTTTCCTCCACCACTTGATCCACCAGGTCCACTGGGTCCTATACCTCTAGAGCCACTAGATCCACCAAAACCACTGGGTCTAATAGGGCCTGTAGGAGCTATGCCAAGTTCCCCCACGGTCCCACTGAAATGTGCACTGATGGTCTGTGATAGCGCTCTGTTCCCACTATTGTGTCCCATGCCATTCCCTGATGCGAGACTGAAATCTTGTACACTTACTCCTTTTCCAAAGACTCCTACAAATATTGGAATATGTGCAGCCTTGAGAGGTATGGAGTGAGGATTGGTGTGTGTAACTAGGCACAGATCATATCTTCACCCACCAATTTATTAGCCTTGGGTTAATAACACTGTCTTGACTTGGGTTGATGTGGAGTTGAGACCAGAAGTGATAGTGGCATCGGTCACTAGTTGGAGTTTACCTCATGCCCTCATATTGACTCTTTTTTATATGTTATGAGCATTTTTATTTGATGCCGAATGGGGGTTACTTATTTTTATTCAACATGCTTGCTTTGTATGGGGCAACACAGACTTCTTAGATTCCACTTACATCTGACAGACTCCTTCCCGCAGATTGATCTGTCTGGGATAGTTTTCATCATTTTTGGAAGAGTTTAAGCATTGTCTAGAAGATTGTGGAAGCTTATGACGTGCTTCAAGGTAGGGCTTGAGACATCTTTGTTCCCTTTCAATTACTTTGATTGTGATGTGTACCATCTTCCTGCACCCAAGATCCCTTACCCCATGGTTGCTCATGTTTGTGATTTTGCTGTTGGGTTGGGTAGATTTTGGCCCTCTAAGACTCATGGTGTGGGAGACTGGATCAATGGGACCATTCATGGGAGGGAAAAGGAGACACTGTGATGCATGGTGGAGGGAGTATGAGTAGGGAGTTCTCACCTATGAGAGATTGAAAAGGGTTAACAATTGCTATACTTTGTGTATTTACATTAGGAGGGAAAAGGTGATACTGTGAGGAGTTGGTTTGTGCACTTGGAGATACTCTTCGGGTGGAACCCCTGATCTACCATTTGGGTCTACGTTAGATTTGGAGGTGGTTGCAACCATTAGTAGTCTTCTTTAGTCCCACACTTGGCAATCCATGATTGATCAGGGATCTTTGTGTTGAAATTTATATTTTTTGTTATTACATCCCTAAATGGTGTTGAATGTAGAATACTCTATCTTGTATTGCTTGGCAATGACTGTGTTGTAATGCGTGACAAACAGACATTCGGGGAGCTCTAGAATGTGTTTGGTCAGAAGTTCGGTACATATGTTGATGACAAGTCAAGATCTTTTCCATTTATGAATATTTATCCCAATGTTTCAAGTGAAAATTTTGTAATCCATGCAATGAATTCTTGTAAAATTGTGTTGTAAAGAGCTCTAATTGGTTGTATATTGGATTATGAAGATTTAAGAAAAGTAAGGAATGTAAAAGTTGTTTGTACATGAATTTTTGAATGTTGGAAAAAGATATCTATTATTCTTGTTGTAAATGTTGTTTTATTTGAAATCTATAATTCTTTGGAAACATGGAAGTAATTCTAAATCTTCTTCAAATTTGTATACAAAAAAATAAAATCTGGAAATTTTAGCATAGGAATCAAATTCCAGTGATTTTAGAAAATTTATTACTCCTAAAATATCTTCTAGGTTTTCCCAAAAGTTGGACAGGTTACTTATAACATATGGATTTAAAAACCTTTAAAAAAAAACCACTCCCACATCTCCTTAGCCACAATTTATGGGATTTTGATCCTATTTAAAATATTCTAAGCGCCTCCATTTGAATTTAATCCCATTCATAAGCTAATCCACCACTATGGGATTCTTATCCCTTATTAAACGTGCAAATTGGGTTTTAATCCCATTGAAAAAGGTAAATCCACCAAAAATAGAGGTCGCTGGGATTTGATCCCCTGGCCTCATGGGTCCAAGCCTAATCCTCTAACCAACTCACCTAGGGGCTTGTGCGCACTATACAATGGGGCGCTTCATCTTATACTGGGGGTATAGGTCTGTGCAAGCAACATAAGGAGGCAATTGCAGGGAATGCCATTTTTGAAGGCCTTGCACTCAGATTGGGATCTTGGAGTAAAAATATGAAATGAAGGAAATTCTGAGAAGATTCCAAAGATGTAAGATTTGATATTTTTTGTTGAGTTTTAGCCTGTTTTTGGAAGATTTGAATGCAGATTTTTAACAGGGATCTACAAGATAGCTAGTTGGAAAACACGAATTTCAATGCACTTTTGGTCCAAATTGTGACTTGGTGTAAACATGAAAAGTGTTCAGAATTTAGATATGATCTTAGAAATATGATTTTTTTTCATATAATGTTTTTAAATCTCTACTTTTAGGTGTTTTTCTAACACATTTGCAGGGAGATCACATTGTGAAAACACTGTAGGAGCCATGGATCGTTTTTTTGGGACAGTTTCTGCTATTTTTCAGAGTTCTTGGGACATTGATCAGCTCATTTGCAGGTTGTGATTCATTATTGGTTGTCTGTAAGATTTATTGTACTTGAATTTCAATATTATTAATGGATCGGTTCAATATGAACCCGGGGACGTAGGAATTTCCGAACCCCGTAAACAATCTCTTTTGTTATCTGAATGTTTCAGTTTTCTGATTATTTATTTGCTACACAAGTTTTCCGCACTTCTATGGATGCATAGTAATCAAAATTTAATCAATTTTTGGATTCAAGAATACTTAAAATTGGTTAAGAAAAATCACGATCTTTGGAAACTTTTAAAAGTGTTAAAAAATACAACACACGTTTTTCAGACCATAATGCCAACTTGATCTAGAAGCATAGGCTAAAATCCATTCATATAGTTCTACTGGGAAGCACCAGAAGAATTTCTCATACAGATCATGGTAGAGGTTCTCTTCTACCCATCTACATGTATTAAACTCAGGTCCAGTGCTGAATCTCTGAGAAAATTCATCATCTGTGCTCTTGAACCACGATTCAACATTTTCCAATGTTAACCGCTCTGTCATTCCTCACTACATAGATCATGATGTATGCTATATCCCACTACAAATTTGAAAAGATGTCCCAACAACGGAACCAATATTTAGTCATTATTACTCCCATCACAAAAAGAGGGGAACCCCATCCGCACTGACCTATCACCCAACAGAAGTTGAGCGCTCACCCAAGGCACGCGCAGGTACCGAGTCTCTATTTTATGTGAGTTTAGTGGGAAACATCATCTATGATTAGTGTAGGAGTTTAAGACATGAAGAACCATAGGGCTCAGAACGGCCTCTAGATCCTTGTAGTCATTTTTGACTGAGTGTTTTAACAGAATCTAGAACATGCATTATGACAGAAAGAATTATACAAGAATTCATTCATAGCATGAAAGGAAAGAGAACTTATAAGAGGGAAATATGCACTAGAACCATTGATGTTCATGTATATATTATATCAGTAACCTCATTACATTCATTGATTCATTACAGAGTGTCACAGAGAGAGCAGACCGCAGTCATGCATATCACTGAGCTTGTGTAACTAAGCCATCAAAAGAAAAATTACAATTCCATGCCTAAGACATTCTCTCCTGGATGCAATTATCCATTAATAGAGCCCTCGCAGCATCTCTACAGAGTTTCGCTCACTCTCTAACCCACTCTATCTCAAACTTGTATATAATTTACTCCACAGGCACTTTGTATTTATAATTCTCCTACATTGCCAACTCACCTTCTAGCACCCTCAGATCTGGTGCCAAGTGTTGAATGTGGTCCATGCGAGCATGCTTCTCCAGGCCCGAGCTTTCCACTTTATCTCATGATGTTATTCTAGAAGATTCCATCCAAGGCATGCTCTTTCCTAAGCCAGCCTATCTCCAAGTTAGCACCTTATCCATGCACAACCGATCATGCTTTTCACGTGTTGTTCCCTGGGAGATCAAATTGACTAAGTCTCGAGCCTTCTTTCGTGTGTCACACATGCTATGTGCTTCCTAAAACCTTTCTCTTGCGTGCTTTTACCTTGCACGTCTTTTCATAACTGGGACCCTGTGTGCCTATGTGCTTTCATACTTGGTTAAGATTATAGGGTCCAACAATATTTGTCAATATTTTGGTGTTAGTTAAAATTTACATTAGAAAAACCAAAAGCATAATTTTCCACTTCACATGTATTTCACATCGGCAAGCTTATATATAGGAATGAACTTAGCGACGACTGCTAATTTTTTATTCCAACACCATTAATATGATTTAGGTCTTAGCAGTCGCATAAGCTATTCCTTTCAATAAGTGTTAATGAACAAATTTACACGTCTTAGGTTGTCCTTTTATTTGTCTAAGAGAAGCCTAGTGGGCACTAGCCTCTATAATTCCTAGGATGGCTTGCCAACAATGCTAAAAAAATATGTAAAGCTTTGGATTAATAATATTTTTCATTAATTATAATCAATTCATATTGGTTATACAATCCCTATCAGAACTAAATAAGTGGGATGCACTACATATATACCCTCAAGAGGGATCATGTGTAACACATAATTAATATTATCTCATAAGATATATTGTGTACTGCTAACACATAATTCATCAAAAATTGGTTTCATATCAAAGAAAATGCTTTAGTGACTACTAAGCTCCATTACGTTACTCGATCAAGGAATCGGTATTGACAGTCGTTATCTAAATAAAATGCTTATTTTAAATATACAAACCACTAAGCTCAAATAATTCTGTTGATCAAAGGAATTGGATTGACGACCGCTATTATGTATCAAAGAAAATTTATTTCTTATCTCAAATACTTACTGAAATCACGAACTGGTTGATCGTTAGCACTCCATTAATTTGTCTAGGATTCCTGAAAATATCCAGCAAATAACGTATAAATAGATCTTTAGCAATGCTAGGTAGCGATCCACTCGTATATTCCCATTCTGAAATTGTACATTTCAATTGGATACATTTTGGACCCTGGCAGAGCCATATGGAGGGGCATACCCTAGTTGGGGGAAACGCATTTGTTATTTTCATAAGATGGTGCGATCGTATAACATCATAATGTGGATATACATATTCAGCGGTTGCTAGGAAATATGTTTAGTGGCCGCTAAGGTAGCATTATTTCCATAAGAATTAGCGGTTTAATGGAATATTATTTACTCTTGTCATCATAATGGAGGTGTTAATGAACATACTCTAGCAATGTTTTAGTGTTACACCATTTGAATATGTTTA
Source organism: Taxus chinensis (assembly GCA_019776745.2). Taxonomy (NCBI): domain Eukaryota; kingdom Viridiplantae; phylum Streptophyta; class Pinopsida; order Cupressales; family Taxaceae; genus Taxus; species Taxus chinensis. The sequence goes on from JAHRHJ020003365.1 coordinate 138,392, forward strand.
TTCAGAATACACTATCGGTCCGCATCTAATGCTCATGATTAGGATTCACTTTCAATCTAATTATAATCATATCATATTGGCTATATAATCCCTAGTGTAGCCAAGTGCTTGCACTACATACCCTTGAGAGGGATCATGAACCTTATATATTTCTCATAATTTATATTGTGTCTAACACATAATTCATATCGGTTCATATCTAGGAAATTATTAATGACCACTAAGCTCCATTACTTGCATTAGATCAAAAATTGGTTTGTATCAAAGAAAATGCTTAGCGACTGCTAAGCTCGAATACTTACTGAAAGGAATGGTTTGGTGGCCGCTAGGCTAAAGAATTTCTTATTTTGAAAATAGTGATCGAATAAAAAATCATAGTAATAGATATTAGTGGTCGCTAGGCATTTTCCTTTATATATTTCGATGAGAAATATGTGTGTAATGGACATTTTTTACTCTCAAAGGCTATGGAGGGATTTTCCTAGTCGGGAAGAAAGATGTTTATTAAAAATGTTTGCAGGGTGCTCATACAACATCATAGTGTAGAGACATGTCATCTTACATGTTGTTGGGGAAATTTGCATTGTGTATAATAACATTATGTCCTAAAGGATGGATTTAAAGTTTAGTTATGTTTTTTCCTTATAAAAAAATCCTTTCTCAAATTAGCAACTACTAGGCTCACACCTTTGCATATTTTCTTCATTATACACATCGGTGCACATCAAAGAAAATTCTTAGTGACCGCTAAGCTCCATTACTTATTGAAAGGAATGGCTTAGTGGCCACTAGGCTCAATAAATTCTTAATTTTGAAAATAGAGATCGAATAAAAAATCATAGTAGTATATCTTAGTGGTCGCTAGGTGTTTTCCTTTACTTATTTCTGTGAGAAATATTTGTGTAGCATAAATTTTGTACTCTTGAAGGCTATGGATGGTTTTCCCTAGTTGGGAAAAAAGATGATTATTAACAAAAATTGTAGGGTACTCATACAACATCATGATGTGGAGACATGTCATATTAAATGTTGCTGAGGAAAGTGGGATTTGGTATAATAGCATTGTATTGTATCAGTCAAAATTAAAGTTCAGTTAGGATTTTGTGGTTGTTAACACTCTTTTCTTAGCTTAGTGACTGCTAGGGTTAGACCTATGCATATTTTCTTTGTAATACACATCGGTTCGTATCAAATAAAATGCTTAGTGACCACTAAGCTAGATTACTTATTGAAAGAAATGGCTTAGCAGCCGCTAGGCTCAACAAATTTTTATTTTCAAAATAGTGATCAAATAACTAATCAAATGCACATAATCCATATTAATCTCACTACATGTTTTTTAATTTTAACTTTGAAGAAATAATCTTATCTTGGGTGTCAACTCGTTGTATGTTTCTTAATATCTAGATGGACTATGCAGAGTGTTTGATAGTTTGAGTGTAAGACAGTGAAGTTACTTGACCTCATAAAATCATACAAATTTCCATTTTGCAGTAAATCAAATTATGTAAAGATGACTTAATTGGAAAGGAATATTAAAATTAAAGATAACTTTAAAGAAATAATGAAAACTAATCAAACACACATATGTAATGGCTCAAGAGTGATTATGACCTTTATATCAGCTAATTGTTTGATAAGTAAATGCTATAAGCTTACAAAAAAGTGCATTATGCACCTAATGGTATATGATCGATTACATCCTTATACTATTTACATCTATGTATATAGGAAATATAATCAACAGATCCTCCTCCCACTCAAGCTTCAGTGTTAGAAGAGATGTCTATGATTTTGATCAGCTCCACCACCGCAGACCCAACCTCAAACATCTTGGGTGACTTTACTAAGGAGCTCATCCCGGCCTCAGAAAAGAGCCATGATAATACACCTCTGACGTTGAAGCCACACAGAATCTCCCACCAAGCACGGAAGGCATGGAGAGTAGGAGCAGACATGGATGCTAAATCTAGAAAAGGTAGCTGAAGGACACTGGGTTCCTTTTTCTTATAGAAATTAATCACTGATTCAGTGAAGGACTTGAGAATTTCCACTCTCCTTCCTAATTCCATGAAATCAGACATGTCCACCCAGTCCACTTGATGAGCTAAGTTAGCCAAGAACAAGGGCCACAAAGCAAGACATGTTTTCTCAACATCCATCTCCATACCCACTCTGTGTTTTGGGTGAATCCATTTTTGACCCATAGCCACTACCTTACATTTATCAGGATTAATGATTGGAATGTGCTCAATAAACTTAGCAACTATTTCCAAATTTACTCAGGCACGACCAGATAGCTGCATATATTTCTCTCCCAAAATATTTTCAATGTCTTCATAGATTGTTTGGAATCAACGGAAAATATTAAACTTAGTATATGCTTCAAAATACTAGAATAATAGGCCATCTCATGATCTAAACTGGAAAAATAGAAGCAGTAGAAGCATGGGTGAATCCATTTCCCAAAAAAATCATAAGGAAAAATCTGAAAATAGAAATCATGTCCAACACATTAAAAATCCCCCCTAGACTCGAGAACACATGAGAACAGACCTTAATCATTAAATGGAAGAATGAGTGACATTAATGATACAATCCAATCCAATATTTCACACTTGACCATTTCCAATCCATCAAGGACATTATGATTAATATTAATTAATACCCTCATGGAAAATATGATTGATATTCCACAATTAAAACCACATGAATAACATTTAACACAAACACAAATAAAATAATGAAATACACAAACACATCATTGTATGTTGAAGTACCACCGATCTACATGTATCAATGATGTGGATGTTGAAGTACCAATGATCTAATTAACACCTTTCCCAATGTATTAAAATAATTTCATAGCCAACACTAATCACATAACCATAGTCATAAATCAAAGCACACTAATAACATAAATGCAGTCATAAATCTAAGCATGCTCATCAACATGGCCAAAAGAATATAGATTTCCAAATACGAGGTGCTCATGAACATGCCCATCATGAAAAATCAGGACTGGTTAAGCCTTTGCTTCATGACGTAGGAATGAGTGAGCCTTTGGATCATGATCATAGCCTTCATTCCTCTGCTAAAGATAAAACACTTGGTTATGGATTAGAAGTAATGGCTTAGTGACCGCTAAGCTCTATTACTTATTAGAAGGAATGGCTTAGCTTCCACTAAGGTCTGATGTTTCTTATTTTGAAAATATCGATTGAATAGAAAATCATAGTAAAATAGCTTAGTGATCACTATATTATTATGATTTATAAATCTGATGAGAAATATGTGTGTAACGGCTATTTCAAACTCTGGAATTTGATGATAAATTATGGATATGTCAATCCACGAAGATATAAAATATTGTGGAATTTTAACATATGTTGATGGTAGTATTCAATCAGAAACTCACCCAACAATATTGTGGATGATTCCATGCTCCCAAGAAACACAAATAAATTTTAATGGTAATGTGGAGTTGTGTATTAAAATGTGTGGAATGAGTGTGGTTGTAATGGTGAGGTGACTAGTTATCTTCGTTTCATTAAATTTTGAGTGACTCAGACCTTCCCCATAACACCCACAATGCTTGTTAGTTTTATTTCCAAACTGATGTCTTTTTAATAAATTTCCAAGGCTTTTCAAAATCTATAAGTTCATTTAACGGTAACAGATTGTTCTAGTGACTCTGGCACACATATTGTTCTAGTAACCCTTGCACACATAGTGTTCAAATAACATGCATAAATTTCCTCATTTAAATAGTTCCTATCCAAGCCATTGATGTAGGTGAGATTTTTTGTATACAGTTCACTTTCTATGTACCCAAAAAGCACTCTTAGCCAAATGTGCCCTTGATCTGGCTTGTCTACAGATTTTTTCTGGAATCAACAAACATTCAGATGCTCCTTTTAATTTCCTTTTCCTATCTCATGATCCACGACATTGAATTAATGTCATGGGTGGTGTTTCCTGTCTTTTATGCATGGGTCATTTTAACTACATTTTAGAAGATTTTATGCTCCCATGCAATGATCGGTGATTGATCAAAAAATATAATGATAGACAAGGTAATAACTAGCCTAGTGGTCACTAATCTCAAATGTTCATTATGTTGCATCAATGCAATAAAATAAATATCAAGCTTAGCTTCCATTAGGCTTAGAATATTGTGTTGGAATATGAAAATCTTGACCTTACGAGGTGAGCTTAGGTGGGGATTGAGTATGGTTGTAATGGCGAGGTGACTGGTTGTCTACATTTTATTAAATGTTGAGTGACTCAAAACTTCCTGAAATATTGTTACTAGAGAGATCCAAATAAGTCATGCTCCCACAGTACTTCAAGTCACTGGGGAATCCTCTTTCCACCATCATTCTAGGGAGCTTGATGCTCAACACTTTTCCACCATCATTGTGCCAACACTGAATTCTGAAAAAGTTACAGATGAAGCTTGTGTTGTTATTCCCAAACCACCACATGAAAATGGAATCCTTTGGGTCTTTCAATTCCATTTTAGTGTCAGACAGGAATTTGATGTCATCTTCTGTAAAATCAGTCATGGGTGGTGCACTGTGGCATGGAATTGAGCATAGTAGTACTACCAGACTTAGCACGTCAATGTTGTTCATGGCCATGGCTATCACTTTGGCCTTGTGACAGGAGGACCAGAAGGAGGCTGGGTCAAACACCTAGCTTTAATTGTTCCCAATTCCCTCAAATCTGTCATAGGTGTGGGGGTGCGTTATGGCTCGGGGTGTGATGTGGCATGACACCACCAAACTCACCACACCAATGTTGTTTGTGGCCATGGATATCACTTGGCATTGTGACAGGAGGACCAAAAGGAAGCTTTTTGAACACCTAGCTTTATTTGTTCCCAATTCCCTAAATTTGACTTAGGGGTGGGGGTGTGTTATGGCTGGGGGTGTGTTGTGGCATGGTACCACAGAACTCAACACAATGTTGTTCATGGCCATGGCTATCACTTTGACCTTGTGACATGAGGACCAGAAGGAGGCTGGGTCAAACACCTAGCTATATTTGTTCCCAATTCCCTAAATCCATCTCAAGTGTGGGGGTGCACTATGGATGGGGGGTGTGCTGATGTATTGTACCACCAGACTCAACACATCAATGTTGGTTTTGGCCATGGGTATCAATTTGGCCTTGTGATAAGAGGTCCAGGAGGAGGCTGGGTCAAACACCTAGCTATATTTGTTCCCAATTCCCTAAATTTGTCTCCTCCCCTATAATTTTCAACATCTTTTATCACAAACCATAGGATTTAAAGTAACAAGAAGATGTGGGGGAGTGAGGGGATGGGGCACTTGGTTCTGAAATATACCTTATTTTTTGTGCAGATCCCTTTGTGTGTTGCTTTTGATGGAAAATCCATGCTTTCTTTGGTCATGACTCACCCTTTCACCCACTTCCTACACCGTGTGATGTTGGCCTGGTGTGTGACCCACATAGACAAATATGAGAATGGGAAATGGGAATGGGATGCTTCCAACTTCTTAGACCCTTCCCTTCCAACTTTAGTAGACTGCCTTTCCAATTTCCAACTTCTATTTTTGTTATTCTATGTTTTTGTAAGTACCCACCAAACTCATTGACAAAGACGTCAAACATCTCATCTTTCAAGTTCTACTCTAGTCTTCCCCATCCCTTCTTCAGTGATTGATCATAAATTATATTGGTAGGAAAGGTAATTACTAGCCTAGCAGTCACTAATCTCTATCCCTTCTTCTCCTCAACAATCACCTAACTGGATGTAATATTTTAGAATTTGGCATGAAATACTGTTACAAGAGAGATCCTAATAAGTGTCTAACAATGGAACCAATTGGGTCTTTCAATTCCATTTTAGTGTCAGACAGGCATTTGATGTCATTTTCTATAAACTCAGGCATGGGGGCACGTTGTGGCATGGAATTGATCATAGTAGCACCACCAAACTCAGCACACCAATGTTGTTCATGGCCATGGCTATCACTTTGACATGAGGACCATAAGGAGGCTGGGTCGAACACCTAGCTATATTTGTTCCCAATTCCCTAAATTTGTCTCCTCCCCTACAGTTTTGAATGTCTTTTCTCCCAAACAACAAGAAGATGTGGGGGATTGAAGGGACGGGGCACTGGGTTCTGAAATGTACCTTATTTTTTGTGCAGACCCCTTCATGCACTGCTTCTGATGGAAAATCCATGCTTTCTTTGGTCGTGACTCACCCTTTCACCCACTTCTTTGGTCTGGTGTGTGACCCACATAGAAAAATATGAGAATGGGAAATGGGAACGAGATGCTTCCAACTTCCGTAGACTTCCTTCCAGGTCAACTTGACATCCTCGGGGACCATTCCAATTTCACTTCACCTATTTGCAATGTTACCCTCTCACTTTTACCCTGTCTCATCTAATTTTCTCCTTACCATACACAATAAATTCAAATGCATGTTCACTTAGACTCTCCACTTAAGTATCTTCAACCATTTACTATAAAAACTTGTTATTACTCCACATTACATTACAACTATTTTTAAACACACCTTGTTATATTTGTTCCCAATTCCCTAATCCATCTCTGGGGTGTCTCCTTGTGCATGGGGGTACATTGTGACCATGTTTTGCATTGTGGTTGGGGGATGCATTGGGGGGTGTGTTTTGGCTGGGGGTGTGCTGTGGCTCTAGGGGGGGGTGCATTATGGCTAAGGGGTGCATTGTGGCTGGGGGTGAACACCTACCTGTGGCTAATTCCCTGGGATGTGGGGTGCACTGTATAGGGTGTATTGTGGCATGACACCACCAAACTCAGCATTCCAATGTTGTTCATGGCCATGGATATCACTTTGGCCTTGTGACAGAAGGACCAGAAGGAGGCAGGGTCAAACACCTAGCTATATTTGTTCCCAATTCCCTAAATTTATCTCATCTCAGGCATGTGGGGTGCACTGTGGCATGGGGGTGCATTATGGCATGACACCACCAATGTTCGAATCACACCAATGTTGTTCATGGCCATGGCTATCACTTTGGCCTTGTGATAGAGGACCAAAGGAGGTTGGGTCAAACACCTAGCTATATTTCTTCCCAATTCCCTAAATTTATCTCAACAGGTATGGGGGGTACAATGTGGCTAGGGGGTGCATTGTGGCATGGCACCACCAAACTCAACACACCAATGTTGTTCATGGCCATGGCTATCACTTTGAAAGGAGGACCAAATTGAAGCTAGGTCAAATACCTAGTTATTTTTGTTCCAAATTCCCTAAATTTTCTCATCATGGGGGGGTGCATTGTGGCTGGGGGTGTGTTATGGCATGCACCACCAAAAATCAGCAACCAATGTTATTCATGGCCATGGCTATCACTTTGGCCAATGTTGTTCATGGCCATGGCTATTTCCAATTTCCAATTTCCAATTTCCACCCACTGCTAAATTAAATTGGAGGAGATAACAATTAGCAAATCAAGGAGAGGAGAGTAGAGGAAAATATTAACCTTATGATTTGGTTGACTTGGTTGAGATAAATTGGTGAAAAGAGGAGAGGAGAGGAGAGGAAATTTAAACTATTTTCTCTCTTTTATGTCAATTGATTTGGTTTTTCCCTTAATTATTTATATTGACTGCATCTATGATTCCTGTTATTTGGTTGTATCTCATTCTGGTCTGATATTTTTCATGTCCTACATGTTAAGAGTTGTTGTCATCCTCCTATCAGATCTATTTTAGGCTGAAGTTTTGAATTAGGTGCATAACTAGATTATTGTACTGACATCCTCATCTCAGATGCCTCACAATGTTTTTTATCTACTCTATTTTAGGTTGAAGTTTTGGTTTATGCACATAAGTAGATTGTTGTATTATTATTTTTTCTTATCAATATTTTTATAACTATTTCAACTTATCTCAGTGTATCTGAAACTTGGGAATATTAGATGAAATTTTAAGGGTTAAGATGGTATTAAGGAAACCTTCCATATGTTTCAGTGAGATTTTGACATGAAGATTGTTGTTTTCCATGGTGGTTGATGTCACTGGTTGATGGTGGTGTAGGTACTAGATTCTAATCCAAGCAAACATATTTGATTGGGAACTTTAGTATGAAAATAAAGATGGTACCTGGTGACTACACCATTTATCCCACAGTCATGTTCTCCTACTTTTTTCAATGCTTTCCTCTTCTTGTGTATGACACATCAGTTGTGTTATTGTGAGCTACATCTATCATCACAAAACTCAGAGCATGATGAGATAGACTTTGAGTTCTTAGGCATGGGCAGCTATTCATTCTCCAAACCAATGTGTTCAGTGGAGGGAAAGGAGACAGGGATCAACTTAATATATACCTCTGGTTTGACCCTACAAAATATTTCCATTTTTACTTTGTTATCTTGAACATGCATCATTGATTTGGATTGTATAAGTACAATTCATTGATTTGGATTTTAGATTCTTTGAAAATGATATTCCAATCAAAGTCTTCAAGAACAACAAGGGCCTGGTAGTTAGATATCAATTGAATCAAACCATGAAGATCTACTCAACTTATACAAGGCTAAGAGAATGGGCTACAAGAGGGGGACTTGAGAAAATAGATTCGAGCAAAGTGTTATTCCACAATGAGGGGTGTGATGCAAATGTGGCTCATTCACAGTGTCCAACACTGGGCAAAAGGTGGTGGCAATTCTTGACTCACAAAGAATACAATTGTGGCACAATGTGTCTTTTGATTGATGTAAACCATACAATATTGGTTCAATGTATCTCCAAGGGTGTTTGATTGTGTTTCTCACAAGCATTTTGATTGCATTGTGTTAAGGATTAATTCATTTTCTTCCTAATGGAAGTAAGTGACTCATCGTTTATATGGAGAATGGAACAATTTACAAGCATAAATTCTACTTTCTTTCACAGTAATTGAATTTGTGATATACATAGCTCCCAATGATGTTGTCACCTTTTAATGATAAATCTGAGATATAATTTATAATAATAAGCAGTAGTAAACTTAAGGCCATGTACAATCTAAGAAAAGAAGACTTGAGTTGTTTCAATGCTATGACTGAGATAAGAAAACTTAAATGTCTACCAAAACAAAATTACTTCTACCACCTATCTTCAACAATTTTCAAATTTAACCCAAAAATAAAATGACCAACTGGCATAAGTTCCATATTTTTCTTCAATAATTTCACTATTATAATATCAAACAAAAAAGGTCATATTTTGAGATAATCATAACAAATGTGAGCACTTAATTTTATTGTAAATTTGACTAGAGATCAAAATATCACCATTAGCAGTCGAGGCCAATGCCAATTTCAAGAATGCACATAACATAACATTGAAGTCCAGTCCTGCACTTTGAAAGTTTGAGTCCTCACACTTTGAAAGTATGAGATCCTGCACTTTGAAAGTGGGATCCTCACACTTTGAAAGTGTGAGGCTCAAATTTCCTACACTTTGGAAGTGCAAGCCTTTAGAAGTGAAAGCCTCGCACTTTGAAAGTGTGAGGCTCAAACTCTGAAAGTGTGAGGCTAGCACTTTGAAAGTGTGAGGCTCACACATTGAACTTGCTTTTGCAGGAATTTATTGTTAGTTTTTATTTTAGTTTTAATCCAACGGGCTCATGCCTTATAATAGTTAGTGGCTGCTAACCTTACATCGAGGCTTGCACTTTCAAAGTGTGAGCATCACCTTTTCAAATTGTGAGGCTTGCACTTTGAACTTGCTTTTACAAGAATTTATTATTAGTTTTTTATTTTTATTAATCCAATGGGCTCATGCCTTATAATAGTTAGCATCTGCTAACCTTACATACTCCCAACATGAAAATCTAACAACAGTGAAATTGGAATCCAATAATAGTGATATTGGAATCCAATAATAGTGAAATTGGGATCCAATAATAGTGATATTGGAATCCAATAATAGTGAAATTGGAATCCAATAATAGCAAAATTGGAACTCGAATAAGTCCAATAATGACAATATTGGAATCCAATATTGCTACTAATGGAATCCAATAATAGTAATAATGGAATCCAGTATAAACAAAAATGGAATCCAATAGTAATGACCCCACCCAGTTATGAATAAGAAGTCTAAGGTCACATGATCTAGTTGCAGATGCCACTGACCATCGTCTAAATTTAACAAGGTCATTGGAGGAAAAATTTACGTTACTAGCATGGCTAATTGATCATGACCTAGATCCTGAGCATGCCTTGATAATCCCATCCTTGTACCTCACACTCCATACCTGTGTGTTAAAATATCAAGATATGTTATCTATCAAACCGATTGAAATGAATAATAGTATAATGTAAAGCTTGGAAACCTATGTATACTATCAAATCAAGATGTCTAAACTTGTATTTTGAAAGTGATATTGAAATTTTGTGTTTTGCCCTCCATGAGGGCATAGATGAAGTTTATTTCTTTTGTCGATTCCCCAAAAATGTATTCCATAATGATCCACAACAGGGGAATAGATTTATGATCATACATAATAGGATAGAAATATTCGACCATAGTGTTGATGATAATATATATGCCATGCAGAGTTTCAGGGTAATGAGTCTTTACAATATGTATGAGTGCATAGGAATAAAGTCATCTAGGGTTTCTTGTGATCCTGATGGAGTCCCATGTATCAAGCAAATATATTTTGATATGAAGATGAAGGTCTGTAAGACTTAATTGTTGCGATGTGCAAATATATCAAAAAATGGGTAATTGAGTGGGTTTTATTCCCCTATAAGGCTTGATCCCAAAGATCTGTCTATGTGTAATCCCTCATGATTGTGTGCCCAGATATTAAATGTGCATTCATGATGTTAATCTCTAGTTTATGGATAGATGTTAATTGTGTATGAAATAATCTATTTGTAATATACCAATTAGGTATAAGCATAGGATCAATGATTCAGTCACTTTCTCACTAACATTATCTTTACAATAGGTCTATGAATATTATAAATTGGATTAGACAAGCTGTTAATTTTTTCATGTTGAATATTCTCTAATAGAGAATGCACAAATATCCATATTACTATTGTAAGGATCTTCATACCTTGGAGATAGGACGATTGAATCCATGGGTAAATTGAAGTACTGACATAACATGATCGATAAATTTCCATATGGATTGCCTTGATGTAGCAATGAATGAATTTCCCAGAAGCTCTTCCCTTATGACAATATTATGTGATTGTGAAACAATCAACCACATAAACATGGAATAGGGAATGTCTCATAATCAAGAGGATATGTAAATTGGGATACCCTTAGTAGTGGTATTCCTTAGAATAACAATGCTTAAACTTTACCATAGAGTATTAGCAAAGGAATATTAAAGTGACTATTACTACGGGTAAATAGGTGGTTCATTAACAACTTGATTGTGTAGGGCATGACTACGAGAACCCCATATGGGTGCAGCTTAAATCCTAAATGCACTTAGTAATATTACTCATAAATTAAATACATTATATGCATCTGTTATTGAGTCATAAAAACTAGACATTGACAATACTGACCAGTTGTCTATTATTTTGATCTCATAGTTTCCTTTTTTGCTCCCTTCATTCTCAACTTTTCTTTCAAACCTTCACCCTTGCTCTGGTTTCGGGTTAAACTTGTTTTAACCCTTTTTTGGCCCTATTTCTCTTTTTTCTTCTGTATGGATATTCACAATGTATCTAATTGATGTAAGACGCCTCTGGGAGCCAAGTAATCCCTAAGTTTATTATTCCCCTTCTAAGTATTCCAATTACCTATCTTGTCCTTGTATTTAACTTCCCTTGCCAAATTATATTAATTGGTTATGGATTTTTCATAATGTTTCTTTAATGGATGTGATAAATGTTTTATGCATGCAGACTAATCTTATAATGTGCAGTTTTTAAAAAATTATGCACCATGCCCCTTACAACAATTTATCCAAGTTTAATAGAGAGATAACTGATAAAATGAACTTTCAATCTAATTTGTGCATTTGAAAATAACAATGGTCGTACTTCATGATGCATATATCAAAAAGGATGATTATTACTGTCATTGAAGGATGTTTTTGTCAACATCCCATTAATAATCATTCCTTTAGGGATGTCAAAGGATGTTATTTCTGTCTTCATCTGGAATGTAAGTCACTATTTACCCTGACCTAGCTTCTATGACTGATATGAAATTTCTAAACCAACCATCTATTGAAGTTGAAATGCATTTCGTCATAACTCCCTAAAATCATTTTTTTTAGTGGGTGATATAAGTTATACTCAATCACTGGATGTACAACATGGTAACAAACATAATGTACTATTTTAAATGGGCATAACAATAAACCCTCACACAATGGACCCCTTTTCTTTATGCTAGGTACCTAGGACCAAAGAATTAAGGAAAATGTTCGATAGGAAACCTAAGCAAGGATTCTTAGAGATGACAATAATATCACAATGATTCAGGTATAGAACTCTGAAGGAAATTAGACAAGAGTAACATTTAGCAAATCTTGACTAGAACCCAGAATGGTATCTTCTCCACTTTTTAGTCACTTCTTCATGGCATACTTATCCATTCTTGACTAACCAAATGAGCAAATTATTCCATGATTTGGGCTATAAAACATCATATGTTTAATTCATCTAAAATAGTCATATTCTAGGGAACCAAGAATGTTAGAAGGCATTGACATAGATCAACTAAGAAACTTCAATATCTATTCTGATTATAAATTTTTAGGACTTATGAAAAATATCTGTGGTATTTTTATGATATTATAGAGTAATCTCATGCTCACATAATCATTAGACACTGAGGGTACTCTCTTTGTTCACAATGCCCTATTTTTTGTAACCTAAGTAGGAGATAGTTCAGCAAACAACTACTTTACCCAAATTCAGCTATCATGGCTATGCAATTCATCATAAAGGCCTTCACTGTTGACAACATTTAATCCAAAATATATCACTTCAAATATATAATAGATAGAAAATATTAGCTCCATGTTGTAATGTATTTGCATTTTGAATGCTTTCCCCCTCCACCAACGAGGTTAAATAAGACATGTATATACTATGATTCAAATTCTTAATCTTTTCGTCATATTAATAAGTGAAAGGATAACCAAGAGTGATAAAATAACTTAAGAAAGAATAACATTGAAATCCGGAAAAAATGAGGTAAAATAGGTACACAAACTCCCAAAGGGTACAATAGCGCTCGAACACTCCGTGTCCCTAATGTATGAATTTACAGGGTGCTCAAAAGAAATGACGAAATTCAAAGTTGAGTCTACGATGTTAGTTATTTTATGCTGGAAATGACTATTGTCGTCAATAAAAAATAAGTAATAAAGATGAAAAAGATAAAAATCAATGTTAAAGCAAAGTAATATGGGTACTTAACATTCATAATTCTGGTTCTTTTAGAATTTCATGCATATAAATATATCTAGAGGCTATGATGTACACATTAAGTTGTGATACATAGTGCACTACCGTAACCTATGATAACTTAGAAACAATGTTACTCATGGAGTGTCATGGAATTTTACCATTCAAATCTATGGGAATGGTATTCCCTGATAACATTATTTTGTCTACATCCATTAAAAACGTGGTGTGTTCAATTTCATATAAAAGGAACAGCTGAGATAATAAGCTAGAAATTTAATTGTATTGTACTACAAGATTATCTAGGATGGGAGCAAAGTGTAACTTGGATTTAATGAAAGGTATATTCTTGTTATGAAACCTAATATTTTTGGATTGTTTGTTCAAGTTTCCAAAATGACATCAACTATCAGTGGCTGGTGTACTCCAACTCGTGTTTGACATTGGTCTAAATACCCACAAAATGAGGTTAGATGGACATGGCCTTCTAAACTTGTATTAATGAATGCATTGGAGGTACATTACTAAATTATGGAAAATATATCAGATTTTGTTAACCAAATGTTACTATGTTCTGAAATAATCTAATCTTCATATGTAATCAAACTTAGCTTTTTGCTGATAGTTGACATTGATATCACTTAAAATAGACTTCTTAACTTTGTATTACATGACCCAAACTAGTCGAGGCCTATAAAATTTAAGTAAAAATATTTGGTCTTCACAATGCATTGGTTAATGAGAGTTCATGTGCCACGTGCATGACCTTGAATCCTAATCTCTCAAATAAGTTTGGAATTTGGACTTGGAATTGAAAACAATTACAATGTTATGTTACATGTGGTAAGTGTAGACACAAAATCATGCACTTTGGGTATTATTTAGTCCAGTCTCATACTACTATTCATATGGTTTTTTGAGTGAAGAAAAGTACTAATTAACCCATGTCTTTGGCCATTTTACTTTGCTTTTTGTTATCACTACCAACCTCTCGCATACTTTCCTAGTCTATTTTTTGTCATTTTGCATCATTCTACCTCTGACTGGGGTGCTTGCCCCTGTAATGGGGCACCCTAGGTGCCCTGGTCCCATTGGGGCATCCTTGATCCTTTTCCTACACTTTCCCACCACTTTTTGGGAACTTTCTAGCCATTTGATCTTTCTATATTTTTAGTGGTCAGCCTTTTTGGGGTTAATTACGAAATTAGAACAAGAGAACCATATAAATATAAAGTTATGAGACCATAATGAGGGACCAAGCACTAAGTCACTACTATCATCACCTAAGGTTGCATCCATCAAAGGGTCTCATTTGCATCCATCTAGCTCCATCACAAGGGACAAGGTTGGTTCATCTACATCACACTGCATAGGAGGGAAGTTTATTCTATTCCATCCACCATTTTATTACATTTCTACATCTAGTTATTGCTCACTACTTCACAAAGTGTGACTGGCACAAGAGCACCTAGGGCATGATTTGCACACACTCACCTAGAACTACATTTGGGTCTAAAATGTAGTGCAATGCTCAGTTAGTAAGTCCACCATTATGGTTGCTGAGGACAGTCTGACCCCTTCATATGCATCTTTATTTTTTAGGGTTTTGATGCTTGGTCTTGGGGTTTTGCAGGTGATCTCCTTCATGTAGGATTACAATGACATCTGACACAGTCCAACGATATACAAGTTAGTGTGACAAGAAGGAAACATAAAACATCCAAGTGACACCTCAAAGTTTGGTTTCAGGACCTATTTCACAAACCAGGGTGCCCAGATCTCAGACCAGGGCACCCCAAGCACCCATGTTCCTCTCCAGGTGCCCCAGTCCATCTAGATAGCTCGGATCTTCATTTTTATGAGCCCTGTGTGATGGTCGTTCCTGCATTCTTGTTTCATCTGGTTTTACTGTGACACAGTTCAACATCATCGTCAAATCAACTAAGCTCTTCCTAACCCTCTTTTCTCATTAGGGTTTCATATTTCTACTTTCTTTAGTTGTTTGGGTCACTTTATTTATTTAGTTTAGATTTATTTACTATTGTGCATACATCTTAGATTAACTAAATTTTAAATTTCATATTTTAGTTTAATCATTTTGGTGAACCTGACTCATTCTTCATGCTTATTAGATCTTCATTTCATTGCTTATCATCCTAGGGTTTAGTCATCATGAGTATCTCAATCAATGATTATTTGCTTGCAAATCTTGATCTAAGGCATAGAGTCCAACATCTTCTTGCTACTACTCACATTCGTGTTGATATGCATCCTGACTCAGTTTATCAAACATTTGTTGATGCATTTTCTCAACACATAGCATTCAAATCTAATCCTCCCGCTGATGTTCATACTTTTGACAATGACCCACCTTTGCATATCATGTGTGCATTAACAATTTGGGTATCAAACACACTTTAATTAACAATGGATCTGAGCTCAAATTTTTCCCATGTTATTCCTTGAAGTCCTAGGTCTTTTCTCTCATGGCGTTAGTCCATCTCGTCTTTCACTATGTGCTTATGATGGTTTTGTTCATCCATGTGTTGGTCACATTACACTACCTATCACTGTAGGGCCAAAACTATCCCCTCTATGTTTTGCATCATTGATTTCCAAGTATCCTATAATTATTTACTTGGTAGGCCATGGGTTCATGTCATGCAAGTTGTCGCTTCTACTATACATCATTGTGTCAAATTTATCCATGAAGGCATTGAGTATACTATTTTTCGTGACTCGATCCATTCCAATATTGTGACTGAGCTCCTAATACTAGTCTTCCTATTCCACGCACTGATACTACAGATGATCCTCAACCTATGGATGAACCACCTCACTTTCCACCACTTGAGGGTGTCATTTGTGTGATAGATGTAGTTTCTTCTATGCCACCTACTACTACTACTGCTATGATTCTTTATCAGGGGCATGTCCAGTCTATGGATGTCACTCTATCACCTACACCTTCACATGTACCACCTACATTAGCACGCCCACCATTTACTTGCACACTCTTCATGAATGATTCATATTGGGAACATATTCCATTTGATCCTACTTGTGATGACACTATATGTACACATGAGGGTTTAGAATGACTAGGATTTTCTTTTGAGGACCTATATCCTACACCTCATGCTCCTCATCTTTATTATGGGTTTGTTCACATCACTACCACTTATGGCCTATGTGTCTTTCACCTCATGATATTCCTATCACATGATCCTCGATCTTCACCACTTACATTAGGGAAATCATGGCTTGATTACATTGGGGGTACTCTTGATCCTGATCATATAGACATATCTTTCCCCATGCCTTTTGGTCATGTCTTTATTTGCAATAGTTCATTTCTTGGCTATACACAAAATATCACTCATTGGTATGCACATGGTTGTCCACTTCCTCCATTCACTGATGAGGAATATGCCATGGGTATGTACAACTTACGCCTCAATGGCTCATTACATGATCAACCTAGACACTATTGCTTATCAAGTAACCAATGCTTATCCATTTGACTATGACCCTGAAAGCGATGATCTTTTAGATGACATTACATGATGTCATTCTTCATCTTCACACTTAGGGGGCATAACTCACAACACATCCCCCCTCATCTTAGCATCACACACCTCTCATCTTTGCATTATCATACATCAATCTCTTCGCATAGGCATACTCATCACACATTCTAGCATCATCATTACCCGATGACACACTCTTGTGCTTTGGTTCACACTTGACTGTTGAGGGCATACTACACATGAACCCCACACACTGCTCTATAGGTACTACACATTGCGTCTATTCACACATCTCATGTCTTACATACATGTCTATACTACATATTACATCATATTACATCATTACATATTTAGTCTACATCATTTCAACATTTATACCTATACATCATACATAATATTAGTATTCATCATACATGTGTCACACTTCTATTGTCTATGAGTCTAGCATTACATAATATTCATTATACATACTACATAATGCACATTTCACACTATTAGGCTATCTACACATCTTGCATTACATTCTACACATCACATATTTACACATTTTTCTCATCACATGGTCATCTCAATCATCACACATCCTACATCTTCTTCTACATGCTGCACTCACTACCCTATGACACACTTTAGTTCCTGGTCCATACTAGACTGCCGAGGGTTTACAAATCAAATGGACCTTATCATACTTACACGTTCATCATTTGACCTTCTATCATGCATGACATTCCTAGGTTAGTGACATACACTATAGCTAAATGGTCACCTATTCCTTCATCTTGTAGTGGTATACGCTTTAGGCTACATCACCACTCCCTCTATTCATCTTGTAGTGATATACGCTTTAGGCTACATCATCACTCTTTCGATCATCTTGTCATGATATACGCTTCAGCTATAGGGTCACGCGCACACACATCTCTAGGTTACATATCATCAACACACATACACACTCATCACAATGCATGTTAGACACAACACACACTTTGACCATTTCCCGACAATGCACTCTCGTTTACGGTTCATTCTTGAATATTGAGGGGGAAAAAAAATGAACCTCACTACATACACTTTCATTCACTCGGGTGGCACGTGGATCCTATCATCCATCTTGCATTCCATTCCATCCATCCACAACATGTTGCATATCTTAGGTGCTTTTACTCTTGCTTACATTTTCTTGTATATGATATACGCTTTAGGATCTTATTACTACACATTCTAGATAGATCTCTTGTATGTCATTATCTTTACCATACACACATGCACGTTCACGTATTTCTCTAGTTGTGATCGTAGATACAAGTCTCTTACACATAACATGGATGCTTGCCTTCTACCACTCCTACAACAGTTGTTGGGGGCATCCACATTCATCTATACAGGTGTTATTGTTTCATTTTGTACTTAGCACTTTGCATTACTTGGTTATACATGCTTTTGACATATGGGTTGTCTTTCTAACATGCTAATGGGTGCTTCATGTGCAACATTTGTTTTACAGGATTACTTGCTTCCATGGCTATCTGTTGTTTGTACTTGCTTGTTTTGTTTGCTATTGTATGTGGGCCTTGCCCTTTGTTTGGTGTGCACACTTGTTTATTTGTATGTGGCCATTATGGCCTTGAGTTTCTTGTGACATCGTGAGTGGTGTCCCATGTTTGCAACCCACTTTGGCGGTCTATGATTGTCTTCTTGCATGTTTACTTACTTTCTAGCTTCTACATTGTCTGCGTAGCATACACTTGTCTTTTACATGCATGCTTGTTTGTACTAACACTTGTTTTCTAGCCACTTGTTTGTGCACACCTTGGTTTCTACCAAGAACATTCCCTTCCCCCTGTAGGGCACAATTTATGTGGTTGGTCCTCTTTTGGGGTTGCATTCTCCTATCAGCGACGTCGCATGTGCCCCCAAAGAGGGGGCATCATTTGGGGTTTTACATACTACACAATGCTTTCTACCAATACAATTTAGTTCAATTTTCCATCCTTGACATTGTGGGTTATACAATGAGTGGGTTTAGACTAGTCTACAAACCCCGTACACAATGGATTTTACAGGACATGGTTGTCCTTAGCATTTTGGGGAGCAGTTACAGGTTAGAGGATACAATGGATTTCCTCTCTACACTACTTCAGCTAGTGGCGTCAGATCACCCAAAAAACCAGGCAGTACAGAGATCTCTTCACACATCTTTAGGGAAGCAGTTACAGGTTGGAGAATAATGCATCTTTCTCCCTACACTTCTTCAGCCAGGGTGGCGTGAGATCACCCAAAAAACTCATAGTACAGGATATCCTTTCTACACCCTTTCTCTCATCATGGATCAGGTGCACATGTTCCTTTTACATTTTTCATATTTCCATTTACAGTCTTTTTATTACTATATACATGCGTTTTTACATATATACATGTGTATTTGACTACTTGATTGTCTTCTCCTTGCAGGTCCATCTAGGTATGAGAAGAAAGCAGTCAACAACAACAAAACAACATCAACAACAACAACATTTTGTGAAAACACACACCTCATACTAACATGTAGGTACATCACACACATCGACATATACACATGCGTTTCCACCCTAGGTTCACTCTCATCACTTTTTTCTCTTTTGCATCTTTAGTCTCCATGCTCCATCTTTTTGTCACTCCATGCTTTGTCTAGTCCTTTGGCATGCTTTCTACATCACTCTACATGGACATCAGGTACGCATCTCTATCTACTTTATGTTACCAATGTTCCACTCACCAACATAAAGTGGGGGAAAATGTAGACACAAAATCACACACTTTAGGTATTATTTAGTCCTGGTCTCATACTACTATTCATATGGTTTTTGAGTGAAGAAAGTACTAATTAACCCATGTCCTTTGGCCATTTTAATTTACTTTCTGTCATCACTTCTGACCTTCAGCACATACTTTCCTAGTCTATTTTTGTCATTCTACATCATTCTACCTCTGAATAGGGCACCCGACCCTGTACTGGGGTGCCCCAAGTGCCCTGGTCCCATTCAGGGCACCCTAAGCCTTTTACTACTTTACTTCCATCTTTTGGGCACTTTCTAGCCATTTGAGCTTCCTATATTTTTAGTGGTCAGCCTTTTCAGGGTTAATTACGAAATTAGAACAAGAGAACCATATAAATATAAAGTTATGAGACCATAATGAGGGACCAAACACTAAGCACTACTATCATCACCTAAGGTTGCATCCATCAAAGGCTCCATTTGCATCCATCTAGCTCCATCACAAGGGACAAGGTTGGTTCATCTGCATCACACTTCATATGAGGGAAGTTTATTCTATTCCATCCACCATTTTATTACATTTCTACACATAGTTATTGCTTGCTACTTTCACAAAGTGCGACTAGCACAAGAGCACCTAGGGCATGATTTCACACACACACACACACAGAACTACATCAGGTCTGAGATGTAGTGCAACACTCAATTAGTAAGTCCACCATTGTGGCTTTTGAGGACTATCTAACTCCTTCATATGCTTCTTTCTTTTTTTAGGGTTTTGATGATTTGTCTTGGGGTTTTACACAGGTCTCCTTCATTTAGATTTACAGCGACATATTGTGCAGTCAAGTGAAGCTAACATGACAAGAAGAGAACATATGAAGACCATCACTTAATGACACCTCAGAGGAGGTTTTAGGCTATTTCAACAGACCAGGGCACCCATATCTCAGACTAGGGTACCCACCCAGGTGCCCACCCTCGTGTACCTCTCCAGGCATCCCCAGTCTAGCTCAGATTGCCAGATATACACTTTTCTGGAGCTTCTGTGTGATCATTTCCTCCTCCTATTTTCTTGTTTCACATTTCTGCTGACACAGTTCAACAAGCTTATTCGAATCAGACTAAGCTCTTTTTAACCCTCTTGGCACTCATTAGGGTTTTACATTTCTACTTTCTTAGTTGTTTGGGTCACTTTTCCTTATTTACTTTAGCTTTTGTTTACTGCTGTACTTCTTAGATTAACTATCTAAAATTTCTATTTTTAGTTAATCAAATCCAAGTTAGAATCTTATTGGCATGTTTTCTTTGTGATGTATTGAATTTTGACTTATTTTCATGTATTATTGACACTTTGACCTTACTTTCTCTTGTAGACTTCTCATTCTTATAATCCATGATTGGCCCGGTGTCTCAAAGAAAAAACTTTATTTCTAGCCATAGGGAAGATTCCTCCACTTGCTTTCTCGCCCATGACTTTCTCTCTATATCCACTAGTTTTTGGCTTGATAATGGATTAATGACCAATTTATTATTCATTGATCATTTCCTACTAATTTTGACGAGTTACATTTAGGACAAATGAGGAATCATAGTGCACATACACATTGAAGCTATAAAAATGATAAATCATATTTATGAACCGTAGTAACATGATAACAAAAGGTAATTTATAGTATATATACTCTAAGGTTGCACAGAAGCATCCAATCAAGGGATCTAAGCTATGTTTTTCAAGATTTTTAGACTCTGCACATTTTGAAATACACATTGAAAGGGAGGAATAAGGGTTGCCCCCAAGTGCATGTGTACATAAGATTGCCATGCTAAATGAAACTACAATATTCAAGTATGAACCAAGAACTAAGAGTATGTCATCTTGGTGGTGTGGATCCTAATTAAATGCCCCCAAGTGTGAATGCAAAAATGAACTATTTAATAATTGGTTTAGGACAAGATCACCAAAACACATTTAATGTTCCTATGCATTTGAACATGATCTAGGGCCAAGGTCATGGGAGAGTGCATGGAGCCAAGTATATGAAATAGGTCTAGATGATTCATGTGGAGAAATAGAGAATCCAAGTGATGTTTTGATGGATTAGGTGAAGCATGTGACTCATGTGAAAATCAGTTCCACTTCCTATGAAAAGGCTATGGGATTTATAGAAGTCATCTCGATGTTTTGTAAGTTTATGTCGAGTAAATTATGGCGATGTTGTTCCACGAAGAGGAGAATCATTTTTTGGATACCTAGGAGGTTTCTCTAAGTGTTGTCCATCATGAACTCCTAGAAGATGAACTAGGAGTATCAGAAAATGAACTTGGGATGGCATAGATGATTCTAAGGACAACGTATTATATGTCACTGGAATGACCTTAATAGTGATCACAAATTCATCTTGTGGATTAAATTTTTAAGGCACAAATGTGAATCTTTAATAAAAGGTACAAATTTAATGAAATAAGGGAGTCCTAAGACATGTCACAATGTGATTTAAGCCAGTAGATCTAACAAAATGACATTGAAATAGTAAGAGGCCCAATATTGTAATGGGTAGAATAACATGGACCATGAGAAGTTTTTGGTGATAATGTTCATCTGAGATAAAAGGAAGCCAATGGAATGCAAGAAAGATAATGAGCATGCATTATATTTGAACTATGTAGAGAATTTACCATAACATTTTACCACATGGGGCCCAATAGATTTTTTGTTTTTAATATGTAATCTATGGGAGGATAATGAATTTGAAAACATGCCATCAAGGTGAAACTGATAGCAGGTGATGGGAAATCACTAGCACCAACAATGAATCCAAGGGGATGATCAAAAGTAATCATGAGGTGGCACTTACATGAGTCAAGTATGATTAGAAGAGAACTCAGGGGACATTAATTTTCATGCTTAGGTAATGGGTCATTGAAATTTTTAAATTTCCATTGTCATTAGGTAGATTTGAGAAGTGGTGTTGCAGGAAATTAGATATCATTATTTTCAATTATATCTTGAATCAAATGGCGAAGCTTAAAACACTTTTCAGTAGAATGCACCATTACATCTATGGTAATCAAAAATGTGCATTCTCATCAAACTTTTCCATGAGGCCTATTAGGATCATAGCTCAAGAGGAGGTGGGAGAGAAATCAAATTTATTTCAATGATTTGGGGCAACAACATATGTGGAGGATAAGACAATCGAGTAAATAGATGTTGAGTGGGCTGGAGCTGAAGCTTAGGAGGTTGAGAAACAACATTGATAGTAGGCTTAAAATCATTAGATTGGGTCTAAAGGGAACCTTATCTTGGAAATTTAGAAGAGGGATGGTCAAAAGTATTGGAAACATATTTGAGTTTTCCCAAAGAAATTATCTTAGTATCATGATTTTTCAAGGTATGGCATGGATGGTCAAAGGAATGATAGGAATCAAAAATCACACATTCTTGCAAAGGAGGAAAAATACTTTGAATAAACATATCTTGTAATTCAGATTTAGCTAATACATTATTCATTTTAGAAATATTGTTCTTGTAACGCAATACATAATCACTAATATGTTCATTAGATCCTTGACTTAATTTTAGCCATTTTGCATAAGATATTTTCATTCCAATATTCATATAAAAATGAGCTAGAAACAAATCAGCAAGAGTAGTAAATGATTTAACAAAATGCAAGGGAAATTCATAGAACCATCGCAAAGCATAATCTTGTAAGATCCTAGGAAACAGCTTCATCAAAAGGGTATCATCACATACATAGTCTAGGAAAGAAATATGAAAATATATAAGGTTCTCTTGAGGATATCCATGGCCATAGAATAGAGGAAACTTTTGTGAAGAAAAATTAATAGGGAGTGGATAAGAAGACACTTTAGGTGCAAGAGGATTATGAAGAAGAAGTGAAGAATCAAGGGATGGAGATGAAGAAAGTAACTTGTTTGCAATTGATGAATTTGTGCTTGTAAATCATGATAAAGAGACTCTAAAGCATTGGGTCTAGAAGAATAATTAGGTTGAATGTGGGAAAGATAAGAGAAGAATAATTATTAGAAGGGGTAGGAATTGTCATGGGAATGGTACTCCAATATTGGAAGGAGTAAAGAATAGTAGTAGTAAGAGTTGGTAGGAGAGGTAGTAGTAGTAGAGAGAGTCAACTAAGGTATGAGTCATAATATTATGGGTAAAATTATTTGGGCTCCTTAAGAATTTGGTAGACAAGAGGAGAACATGGGTCAAATTATCAGTACATTTCAAAGGAGAAATTGGTAAGGGCATTCAATTGGGATTGACAAAAGTATCTTCATCATATTGTTCACTAGGATGCTTCTATGTCCTCAAGAGGGAAGATAATTGAATTGCTAAGAATTTTGATCATTGATGGGATCATCCATTCAGAATATTGATGTTGAGTAATGCTGCAAGCTATTATATAGGTGTTCATCCAAAATGACTACAGGTAATGGGAATGAAAAGATAGGTCAATGATGGGCATGTAAGAGATCGGGTTCACCAAATGATTTAATAAAATTTAAAGCTAACGTAAGGGCATTTCTAATCAAATAAATATAGCAATATTCAAGCAAGATCAAATAAAGGAAATGCAGGCAAGAGTGATAAATAGGGTTTGGAGAATGACTTATTGTATCTATAGGTCTAGACTGATTTTGGACTGGATGAATGATCTAAAAAGTAATTATGGACTTGTGCAAGCTATGTCTGAAATGTAATATGTGAAAATCTCAAGGACATGAGCACCCGGAATGGGACAAGGTCCCCAGGCACTAGTGTCTGATTTTGGATGTTGGTGTCTATGGAGTGGCTCAGAATCTGGTTATTTTCTGTGCTTAGTGTATGCTCCTTGTTCATTGTAGGTCGCATCAAATTTTTTGTGTCGCACATACATGTACCTACAAAATAAACCCTTAGCTACCTGCACAATACTCAAGCACACATTAGATGAATAAAATATGCATATCCTTGAGTCGGTCTGACCTTGTCACCCCAATGTGATTGTCATTGAGCACTACACTACATTTCAGAGTCTATGTAGTTCTTGTGTGTGTGTGATTGGAATAGTGTCCCTTGAGCTAGGATGCCCTAGTGTCAGTCACACAAAGAGATAGTGGGCTACAACTACTTTGTCCAAATGTAAATGTGTGGTATGGAATTCAGAATAAACCCTCCTATGCAGTGAAGTATGTAGTCCCAAAATGCAGTCCTTGGTGTAGTAGATAGAAAATATTAGCTCCTTGTAATAGTATGTGTCTCTTGAATGCTTTCCCCATAATAAGGTTAAATAAGAAAGGTATATATATATTATTCCCTTGCTTAAGTTTCATCATTAACAAGTGAAAGGATGACAAGAGTGATAAAAGAAGACAAGAAAGAAGTAACATTTGAAAGATCAGAAAAAGAGGTAAAGAGGACACAGAGGCCCAGAGGGGACAGTAACACTTGAGCAATCCTAGCTCCTTGTCCCTAATGGTGGTCTTGTACAGGGTGTTCAGAAATATAAAATGGTGAAATCTGAATTGAGTAAGATGTTGGCTAGTGTGTAAAACTGTAAGTTGTCAATCAAAAGCAACAAGCAATAAATATGAAAAGGATAAAAGTAATGTCAAAGCAAAGTAAAAAGGTTGTTAATGACTAGTTCTCTTATTTAGGAATCATGCATATAAATAAATTATTTACAGGCCAAATGTATATATTAAGTGCATGATTTAGAGAATACAAGGAGGAGGTATGACAAGTTAGAAAGAGAAAGAAGACTCCCCTACACAAACTAAGAAAGATGCATCACATGGGTCCCGAAAACAAGTCGTGATGAGGTACACATGTATAAACTATAATATTTATAGAAGAATAAGAAGATGAGAAGAGGATAATAAATCCCAATGAAGATGTGTTGTTACAATAGACCTCACCCAAAGAAGAGAACACAAGTGAAGAAAATTTACTTTGGAGAAGGGTTTGGTAAAGGTGTTTGCAACCTAATCTAAAGTTCTGAAATTAATACAAATAAATGATGTCTCCATGAATCAAATCTTGAATGAATTACATGTGTATCTCAACATTCTTTTTCCTTTGATGCTAAATCAGATTTCTACTGCTGGAGAGAGTGTTAAGATTGTTGCAATAGATGATGGTAGGTTGTATGAACTAAATACCTTACTCTGTCAGAATCCCTATTACTAAATAACTTTCATGACAAAATTGACTACTCCCATGTATTATTCCTCTATAAAATATAAGAAATCACATTCTTCTTCTTGCTTGACCAGTTGACAGGACTTAAACCAAGATAAAATTTGTATCTAGAGGTAGATTTCCAATGTCTGAGATCATCAACTGAATCAAAATATGTGCACCCAACTAAATCAATCTCTATCACTCCCAAGTAATAAATTCCATTGGTGTAAGTGCCTATAACATAGTGAAGGATAAACTTCACTTCTTTCTAATGCATCTCATGAGGATATTGCATGAATCTAGACATGATTCCAACAACAAATGAAATATGGTCTGGTATGAGTTAGGTAGATCAATCTCCCCACCAATTGGTGATAAATGTTACATTCGACTGTGGGAGTGGAGAAATCGATACTAACTTGACTCTAGAAAGGAAGGGAGTGGGATATGGCTTACAATCAACCATGTTAAACCTAACAATAAAATCAAGGGCATACTTAGGTTGAGAAATGATGATCCCTGAGTCAAATTGAGTGATCTGAATCCCAAGGAAATAATGAAGCAAACCCAAGTCTTTCATGGAGAACTTGTTGGCTAAGGTAGTCTTGACAAATCAATGATCAAGGAAGAGTTTCGGTAATCAAAAATTCATCAACTTACAAAACTAAGATAAGCATGGACTCAATCATAAAATGTAAACATTTGGGTAAGAGTGACACCTAATGAACCCGGCAGCAAGAAGAAAGGAGTCCATCTTGGCATACCAAGCCATAGGGGCTTGTTTGAGGCCGTAGATAGACTTCTTAAGTTTGCAAACAAGGGAGGAATCTTGGACATAACCTGGCAGTTCCATATAGATTTCTTCCTCTAGGTCACCATGAAGGAAGGCACTCTTAATGTCCATTTGGTGGACATCCCATAAGTTAGTGGCAACTATGGCTAGGGTTAGTCAAATAGAAGTCATATTGGCAATGAGAGAAAAGGTCTCTAAATAATCAACCCCAGGAACCTAGGAAAAACCCTTAGCTATGAGTCATGCCTTGCAATTTTTGACGTTCCCATCAACACCATACTTGGTTCAATATATCCACCTACACCATGAACCATTTTTCTTCCCTTAGGAAGAGGGGTGAGATCCCAAGTATGATTCTTCATGAGAGAGGAATATTCCTCTTCCATAGTAGAATCCCACTCAGGAATCCCATTAGCCTCCCAAAAATATTGTGGGTCAGAAGTAGAGGTGAAGAAGGCATGGGGCCCAACAAACTCTGAATGAGTTTGTCTCTCATTTGAAGGATCCCCTATCCAATCACCAACACTCTGTAAGGTATTCCTAGCACAAAGAGGACAAGGATGAGTGTTATGCTCAGAATATGTCGAATCATCACTTGAATTAGAGGGGACATAGTCCTCATCATCACTACTATCAGAATAGATAGATTGAGGAGCAGGTGGGAGGATTAGGAGGATCAGGAATGGGAGGCTTAGCAAGATCATCAAAAGATTCCAAATCATGGTTAGAGAAGGGCAAAGTGACCTCTTTGGGTGGAGAAGTGGAAGTAGGAGATGTATCTTGGAATTTCACACTTCTCTCGATATAGAGTTGATGAGTGGTGGGGTTCAAAATTCTATAACCCTTCACACCTTCAGGATACCTGCGAAGATACAAGGTTTGGATTTTGGTTCCAAGGCCTTGCATTTCTTCTTGGGTATTCAAGCCATGGAAGTTGAACCAAAGACACGAAAGTGCTCAACATCAGGTTTGCATCCATACCAAGCCTCAAAGGGTGTCATCCCTTTTACTTCTTTGTTCAGAATGTGGTTCTAAATGTAACAAGACACAATTCACAGATTCATCCCAATACTATGGAGGAAGGGATTTGTATTGAATCATGCAGGTGGCCATCTCTTGAAGAGTTATGGTCTTCCTTTCTGTAAATCCATTTTGTGAAGGACTGTAAGTAAATATACGATGTAAAGTAATTCCTTTGGAGGTGTAAAAATCATCGAACATATTGCTCACATACTCGCCTCCATTTTCAGTTCTAAGAACCTTGATAGACCCTTTAGCTTGTTTCTCAGCGAGAGCCTTGAAGTCTCAAAAGTGATTGAAAACTTCATATTTCTATTTGAGAAAGTAAACCCATGTATAACATGAAAATTCATCAATGAAGGTAAGTATGTAAAGACTCTAGTGAACGAAGGAGATGAAAAGGGCCTGAAATGTCACTATGGATAAGCTCCAAGGGATGAGAATCTCTCCAGGATTTTCACTTTCCAAATTTCTCTTTGGGGTGCTTCCCAAGGGCACAACCCTCACAAAGACCCTTCAAAAAATTGACATGAGGTAACCCATTGACCATCTCATGTTGGCTCAATTATCAAGGTAACGGTAGTTTAAATGGAAAAATAATTTGTGTCATAGCTTACTGACATCTGTGAGTCAGGAAGGTGGTGGGAGAAGATTCAGGAAAAAAATTGGAAAGGTGTACAAATAGGCTTGGTGGTCTACCTTTCCCTCTGCCACTATAGACTCACTGGTGTGAATCTCTCTAATGATCACTGAGTTAGGGTTGAATTCCACATGCATCCCTCATCCAATATGGGTGATTTGGTAAATTGATATAGGTTGGTGGAAAGTTTAGGAACACTTAGAATCATTGTTAAAGGTTCCACCATCAACTTCTACTGATCCACTACCACAATTGATGAAGATGTATCAACATCTAAGGTGATTTGGGACATGCTACAAGGTTCAATGTCAAAAAACATAACATGTGAAGAACCCATGTGGTGTGAACCAAAATATATAACCCATATCAATAAAGGAGTTGCTCTAGCTATAAGGGATTTACCTTTCTTCTTCTCAATATTTTTTCCTTTACCTTAAAAGATTCAGGTTTTGGAGCTTTTTGCTTGATAGACTCAGGAACACCTATATTATGCTTCTTAAGTAAATTAGTAAGGTGGCCAATTTGTTTTCTCATGCATTGATGCTCTTCATGTCCTGACTTCTTGCAATAGGAACACTTGCACTTCTCCTTCTTTGGTTTAGACTTAGAAGTAGAGGAAGAAGTACTCGTGTTGGATTTGGATTGGGTGGACTTAGCTACCTTTTCTTAGGTTGGTCCTTTTTCTTTGTTTTCTTCTCCTATTTCTTCTCCTTTCCTTTACCATTACTTGTTATTAGGGCATGTGACTTGGACTTGATTACACCCATTTATATCACCTTATCATGGTCTCAAATAAGTTTGGAATAAAATTTATCAAATGAGGTCATCTTCTAGGTAGTCCCTAAAGCTTCTTTCATGGCATGAAAGGTAGAAATAAAGACAGAGTATTTAGGTCCAAGTCTTAGAAAGAATGGATAAGATCAGTTGGGCATCCTTCTTATCAACTCCACATGCTTTCAACAACAGTCTCATGTGGAAAAATTTGGAGAAGAAGGCCTATAGGTTATCAAAGTTACTAGGATTCAAACCTAGGAGTTCGTTCTCTAACTCATGAGCTCTCATGTCATCTTGTTTTCCAAACATGCCATCTAAGATTTTTCAAGGCTCCATCAGGTGTTTTTGGAAGACTCAATGTGAAAGAGAATGTTAGGAGAAATGGACATACAAATAATACCTAAGGCTCTGTCACATTGGTTGAACCATTTAGATTTCTCAGGTTCATTTGTTGGTTCTTTCTCCACTCCCATAGTGATGGGGTACAACCCTTTACACCGTAGTGTGATTATCATTTTGAATTTCCATTCATAAAAGTTAAATGGTGTGAGGAAAAGGAACATTAACATCCATCGTAAGGAAGAGAAAGATAAAATGTGGAAAAGAAAGGAAACACATACACCCCAAAATAATATTTTTACCCCTATTTGTGACACTTTATAATTAGTGCATTGATTAAAATATGATGTGTTTGTGCAACATGAAATATTTGGCCACTCACCTTATAATTAAAAATTCATGCAAGTGTTGAGACCATAATAAATTGCAAACGTTTGTAAAGAGATAACACCATAACAAGCAATAGAATAAGGTCATAAAAAAAGGGATAAGGAGAAATAGAAGGTTTAGCGTGAGAAAAATTGTCTCGCATCACAATTTGGTTCCCTTACTGCAAGGTTGTAGTGGATGCACTCAATAACATGAAGGCAATAACAAGAGCATGAAATTTACAAGACCTAATTTGGGGAGGGGGAAGGGATACCTAAGGAGCCCAAGCTAAGGAGGAAACTTAGTGAGTCAACTTGGGAAATGTGTCAAGTTGGTGGGGAAAGTTGGCCAAGTGTAGACCGAGCGAGCTAGCAAGCTAGCAAGCTAGCAGGTGAAGCTGATGTTGACGTGGAGAGATGAAATTGACTAGTAAAAACAATATTACAAGTGCTTCATTTACAAGTTGGTGAGAAAAAACAACATGACAGAGCTTGGCAGAGCTCTACATGCAACACGATTAATGCACAAACATAAAAACAAGGTTTTATTCCCTAAAATACCCATGACTCATGTAAGTGAGATGAATCACCATGTGTGAGGTGGAAATAACCAAATAAACTAATAAATGGATAAAATAAACCCTCACACCAATAATTTCAAGCCAGAATATTATATTATAACCATCTATTTTTTTTTTTTTGGCATTATGTGCTTTAGTTAGATGCATGTAATTTTTTTGTCTTTATGTAGCTCAGTATTTATTAGTTAGATGTTGAGAAATGTATGTTGCCTTTGTTGAAGCAAAATAATGTATAGGTATATTTTAATTTTTCAATTCCTTGTTGAGAAAACTATTGGTGAAATAATTTTTTATAGGGAAAAATTAGTGAATTTTCACCAATGCTCCGAGACTAAGTTCCTCCTCTTGGTAATGGGGAGGCTCCAATTTATTGAATATAGAAAAAAATCAATGGGTGGCTGTGAAGTTGGGATCACATAGGAATGATCCACTAAACCTTTGGAAAATTACTTACACTTAATACAAGGGAATAATTTTCTTAGTGAAAGGAGGTGGAGGGGAGTAAGAAAATAGTGAAAGGGGGTTAACTTTGTGAATAGGCACTTGCAGATTTTTACAACATTAACAAGAATAAATCTACACTCAATTAGAGGAATTGAACCTTGAGAACAAGAAAATACTAAAAAACCATAAACAAAAAATTATATTGATTTATTTTTAAAAGGCATCAAATCCTTGTTTTTATAAGATCATCATGCTTACAAAGTTGAGTATGTAATGAATATAGGAAACACATACAAAGAGGAAATGGAAGAATGTAATCACTTGATTGTATTTAGTAGTGAAATGTTATCTACTAGAAACTCACAATTGAAAACCCATTTAAATGTAGATTATTTCACAATATATAGAATTACAAAATGTGTTTTCATCTCCCTCACATTACTTTTCACCTTCCCTCATCACTTGTGACCTTTCATGTTCCTAGGAAACAAAATGAGCCATTTTCTTATTAATTGAAAAGGAAATTTTACAATGTTATAATAAAGGCCACTTAAGGGAATAAGACGAAATAGTGAAAAGTAACTCTTTAATGCTCTTTAATGAAGAATTAGAACATGGAGAGAAGAATGCAAGAAGGAAGAAGAGAAGAGATGATCACTCAAATGAAGATGAAGCCTATGATGATGAAGAACTAAATACTAGGGAGCCTTTATTACTAGTTTTGGATTCCAAAATGTTAAATATTGGAATTATTTGCACTCCAAAATCACATATATTGGATTCTAAAATCATATTTATTGGAATTCAGAATCACATATATTGGAATCCAAACTCACATATATTGGAATCCAAAATCACATTTATTGGAATTTTCTGTACTCCAAAATCACATATATTGGAATCTAAAAATCAAAATATTGGAATCCAAAAAATACAATATTGCAATCCATTAATTCTCCTTCTAGAGTCCAAAATATCTGATAACAGGAATTAAATTAATGAATCTATGAAAAAACATTTAATGATTTCAAGGAATCCAACATTGATATGATAAATAATTCCTAACAGCCACTAGCCCATATAAAATAGAAACATGTTCTATTTTATATAGGCTAGTACCAACCTCTAGGCTTAATGTTTGGCTTTGGAATAAGGCTCTTATCATTTTAAGATGTCTTTAAGATTAAACTATGTAAATTTGAATATTTAAAACACCTTTGGCCTAGCGGCCGCTAGGCTAATGACATTCATGAGATGTGAGACACTTCTAGATTCATTTACTATGGTGTGATTGAACCTAGGGGAAACCAAAGAATTACCAAAGATATTATGAAAAAATTAACAAAGGGTGATGATTCAGTTTAGGAGAATGTAATTAATTTTAAAACCATTCCAGATATATTTTCATATTTAAAATTAGATATCAAATTAACTTCATTTATATGGTGTGATTGAACCTCAGTGCAACCAGAGAATTTTTGAAGATGTTATGAAGAAATTAGCAGAGGGTGATGATCCAGTGTAGGAGAATGTAATTAACTATAAAACCATTCAAGATATATTTTCATATTTAAATTTAGATGTAAAATTAACTGTAAAAAACATGGCATATATATTTTCATATTCAAATATGGATATGAAATTAATTAAAATTAACTGTAAAACCATCCCGGATATATTTTAGTATTTAAATATAGCTATGAAATAAATTTAAATTCCTTTACTAAAGGTAGAATTATAGTAAAACATTTGAAGAATAATTTGAATTTATAATGTAACACTATTCCTGAAGATGGGCTTCCAAATCAACAATAGAAATCATAGTAAAGCTCCAATAAAAAAGCTCCCTATAATTATTATTTTTATCTAATAAAATCTTGAACATCTTTGACGTCCTTCAATGGTTGCAACAAAGGCCACAACACATCTAACAAGTATTTTTCTTCTGACTTAGAATCTATGTTAAATGTTTTAGCAATTATGTAGTTCCCAACATCATTGAACTTGTTTTTCTCTAAAGAGTCATCTATAAGCACTGTATTTTTACAATTGTATGATGCATTAATTAAACTACCACCAAATGGAGTTAAGATTCTTGAGATATAATTTGGGATTCCCAGAACCTTCATAATCAGAGCATTTGGTCTCGATGCAATCTTCCTGTGTAAATATGAACTCGAAGCTTCCAACCTCTAAGCCAATGTTTTGAAGGAATGAAGGCATCATGTCATCAACATTTGACTTTCTCGCCGATGTCCATAGTGTTATTTTGAAATGTTTTTTTGCAACATTGTAAGAACTCTTTCACAATTGGTTTGAGAAAATAATTTTTTGTTTTGAGCTTGATGCCGCCAATTTTTTTTAACTTCTTGTATGATGAATCATCCTTGTGGAGGGTGTGTGCCAAAACACCGTTTATATCAAATATGATCAGTTTCATGTTGCATGTGTTCTTATCTAAAAATGGAAAAAAAAAAATCAAATGGTTAAGGGCGGTGAATCAATCAAAAAATAAAAAAACAAGTCCCTTT
The DNA here is from genome assembly GCA_019776745.2 of Taxus chinensis. Lineage (NCBI taxonomy): Eukaryota > Viridiplantae > Streptophyta > Pinopsida > Cupressales > Taxaceae > Taxus > Taxus chinensis. The sequence goes on from JAHRHJ020003365.1 coordinate 171,770, forward strand.
TGATATTGTTATATCAAAAATCAAGTGGTTATAGATGGTGAAGAAGGTAAAAAATATACTGGAGTTCATCATTTCTTATTTTTATACTAGAAATATTTTTTTTACAAATTTATTTAAATTGAATGTAATGTTTCAGCGTGAGGAGTCTTTACATACCATATTGTAGTTATTTAATTGAATTGAAAAGTGGTATACATTTTCTATTATTGAAGAAAAAAAAAATTTAAGCATGCTCATAGTTAATTTAGGAATACATATTTGATTAATAAAAATTCCTCAAAGATTTAAATGACAATAAAGTTTCTCTATTAATTCACATTCACAACTTATACACTCGAACTCTCAACTTATAAGGGAAAATATAAATACTCCCAACTTATATTTGTACAATCTCAACATACAAAATAGTTAAGTAGAACCATCATAAAAACATATGAATGTATTTTATTTACAATGTTAAGCAATATCATCATAATAACATTTTGAAATGATAAGTATTTATTTAGCAGTCGCTCCAAATATTTGATGCCCTCTACCACATTTAATCCCTTAGACACTATTAGTGATAAGTATTTGTACAAATCGGTCATCAACCACATATATTTTGAACAATGTTCTCCTCTACTTTTCATCCCAACCATAAAATTTACAGGAGGGTTTCCCTTTGCACCTAATGTAATACACAATGTGTCTTTAGAACTGTAGGGAACATTGTTTCTACTCCAAACATTTTCTAGATATTTTATTGCAATTCCATCAACTATATTGCAATGTTCCTTTCCCCAGGTGAGTAATGGATTCAATTCACTCGATAATTTTTTAGTGAAGGCCTTTGTCAGCTTTTCAACATCAGCAGAAGTGATTTTGTTGGACCAGAATCCCATTTCAAATTTTGTTGACAATGACTTTATAAACTCTTTCAGGCCACCTCACAGGTTGATAGTCTCCTTGCTGAACTTGAATGACATCTCCTTAGAGGATGATTGGTTTTTCTCATACAACAAGCCCTCCAAATCTAAAATAAGTAAGTAATTCTTGTGGCTAACTGTAGGGAAGTAAATAATTTTTTTAATCGGTCTCATATCAATTATAACCAATGGAAATAATCAACATTTTAGCTTATGGCTACCACTTACCAATGGGGCTTGCGTGAAGGATTACATCTTCTTTATCCGTAGTTGGATCATTTGATGTAAGATCTATTTTCAAAAAACATTAATCTATTCATAATCTAAATATTTCTATGGAAAATGAAATAATATTTGAAAAACATAGTTATCTACGTGGTAAAATGGTAAATTTTACAAAAAACATTAATCAATTCATAATTGATTTTATGCTATGAAAAATGAAAGCATAATTGAAAAGCATACTGCTCTCCATGGTAATATGGTAAGTACAAAATAAATTGTTCGATGTATTTTGAATGAATTGTAGCAGCTGCTTGGGTTCGTTTATATACCAAATTCAACCACCTATTGTTTGAGAAGTGATGGAAGAGGTGAAACTACTTGTAATGATGGCCTTTGTAGAAAAGAAGGAATTTTAGAATAAAGAGGGGTACAAATGACTCATGATGGGATGGAAGAATAGGAGATGAAGAAGTGGTTAAATTCATCAAGGTATGCACATGAGGTGAAAAAGATTAGGACTATGGGTTCAATTTGACTAATTTTATGGATGAAGACATGGAAGAGGGCTGATTATAAGGTGATAATGTAGGGACCTCCCATTAACATGATTGACTAACATTACTCATTCGTATAATCTTCTCTGCCTCTTATTCCATTCTCCAATCTCAATAAGTGTTGTAACAATTCCAATCGAGTTTTTGTTTATGATTAAACCCACATTGGTATAAGCCATTTGCAGGGGCTTCATCTTATGGAATCCTGAAACCAATTTGGGTTACTGCCTTCAATTCCTTAATCCTTATTTTCACCATGCTATACTCCAACTCTTGAATCTCTAAAATTGCGAGTGTCTCTTCTTCAAGCCTCTAGAATCTACATACCCTTGTCTTAACCTCCAAATGGATACATATCTTTTCTTGTGTGGAAATGCATGCTCAAATGAATATTCATCATAAGGATTGTCTGGGGATGGATTATAATAGCCTAAAAATGGAAAGCATTAATATTGTTGGAAGTGAGAATTCCATTGTGGGAATGAAGACATGATTGCACAACTTCATGAATGGGATAAAAATGGAAAGATGTGGAAGAAAAGGATGGAAATGGGTGGAAAAAAGATAGCCTGTAACTCAGAGAGTGGATTACTTAGACCAATATAGTCACCAGTTGTGCTTGGGTATATGTCCTAAGGCTGAAATTTCACTAAGAGCACAACTTAATGAAATGAAGTGAACACAATAAACACACTTGTGAAAAATGTGACTGTTGTCCCACCGAACGTGCCAAAAATTTTTGGTGTTGGTAGTATGGTGGCTAAGATATTATACAATGGGATACCTATGAAATGTAGATCTTTCAACTACAGGTCCCACCATGCATGCCAAAAATTGTTATATCCAAATCACTACACTCCCCAAATGGCCTAAGTGAAAATGGAACATTCGGTATAATTGGGTAACATGGGATCACCTCTCAAATTGTGGGACTTGCGGGCTTGAGGTGAACCTCTGGAGAAGGCCAGACTTCCTCTTCCTAAACTAAGCACTACACTACTCCTAATGCAAGAAACTAAACTACTAAGACCTATACTAACATTTCAAGGGGATTAGGGAGAGAGATTTGCAAGAAATAAAACCTAAATTAGAAGTGGTGATGCACCAAGAAAGGGGTTTTTATAGACAAAATCCTGGCTTGCCAATGAAGAAAGATGATCATGAGGAAGAATGAACATGCATTACAAACCCAATTTACATACAATACTTCATTCCTTGATAAGCACAATGACCTCCAAAACTTGTAATGGAAACATGGTTGCACAGTGCACCTGCAAACATGAAAGAGGCAAAAGAAGCAAAAAATGATGCAAGGACAAATAATTATCACAAAACATAATTTATTACTCCAAGCACTTGCACAGTGCATCATTATAGCAGGGAAAGGCAGAAAGTGCCATTACAGTCTTGAGAAGAAAGGCTTGAGAGCCTGCAAATTCACAACAACTCAACTTGTGAAGAGAGGGGAAGCTTGGAAAATGTCTAACTTTTTTGAAATAAGCACCCCTTTACATTTATAGAAAATTTTGAGTTGTTGAGAGAAAGAGGGAAGAATCCTAAAAACTAGGCAAGAATGTTGCAAATAATTAATCATTATTGTCGGTCATGCTTGCCTCATTAATTGTAACTCCACCTTTTGAGGCACTATTCACAAGAATGAGTAAAATCTTGTAATTTTGGAACACCAAAACTCAAAAAATTCATTTTCTAATAATTCCATTGTGTAGCTCTCACTCCCTGATTCCAATGACTACAATTTTGTGGAAAACAGACAATCAGGGAGGAAGTTATGGTTTCTTGAGTAAAAGTTACTTTTTGGGTATCCTAGGCATTGTGCTCATCCAATCTCATGATCTTCACAAAATGGCTTGAATTTACTTCATTAATCAAAGTTCCATGTTTTATGTTTTCCTCCATTTAAATTAAAAATAATATTTAACTGCATTTTAAAATGATTTGGGTATTCCTTTGGTTATTCTCTATCCAAGTGTCAAATATGCATTTCAGGTTATTTAGATGAGAAACCTCCTAAATAGCTCGTTTATTTACCATATTCATTCAACCACCTTTGTCACATTGGCTGGTTATATTTTCTTTCATTTGAATGAGATCTTTTATTAACATGAGTCCCTTTCAATCTTTATTCCCACCACTGATTTTACATTTGGTTGAATCCACCTTTTCACAATATTCATGTCAATTCAACATCTACCCAACTTACATTATTTCATAGTTTTACCTGACCAACCCATTTTTCATGATACTTGGGTGAATGGAGTCCCACCTTCCACCTAATTCATTGAGCTATCCACCATTATTCCTCTGAGAAACCACCTAACCTATCTCAGTTTTAATGATTTGACACACTTGGTCCCTCCAGTTTTAAGCCTTTCCCAGGTTTGCCGCATGCTTTGATGACCTGGACCATTGTCAAGCTATGAAACTAGGGATCCAATCAATTAGTCTTTCACTTAAAAATGGCCAAAATCTAACTTGTGACTTCAGATTTTGAACTCAAACCTCTGACAGACCATAGCTCCTGTGCTCAACAAAAATCACCAATCAACTTTAAACTTTTTAAAGATCGGAATCCTTTCGGGATTTTTCCACAACTTTTTCCACTCAGCTCAAGGTTGAACATTCTGACAACTTGGTGAAATTTCCAAACTCCCAAAAAACCATACTCCAAAATATCTCAACTCAAAACAAATCCATTCCATGAAACCACTCCAATTATGCTTCCAAAAGCTGAACCCAAAAAGCCATCCTCTGAAACTCCAAATTTTAGAGTTTCAGATTTGGATACTCTTCAAATTTTCATGCCACTTTTGATGTGATTTCAATCTTCCTTAATCCAAAAGCTCAATTTTCATAAAATCCTCAAAAACATTTCTTCCTGAGCTCATGATCACCACTCCTATCCACTTTCTCACTCCAAATCACCCATGTTAGACTAAACTTACCACTATTTCCATCACAGAGATCATGAACCTGATCACTTCCAATGATAGCTTGGCTGATAGCTCGACTTACATAGTCAAACTCCAATCCCACACGATCAGGTGACTCCCAATTATCACTCAAGTTTAAGCCATTGAACATTTGAGACATGTAACTTAGCTTGATCTGAGTTCCAAGCTACCATTCAATTATCCTAACTCCAATCTTGATTCTTATGCCCTAACCATTCACTACTCATGCTTCTCTGTAGTTATTGTTACTGCTCTCCATGATGCTCTAATCCCTACTTCATCACTCCCTGCTCCCATTCCAAATTCTATCTAACCTCACTCAGTTGATCTCCTGTCTCACCATACATTGTCTTTTACTCCTTGGCCAGGATCGACTCATTCTTGTCCTTATCCTTCAAATATTACATGCTCGATTTATGGAGCATTTTGAACTCTAAGCCTTATGTTCCCTCCAAAGCTGGCTCAATACTCCAAGCTCAACTTATTCTGAACCTAATCAGAATCTCCCATTTTTCTCATGTTGAGCTCACATTCCTTTGCAATCAATTCAAACCTAGTCATCCATATCTCAATCATCTTTCATGAGCTTAAATCGCAACCTCACTTATGAGCTCAAGATCCTAAGCACATTCAACACCCTTCATCTCATTATTCTGAGCTAATTATTATCAACTCACAAAATGTAATGGCAATTTCCTCAACATCGAGCTCCTTCCTTGCAATTAGACTGGGTATCGAGCTCAAATCATCAAACTAGCTCTCTTGTGACCTAGTTTACTGAGCTGAGCTCTTAACATGGAGCTCCTTGTGTGCCTCAATTTAGCTTAAAATTTCCACATCTGAGTTGTACACTTTAAGTCAATGCCCATTTCCATGGTCTTGCATTGTGAGTCTTTTGAACATCTAAGAGCCACCATAATCCTACCTCTAGACATCCACACTTACTTATCATATTTTTAAACTCGATGCATCGAGATGCTTATTGGTTCAAAAGTTCCACCTTCAAACATATCCCAAGAATAAATGAGCTCAATTCCCTATCATTTATTTGCTCATTAGATTCTTCACAAGATATTTGGTAAAGTCTGATTATGATTCTCCCTAAAATGCTTTTCACTGTGGTTGTAATTATCTTGGAATTTCCTTGAAAATGGGTGCATGATGGAAACACAATAGGACTCTTTAAATGTGATTAATCAATTTTGACCATTTTTGTCTTTGAAAAGATATGGGCTCTCTAGAAGCTATGTTTACACATGGGAAAACCTGAACCATATGATGCTGTGAATAAATACTCATTCTGTGAACTTGATTTCTTCAGTTAACCCATAGGTCAAGATGGATTCAAATATTGCAACCTCATTCGATAAACCAACTTCATCAATTGCTTTAAGAATTAATTTTTGGTCCCAAGGTGTAATTTACCACCATTGTCCATTTTTGTCCAAGGGGAAAAAATTGATAACATTTTTGGAAACCTCTCGGGGATGATTTCCTGCTAAGCATAATTCTAGTAGCCTGTAACATCCATTGGGCATGGAGTCACTATTATTCCCAAAATTGATCCTGAACTTGAAGTAGACCATTTGACCTTGTCCATTATCTAATGTTGTCAAGTATGAAGCACATTGGAATCCATGACTTTTGGAACACATGACACACTGCAGAAATTTAAGTAAACATTTCCTTCTTGGGACATCATGGAACTCTATTAAACTTGAATTTTTCCTTCTGAAAATTCATTTCTGACACATGCAACAACGAAAAAACAACAACACACCAAAACTAAAAACCATACATGCTTCAAATGAAACATGCAGAGTGTGCAGGAACTTATTCTACTAAAAACAAACCTATCACTACCCTACACTAACTAGAGGCACATGTGACTAAATGAACCCTGAAACTGGTTGTGCAAAATATCTTCATTTCCTCACAATGGGCAGCCATGTAGATGATTTGACAATGGACATGGCTGAAACTTAAAGTGAAAAACTGAAACAAGCCCAATTCTCCACTTGGTTTACCAAGGAATCATCTGGAAAGAGAAAATATGCCTCTTTTAGTTTCTCTGTATTTGTTTTATAAGGGCATTACAACTGATCCTTGGGACTATGAAACTCATCCTCACATTACGAAGTGAATGTGACTAGCTAGAACTTCTCTTTGGGCTCCAAAGATTCCAAATACCTTATGGGACATGGTCTAACCCTTCGAATATCCCTTCTACTCTGAGATTCAATTTTAATAGGAAAATCTACCTGAAGACATCCCTGTATGAAAGGTGTTGCAGTGACATCCTTTCCCTCTTGTTTCCCATTTACAAACAATTGATCTTCCACATGGATGAATGGTACTGAAGTGATGTTCTTCATGTTTCCTTTTCCCTCTTTGATAACAAAAGTTCCTCCACCCTCAACAATTTCTCATTAGATTACTTGTAACCTCAAATGAAGTCACTTGAAAATCACTACAAGTGTTTGAAGCATACTGATCATATAGGAGTTTCACTTCCATTTGAAGAACAAATTTATTATGAATTTTTAACCTTATCATCCCACATGAAACCTGTAAAAGTCAGATTCATTCACCTATTAATTTTGAGGAATATTAGGGGTAGCACGATCTTCAAAAAAATTCTCCTCCAAAACTGGTTCATTAACCAAATCAGGTTTCACAATTGAGAGCAAGAAACTCTCAATGATATCATCTCTATTAAATTCTAAATCTGAATCCTAAATTTTCTCATTTGCTTCTTCCTTTTCAATGAGGGACATGGAAGATTCAATTCCTCCAATACAGTGTTCAAGAAGGAGTTGTGAGTGAAATAGTTGCTCTGAGACATTACCCTCCACAAGGCACTTTGTGTTGAACTCAATACATGAGTCTCCATGCTTCTGCCATCAAAGCACTCCTCCAAATCTGATAAACAACTTGCTTCTTCATTCTCTGACTGGTTGTGTCAAGGATTCAACCTCCCCTATCGATGTTCTCTGAAATTAGAACTTGATCCACCATAACCTTCTTCATCTTCAAACATAAAATTTGCAAGATCAAATTCATCTAAGAAATCAGATTTTTAAAAGAATGAAGGAGGGGAAGGATTTGAAACCTCTCATAGCCTTCCTATTTGATACTCAAAACTATTGAGTCTGTATTACTTTCCTTCACAACATGAACCTTCTTGTGGTTGTTTTTAACATCTAAAGAAGCTATTGGAAAAATTCTACTACAATGTTCCATAAATGTTGCAATTTCTTGACATGCAAGATAGTTAGGATCACTGCACTCACTTGAAGCATCCATGTTTGAGAGTCTTTTTCTTCATTTTTTTGCACATGCTCTTCCTTTCTTGTGAGATTTGAAACCAACTCTTGCTACTTCTACAACTGGTTTTTCCACTTGTGGTGATCCAACCTCCTCTGATGATATGGAAACCAATATGGTTGTTGCATTCTGAATAGGTAGACTGTCTGGTCATCATTTACTTGTACTTGCTCTTGTGTAAATTCAATATTCCACCACCTATTTTTGAGATTCAACCTTGGATAGAGGCTGAATAAGGAGGGGAACTTACTTGACATTCAATCTTGCAGCCCACTCCTTCAGATTCTTCACAAGCTCATCCTTACTAAGTTCCTTAACACTCTCCTCTTCTTCTTCACTATAATCATATTCTTGGTCTTCCCAAAATGGGTTCAGGACTATAAGAGGAGAGGTGGGTTGGAGTTCAATTGGTTCCTCCATTGTTTGAAGTGGTGGAAGAGGTTCAACTCCTTGCAATGATGGCCTTTTTAGAAAAGAAGGAATTTTAGAAGAAATATGGGTAAATACTCATGATGGGATGGAAGAATAGGAGAAGAAGAAGTGGATTCACAATATGGGTAGTAGGTGAAAGATTAGGAATATGGGGCTCAAATTGGAAAGAGGGATGTAAGGTGATAATGTAGGGTACCTCCCATTGACATGATTGACTAGCATTATGTTCATAAGATCTCTACCTCTTATTCCATTCCCCAATCTTAATAAATGTTGTAACCATCCAATGAAGCTCTTGAAAAAATTCTACAATGTTCCATGAATGTTGCAATTTCTTGACATGTAAGATAGTTAGGATCACCACACTCACTTGAACCATCTTGCATGTTTGAGAGTTTTTCTTCATTTTTTTGCACATGCTCTTCCTTTTCTTGTAGATTTGAAACCAACTCTTGTACTTCTAGAACTGGTTTAGCCACTTTTGGTGATCCAACCTCCTCTGACGATATGGAACTAATATGGTTGCTGCATTCTGAATAGGTAGACTACTGGTCATCATTTACTTGTCCTTGCTCTTGTGTAAATTCAGTCTTCCCCACCTATTTTTGAGATTCAACCTTAGATGGAGGCTGAATAAGGAGGGGAACTTGCTTGAGGTTCAATCTTTCAGCCCACTCCTTCGGATTCTTTAGAAGTTCATCCTTTTTAAGTTCCTTAACACTCTCCTCTTCTTCTTCACTACAATCATATTCTTGGTCTTCCCAAAATTGGTTCAGGACTATAAGAGGAGAGGTGGTTTGGAGTTGAACACTTTCCTCCATTGTTTGAAGTGATGGAAGAGGTTCAACTCCTTGCAATGATGGCCTTTTTAGAAAAGAATGAATTTTAGAAGAAATATGGGTATAATACTCATGATGGGATGGAAGAATAGGAGAAGAAGAAGTGGGATTCACAATATGGGTAGTAGGTGAAAGATTAGGAATATGGGGCTCAAATTGGAATTACATGGATGAAGACATGGGAAGAGGGCTGTAAGGTGATAATGTAGGGACCTCTCATTGACATGATTGACTAGCATTATGTTCATAAGATCTCTACCTCTTATTCCATTCCCCAATCTTAATAAATGTTGTAACCATCCAATCAAGTTTTTGTTTACGATTAAACCCAACTTGTATAGAGCCATTCCAGGGGTATGGAATCCTAATACCAATTTGGGCTACCCCTTTCACTTCCTTAATCCTTATTTACACCATGTTATACTCTAGATTTTGAATCTCTCTTTGCAAGTGGTCTTCTTTAGGTGTAGGATAACATCCGGAATCTGTATACCTTTTCTCGTGTGGACATGCACGCTCAAACTAATATTCATCATAAATTTATCTGGGGGTGGATTATAATATCCTAAAGATGGAAAGCATTGCCATTGCTGCAAGTGAGAATTCTGTTAGGAAATAAGGGATAAAATATGTGGAATAATCCCTCACAGAATTGTAACAATAGAAACTAATATGCAGAAATTATTACAGATCTCAAATAAAATTGCAGAATAAAATAACACAACACAAAGAGACAGTATTTAACGTGGTTCACCCAATTTGGGCTACATCTACCAAGAATCACTTGCTCAGATTTTATTTCAAGCCACCACTCTCTTAATACAATACCCAGATCCATTTGGAGCTATGCTCAACAAACTCTACAGAAATCACAGCCGAATTCAAAGCACATCTGCAATGTTCTTCCTAACTCTATCATATGCATAAAACCATATAAATAGACGACTACTTAAGTAGTTTTACAAAACCGTGGGTATCAAAACCATGGGAAAAAACCATCCCATAAACCTATGGGTCAAAAATCTCACCCATATGAGAAGAGCACGTTTCTCGATATGTCGGGTGCATTTTTCGAGGCCAAAAAAATTTACGCCTAATTTTTTTTTTTCGGGGGCTGTGCCCCCGAACCCCTGCTACCGAGGGCTGCCGGCCTGGCCAAAAAAATCTAACAAGGATACATGAAAAGTGTATAGTACTCTTAGTGTATAGTCTTCAACACTTTCACACATGAAAATAGGCTCCACAACCTAACAAATTCCACTGTGGGAATGAAGCCATGATTGCACAACTTCATGAATGGGAGAAAAATGGAAAGATGTGGAAGAAAATGATGGAAATGGATGAAAAAAAGATAGTCTGAAACTTAGAGAGTGGGTTACTTAAACCAATGGAGTCTCCAGTTGTGCTTGGGTATACCTCTTAAAGATGAAAATTTGCTAAGAGAAAAATGGGTAAGTGCAGGAAGTTGATGGACAAATATAGGGTCATCCGTGGACGTCATACTGCAAAAAACAGTGAAATCTCAACTTGTAGGGATTATTAGCTATACATGCACTCTAAATTAGAAAAATTTATATAAATATGAATCGTAGCATTTGGAATCTAGTTTCTAAAATACTAATTTTTGTAAAAAACGGACAAGTTTAGCTATATTAAACACTTAAAATTGTATGACTTACTTTTTTTTTTCGAAAAAACTTATAAGATTGTAGTTCGTTTGCCCGCATTTTGGATGACCAAATCTTGTTATTTTTTTTTTTCCTTTGGTGAAAAGTTAGATGTAGTTGTCTATCTTGGGATGGATTTTATTTTGTATTTTTTTTTTTTAGCAATATTTTTTTTTTATGATTTTTTCCGTGAAAGTGGTCTGAAAATATTTAGAAAATGGAGCGCTTTCCGTTTGCCCGCCATAACTATATCAAAAAATATCGAAATCAATTTTTATTTTTTTTTAAGGTGTATAGAATTTGTCCACGCTTGGGATGGTATAAGTTTTATCATATTTTGATAAGTGAAAAAAAAGTTACAGTCTTAAATGTAGACATGAACATTCACGGGAAAAAATGTCTTAAAGACCTATTGTTAGTAATAAATTATAAAATGATATTTATCTTATTCTATTCACTTTAAAAACAATATTTCTACAAAGCTAAGAGTCTACCCTACGTGATGGCACCATTTTTGTGAAATTTTTTTAGTTTTTTAGCATGGTTCAAGTCTTTGGAAGAGCAGATTTGAGGTTTTTTGACCTTTTGCACTTCATAATGACCTTCTATAGCTTTGGTTGGGGAAATTTTTTTTTTTTCCAAGGCTTAGGTTCGGCAGATAAATCCGCGATCGCAGTTTTTTAACAATACCGCGCTCGCAGTTTATAAAGCGCGCTCGTGGTTTATAAAGCACGCTCGCGGTTTATAAAGCGCGCTCGCGGTTTATAAAACATATCTACACACATCCTAATGTCCGAATTACCATGTGATTTTGTCTTAGAGTTCCGCGATCGCGGTTTATAACTGCGCTCGCGGTTAAAAACCGCGATCACGGTATTAGGTTCGGTAATTACCGAACCTAGAATTCAAGAACCGCGATCGCGGTTTTTAAACCGCGATCGCGGTACCTTTATTTCGGGTTTTTTTGTCCACGGAATTGTCCACCAACTTCGTGCACTTACCCAAATAAATTAATGAAATGAAGTGAACACAATAAACACACCTGTGAAAAATGTGACCCTGTCCCACTGGGCGTGCCAAAAACTGTTGGTGTTGGTGGCAACAATTTTTGGCATGGTGGCTAAGATATTACAATGGGATACCTGTGAAATGTAGATCTTTCACCTACTTCCCCACTGGGCATGCTAAAAACTGTTATTGACAAATCATTGCACCCCTTGAATGGCCTGAGTGCAAATGGGGCATTCAGTGTGATTGGGTAGCATGTGATCACCTCTCAAGTTGTGGGACTTACGGTCTTCAGGTGAACCTCTAGAGAAGTTAAGCTTCCTCTTCCTAAACTAAGCACTAAACTACTCCTAATGCAATAAAAATAGCTACCTAGACCCATACTAACATTTGAAGGGGATTAGGGAGAGAGACTTGCAAGAAATAAAACCTAAATTAGAAGTGGTGATGCACCAAGAAAGGGTTTTTATAGAAAACATTATGACTTGTCAATGAAGAGAGATGATCATGAGGAGGACGTAGATACATTACATACTCAATTTACATACAATACTTCATTTCTTGATAAGCACAATGACCTCCAAAACTTGTAATGAAAACATGTGTTGCATAGTGCACCTGTAAACATGATAAAGGAAAAAGGAAACAACAAAATGAATGCAATGGTGAATAATTATCCACAAAACATAATTTCATTATTCCAAGCACTTGCATAGTGCATCATTACAATAGGGAAAGGTAGAAGATGACATTACTATTTTGAGAAGAAAGGTTCTAGAGCCTGCAAATTCACAACTCAACTTGTGAAGAGAGTGGAAGCTTGGAAAATTTCTAAGTTTTTTTTGAAATAAGCACCCCTTTACAATTTATAACTCCCCCAAGTTATTGAGAGAAGGAAGGAAGAATCCCTAAAAACTAGGCAAGTTTGTAGCATAACAGGTTAACCATGCTTGCCTCATTAATTACAAATCCACCTTTTGAGGAACTATTTTTGGAAAGAGAAAATATTCTAATTTCAGAACACTGAAACCTCTAAAAATCCATTTCTTGATGATTCCATTGTGTATCTCTCACTCTTCTGATTCCAACAACTACAATTTTATGGAAAATGGACAATTAGGGAAGAAGTTATTGCTTATTGAGGAAAAGTCACTTTTTGGGTATGCTGCGCATTGTACTCCATCAGATCTCATAAATTCACAAATTTGAATTTATCCATTAAAAATGATATTTCAATAATTTTCCTCAATTTAAATTAAAAATACATTTAATATTTTAAAATTATTTCTAATATGCCTTTAGTGGAGCTATCCTGAGTGTAATATTGCATTTTCTGTTATTTAGGTGAGTAACCTATTAAATAGCTCATCTGAGCTCCTCATATTTCCATGTGCTCACCTTGGCCTCCACTTAGCACAATGATTTATTTGCTTTCCCCGAATGAGCTTTTGATACGTATACGATTTGGTTGGCTGAGCTAACATGGCTCACTTTTCAAATTCCTTCTCGTGTCTTTATTCGTTTACCTGACCACCATTTTTCATGTATTGGGTGACTCCTAAGCTGAGATAACCACATTAGTCTGACACTACCCACCTATCTCAGGTTTTATTGATTTGACATCATTTGATTGATGACTTCTCACAAATATATGCTATCAAAACCATGTGTTCATTACACATTGGATGATTCCTTCACTATTCCTGCCAAGCACTTCACATTACATGACGACTCTCTTGTTTTTATTGAAATCCTCCACATTACCCACCTCATGCCCAACACATATCAACTTGAGTTTTGGGCTCTTCTGTTTCAAACGACTATGTCCCTTACATTCCAGGTCATGCCAACTTGGTAATAATTACGAACTTGGGCCTACCGTTATGTCTTTACCTCAGATTAAGTGCTCAAATCTGAAACAAATCCTTCCTGAGGTCAAAAAACACTCAAATTTCAAATCTAAAACCCAATCCTGAAAACCACAAGTTCTGAAATTCTAATTCAGAGTTCAGGCTTCAGAGCTCTCCGTGCATTTTCATTAGCTTGTTCGGGGTGAGTTCCAAACCTAAAACCTCCGAAATCCTGAAATGGGCTATCCCTGAAAGCTTCTTCTCGTAGCTCGATCACCACTCCAATCTCCACGTCGTCAACTCACCCATGTTAACCAAAAATTCACTATGCATAATGAAGCTCATGAGCCTGGTTGACCTTGATGTCTCACCATAGCTCATCCTTACACAAGCATACTCGACCTTTCCCATTACGATCTGCATCGATTATTTCAACTCGTTTCAAAGAAAAAAATTTGAGCCATATAACTTAGCTTTATCCAAGTTTGTCTGCCATTTATTGAGCTCCAAAATCTATGCATTGGGCACTGTCATGAGATTTTTCTGCCGATTTCTTCCATGGGCTCTCTATGATGGATTTCAGGCTCTACAAAAAACTCTATCTTTGGCCTCAGCTTAGTCTCCCAAATACTTCTATGCTGACTTGACTCATGATCTCCCAGTGACCATGTTATTCCTCAGGCTCGACCCATTCCACCCATGCTATGTCAAAATACTGTGTCGATCCATTCCCTGCAAAGAATTTTGAACACTAAGCCCGAGTTCCTCCAAAGCTTGGCTCAATACTGCAAGCTCAACTGATGTCAAACTCCCACTTCTACATGATCTCGTTGAGCTCACAAATTCCTATGATCGAGCTATTTATTAGCTCGGACCAATCCATCTTGTACGAGATTAAACTCGCAATATATCACTTATGACTCGAGCTCCTAAGCACATTGACTTGGCTTCACCCTCCTTGTTTATATTTCAAGCTACGTTACTTTTCGAGCCTCACGAATGCTTCCTACTCAGTTATACCTTGTGATACTAGATTTGGTATCAAGCTCACTTCATCATCTCTGAGCCGTTGTGTCCTAGCTTGCTTTGATCTTGGTCTGTCGCCTTTTGTTCTTGTTCTTAGCTCGAACTTTCCACAAGATGAGTTTTACACTTCGAGCTCGATGCCCACATCTTGCATTGTGAGCCTTTCACTGCTAAGAGCCAATGCATAACCCTCTGGTAAGACATCCACACTCACTTATCATATTCAAGCTCGATGCATCGAGCTTCTTATTGGCTCAAAACTTCCACCTTCAAACTAGCTTGCTCGAGCCAATAAACGCAATTAGTTCCTATCATTTGAACTAGCTTGCTGAGATGCTCATTGAGCTACTTAGCGAGATGATTTGGCTCAATATTATTATGTTCTCTCAAATTCTTTTCACCCTGGTTATAATTGTCTTGGAATTTCTCTTGAAGCAAGGTGTGTGATGGACACACAATAGGACTCTTTAAATGTGATTAATCAATTTTGACCATTTTTGTCTTTGAATAGATATGGGATCGTTGGAGGTTGTGTTTGTACCTTGGAAACCTTGAACGATATGATGGTGTGAATAAATACTCATTGTGTGAACTTGATTTCTTTAGTAACTCATAGGTGAAGATGGATTCAAAAATTGTAACCTCATTCGATGTACCAACTTTATGAATTTCTCCATGAAGAAATATATCGGTTTCAAGGTGTAATTTACCACCATTGTCCATTTTTATGGAGCATTGGATGCCACCATGAACTTTTGAAATAGGTTATTTGGTTATTCCTTCTTTGAAAATGGTTCCTCTTCTAGAGTTAGTTGATATCGTTTTCTATAACTTTGTGAACCTTAGAAATGATTTTGTTTAAAAATAGGCATGGCTAGCATACCAGGTTCTGAGTTCATATTTGTGCTAGTTACCATTGTGCATTCCACTATTACTTTCTCTTTTTTTGGTTGTCTACATAAACCATTAATTGTATTATAAATTTGTGGGGCTTGTTATCAATTTTTATTTATAAATGCACATGACTAACATACCAATATTTGATTACATATTTATGCCAAATGTGGTTGAGTTATCCTCATCTGTCATCAGAGTTGGTGAACATAGAGTATTGTCCAAAAAATGAAAACCATGGACAATTGAAAACATAGCTCATTAAACATATTTATAGAATTATTGAAGGTCAATCACCATGTTGAATTGTTTGTGTAGCATCAAGTTGAGAGGGTTGTACATAAAATCCTATTGTTATTTGGTTTTCTGTGTAAATAAGAAATGTGTAAGTATGTTTTTTTAGTTGAAATATTTTTAACAAAATCACATGTTCAAGTTGTATTCCGGTATGAACCTTTCTTCATATGAGAATAGTAATGTTTAAAAAACATTTCCTAACTATGTATCTCAACAGTAAAAACAACAAATAGATTGGATTCAACTAATGCATGTAGTGTTGACACTGCCACCATAAAGCACTAATACTAAATAATTTTTGGAACAACATCGAGTGAACATATCAGCTTAGAACTCATATGATTGTTCACAAGGAAAAGCATGTTTGTTTACTTTTAGGCCAATTTGTCTTACAGTTACCATTTTTTGTGGCATTTTTTCCATCCAATCCCTAGTGACTTCTTCTCTTTCATCATTGTTATAGTCGCAGTTGTGCACACCAGTTATTGTGTACATAAGACACAAAATTTTAAATTTCCTGTTGTTGTCATAGAGTCTATAGCATCCATCCAGAATAGATTCTCCATTGTCTTTAACCTTTTCCATGTATTTTTTTACTGTTTCTCTCAACATTTTTGAATATTCAATTGGTATGAGAACAATAATAATACAATCCAGCACACTAGTTCCAATAACTATTAGCAACTCCATTATTACTTCAGAAGAAATATCACTAGAAAAATTACAAAAATCAGTGATAACACATTTTGCATTGAAAGGATTGGTGGCAGGAATAGCTGATAAAGTTGATGGAAGCTGGAATGGGTATGCACATTGACAAGTAAAATATTCTGTGTCCTCCATCCTTGTTGGTATATTTTCTTCCATTGACATCACATAGTTGTCTAATATTGTTTGAGCCTCGACAGGAAGAACTTCTTCTGCCACAAGGTCCTTTTTTCATTTCTCCTTTTTCCCCTATTTGGGAATCATATTTTCTCTTTCCTTTTCTCTCTTCACCCAATAGTACAGAAAACTGGTGGTAGTGTGATTCATGCAATTTAAATTTTTCAATTACATTGGATTCACTACAGGATGGCAATAGAATATTATCTGGATGTTTTTCTTTAAAATAATGTAGAACTTTTCCTCTCATTTTTCTGTCTCCTTTTATTCTCTGGCAGTAAGAATCAAATGTCTCTTCTATTATGCCTACCTGAATAGATCTAGTTAACTAGACATCCCTTGATTGTACTTTATCTGCTAGTACTGATAGTTCTTTTTCGGTCATTCCTCTAGTAATCCCTGAATGAATTGGCTGTGAATCTTGCCAATGAATTTGGCTGAAATTTAACTTGATTATATTTAATAGGTGAACAAGCAAGGCCACCCAATCTAAAAAACTGAAATTTTGTCATCCATTTACTCCATATATCATCTAGCAACAATAGAAAAGTCCATTTTCCATATAGAATTTTAGTTTTTTCCACTTTGAAAATCAAAAGGCATTGATTCTCAAAGTTCTGCATTCAAAGGACAATCATATGTTTTATCTTTTTATATAATGAAAGTAAATGTTAATAACCAATGTAATAAAATTAAAATACATTACCTTCCACTCTTCTGTTTTTGTTTTTGTCAATCCAGGATGTTGAGGACATCCTAGCGATTTCCAAATTGATCTAGCTTTGTACAAAAAATCAATAAACTTGGTTTCTATCCAAGTTTTGTTCACTTCATTCTGTTGTTTGCAAATATTAGTAATGGCTTTGTTAGTTGCATTTGTAGACAGAATGTGAGCCCTTAAAACTGTAGCCTCAGATGTAAAGACTTGTAAGTATCTGAGCCCAAAATATTTTTTTGTGCACATATTGTATGTTGGCCATCAAGTATATAAAATTTAACATCATCCCTTTCTAAGTCTTTTGGATCTTGGAGTTCCACAATGTTATTCATAGACTGCAAGAAGGGAAGAAGAATTTGTCCCTCTATGTAGGAATAACATTTATCAACATGGAGTGCACAAGAAGGTCAACATTCTCATCATCTATAGGATGATACTGATATTATGGAGGTGCTACATGACACCTTGAAACATCAATTGAAAATACTTCACCATTGAACAAAAATTAATCAAACTGCTGAATAGTTGAAGGTTCTACTTTCGTGAATATAGTGGTTTATTTCTTCAGCAATGCAGCTGATTTAGTATTCTTTTTCAACCCCACAACTTTGATTTGGATGGATTAATCTCCAATTTATCCAAATATGTTGCCTCAACATAGTAAATAACTTGACATGTTTTGGAGGTGAAATCAAACCTGTTCTATTAAAAAAATGACAAATAAAAGAGGTTTTATCAGTTCTATACAATTTTCTGAGTACTGCAAGCATGCCACTTTGAATGTCTTCTGAATTTGAACATCGGGTTTTGTCATTATCTATTAACAACCCCAAATTCCAACCATATAGTGAATAAGAATATGGTTCTTTTCCTATTGAGGCTTTCATTTCCCGTTTCCTGAATAAAGAAACATCCAACTCCATATCCAGAATAAGACACTTATTATTTTCATAGTCAATGTGTTGACCTGAACACGAAGTGTACTTGAATCAATAACTGTTAAGGATATAACCATACCTGACTTCCTCATGTTCCTTCATCTATAACAAAAAACAACCACAGGTCGATGTAGTAGTTTTCAGGGTTATGGATTTCAACAAACCATTACTTGTCTCTTTTCTTCCAGCACTCAGTGCCTTCAATGAATGGAATTGTCGAGAATGGAGTGTGAACAATGGAAGACATTTTACCTACAATTGGAGTAGAATATATTAATAATTACTTCACATATGGAGTAAAAATTGTTTTTTTCACATTGTATGATAATGAATATAAGTATTAGCCTTTGCGATCACCAATCTCTAGAGTACATTACTTTTTATCATTGGAGAGTAATCAACGTAATGGTTAGTGACCGCTAGGATTTGACCAGACATGATATCTAACCTTCAACTGGTTATTATAATTCATATTTTGTGGACCACATCAATAATAAAAAAACTATGCAAAAATTTCTTGCCAAATAACACAACATATTTTGGAAGGATTATCCTTTGTCTGACATTTGTCCACATTGTGTAGATAGAATGATAGGAACCTTTAAAAATATAGATGTTAGCGACAGATAGGATTTAAGGCAACATATAAATGGGCATTTTTAACATTCCTTGTTGTTAATTTACAACAATTGAATGGACTAGCGTAGAGGCCATTAAGATTTAATTTTTCATATTTTGAGTAGTAATGTGTGTGAGAAACAAATCACAATAACAAAGTCAACAGTGGTCGCTAAGCAGTATTTGTTAAACATAAAAATGTTTAGTTGTTCCTTAACACATATTGCAAGGAATAACTTAGTGGTCACTAAGACCTAACTAGTTTTATTTGAAATCAGGTCTTGGAATATATTGTGCATAACACGTAATTCACATCCATTCGTATCAAAGAAAATTCTTAATGACCTGTAAAAGCTCCATTACTAATTGAAAGGAATGACATAGAGGCTACTAGGCTCATCAGTTTCTTGATTTAAAAATAGTGATAGAATAACAAATCATTGTCTAGCTTAGTGGCCTGCAGGTTCCCACCATTACCTCTTGTCATTGTAAACACTATCTCTACATATTTGAATCGATATTGTTTTTCAATGATTATAAGTGTATCATATTGGCTTGACTATCCCTGATGGAGCCAAGTGTTGCACTACATACCCTTGAGAGGGATGAAGCCTTATGTAGTTCTCATAAGATATATTATTTATGACATATAATTCAGTTAGGTTCTTATATTATAAAATTATTAGTATAACGCTATGTTGCATTACTAATTGTAAGGAATGACATAGTCTTTGGATCGGTTGTAAGGCTCAATAGTTTCTTAATTTTGAAAATCCAGAGAGGGATCAAGTTAGTGAATCCATATTCATTCCAAAGAAAAATCCTAAGCTCTTATTCATCTCAAATCATTACTAGTTGAAAGGAATAACGTAGTAGGCTGCACTACATTCCTAGGATCAAATAATTTTTCTTAATTTGAAAATAGCTATATAATAACAAATCATGGTCTAGCTTAGTGGCCACTAGGATCCTATCATTACCGATCTTGTCATTGTAATCACTATCTATTTTAGATTTGGATCGATATTGTTTTTCATTGATTGTAATTGTATTGTATTGGATGGACTTTACATGGTGGACCCAATTTCTACACTACATTCCATCGAGAGGGATCAAGACTTATTTATTTCTCCTAAGATATATCTTTGTAAATTATAATCCATATTCATTTGTATCGAAGAAAGAGCCTAGTGACCTCTAGGCTCAACAGTTTCTTAATTTCAAAATAGCTATAGAATAACAAATCATGGTCTAGCTTAGTGGCCGCTAGGATCCTATCATTACCTCTTGTTATAGTAATCACTATTTGTACAGCTTTAGATCGATTGTAATTTTCAATTATTATAATTATATCAAATTGGTTGGATGTTACCTGCAGAGCCAATTGTTGCACTACTTTCCATTGAGAGGGATCAAGACTTTCCGTTAAGATATATAAAAAAAATTCACTTTGTATCAATGAAAATGTTTAGTGACCACTAAGCTCCATTACTAGTTGAAAGGAATAATGTAGTGGCCACTAGGCTCAACAATTTCTTAATTTGAAAATAGCTATATAATAACAAACAATGGTCTAGCTTAGTGGCCGCTAGGCTCCTATCATTACCACTTGTCATTGTAATCACTATCTGTTTAGCTTTGGATTGATACTATTTTTCATTGATTGTAATTGTATTGTATTGGCTAGACTTTACCTAGCAGACCCAATTGTTGCACTACATTCCATCGAAAGGGATCAAGACTTATTTATTTCTCCTAAGATATATCTTTGTAAATTATAATTCACATCAGTCCGTATCAAAGAAAATGCTTACCAACCACTAAGCTCCATTACTAATTGAAAGGAATGACATAGCGACTGCTAGGCTCAACAATTTCTTGATTTGGAAATAGCGATAGAATAAAAAATCATGATATAGCTTAGTGGCTAGGCTCATACCAATACCTCTTTTTATTGTAAACACTATCTTTACAGCTTTTGATCGGTACTATATTTCATTGATTATAATTGTATCATATTGGATGGACTAGCCCTGTCGTAGCCTAGTGACGCACTATATACCCCTGAGAGTAAGTGATATTTATGTAGTTTTTATAAGATATATCATTGTAACATATAATTCACATTGGTTCTTATCAAAGAAAATGCTTAGCGACCACTAAGCTGCTTTATTTATTGAAAGAAATGACATAGTGGCCACTAGGCTCAATAATTTCTTAATTTGGAAATAGTGATAGAATAAAAAATCATGATATAGCTTAGCGGCTGCTAGACTCATACTAATACGCATTTTGATTTTAAAGACTATCTTTACAACTTTGAAGCACTATTGTTTTTCATTTTTTAAATACAAAAAACACATTTTGAGATTTCATAATTTTTATGCCATGTGTCATCGTTTTAGTGGGTACTATTTATATTATAATATCATGGATTCATATAGGTTTAAAATATTTTATACTCATTTCTTTATATATAAATTTCATAATAAATGTGTCAATTATAATGTTTTCTAACTATCAGGTTCAAACTTGCCACGTGGCATAGATTAATTGGAGAATTATATTTCATTAGTGCACTACATCTAACATTGTCTAGGTTGATTTTGATAAAAATAAAAATAAATGTGCCTATACATTTATACAATTTATTTCTTCTATTTTCTTATAATATTATATGTTTTATTTCATTTTTACTATTTTAAGCTATAGCCAATAACAAAAGGCGTTGTTTTCAATATTATTTATTTTTTTGATATCCCGCACCTTTTCTTAATGAGTGGTAAATTCAAATTTTGAATTGTGAATTCCCCCACATTTGAGAGTATTTGAAATTTGAATATACTCTCAAATTCCCCCACTCTTTCGCTTAATGTTGGGGAAAGTCTAATTTTCAAATTTTCATATCCCACACTTTTTATATTTTCAAAATTTCTAACGTGGAATGTGCCGAAAAAAATTATTAAATACCCCAGAGAACTATTTTTTAGGGTTTTTATTTTTTTGGTCTTGCAGAAAAGTAACTCGTGAAATCATAGAACAATACAAGCAAGTCATAGATTGCAGGGCCGAGTGCAAGAATCCTGGTTGTTTTATCAAGGGAACAGTCAATCACTAATTATAATCTCATTTGCAGAGAAAGCATGCAAAGGTCACACAAAAAGGACACACAAAGGATGCACACAAAAGAGGGAAGGAAAAGGGGTTGTAGATAAAATCTTGCAGATAGTTAGTTTGATGCAGCAGATGGAGGTTTGAAAGACATCACCAAGCATGAAATAATCTCATATCTAAATCAGGTATTTATCAAAAATGTATATTATAGTAAATGTGCACCTTTTTTATTGCGGGCTTGTTCAGTCATTCTGTCTTGACTAGTTCTTGTCTTTTTCATGTCATTCCAGCCCTACTTTTCCCACAAAAACATGCTCCATGGCCTAGCTCTGCTTTTGGTTCCTTTTGATCATCTTTTCAAACCACCTTGTTCTTCATAAAAATAAAGGATTTTGTTGTGCCCTAATGAAAGAAAATTTAATCCCTTTTCAGCTCTAGTTTTTATTTCATTTGAACGCTTTCATGTATCCACCATTCTATGTCTCCCTCTATAATTTTTTGGCTCTTTGGATATCTTTTGTTCTATGTCTCCCTCTGGATTTTTTTTCCTGATAATGATGGTCTGTCACATAGTCACTAGTTTTTAAAATTGTAATGGTTTGCGAGACTCAAAGTATTGTTTAGATATTCCTTACGACTACCTTTTCTACTTTTTATTATGATGATAGAAATAACCTGAGGTAATTATTTCATTGTACATTGTTTATATGGTTTTCCATGTTGACTTTATGAGAAGATATTTGAGGTTAACAAAATGCTTTAAAACTATAGAATCATATTAAGTTTTCAATTGTATGATAAATTTTTGTACAATGGAAGGTAAACATATTATATATACGCGTAAATTTTATCAAATAAAATTTTTAATCACTATGTATTTAAATTTATATTTCCTTTTCCACCCACTAAGCCATGACAAAAAATCACATAGCTTTGTAGTCATGATGATATAATTCTTTTTAAACAATATTATTAATATGCCACGTATTATTGGTGAAAGATATAGTGTTGTCATATATATTAATTCATGATTCTACATGTATTTCTATGTATCTAAATGGAAACTCCATATTTATTTGTTATCATTTATAGATTTTCAATTTGATTTCTCCTATCGGAATACAATCAATCAAGAAAAAATTGTGTAGCTTAGCGGCCGCTAGGCTATAATTCTCTTTTGAAGAAAAATTGTTTGAATCTCAATGATAATAAAAATCTATGTATAATTGTATAACACATAGAAGGTTTATGTTTAGAGCTTAGTGGTCTCTAGTTAAAGCCTCGAGAAAATAAGACTGATGAATTATTTATTATGAAAACAATATCTCTATACATTACTTGAGCTTACACTTTCGATTTAAGAATTTGAAGTAAGTTTTTTAGGTTAGCGACCGCTAGGCTATGCCAACAAATAATATTTGGAGCTTAGTGGCTACTAGGTAATGCCATCGAATAATATTTGGAGCCATGTGGTGGTTATGATTTAAAAAAAATAGATTAAAATATTATGATCTTATCGGCCACTCGGATATGCCACAACATATTATTTGGAGCTTACAGTCGCTATGTACGGCCACAAAATAATATCTCAAACATTAGGGTTGCTAGCATTTAACACATTAAAGAATTATATTCTTAGCTTAGCATCTGCTAGGTTATTTTGCAACATATTATTTGGATATTAGCTGTCATTAGGATTTAACAAAAATAAGAAAGATATTGCAAGCTTAGCATCCGCTAGGGTATGACATAATACCATATTTGTAGCTTAGCGATCACTAGGAAGTTATAGATATTTTGAACTTTGAGGCTGCTAAGACACTACCACAACATAATATTTGGAACATAGTGGTCACTAAGATTTAATAAAATAAAGTAAGATATTTCGAGACTAGCGTCCACTAGGTATTGCCGCAACATATTATTTGGAGCTTAGCGGTCGCTAGGATTTCACAAATTAAATTAAGGTAGTATGAAATTAGCGACCGCTACGTACTGCCACAACATAATGTTTAGAAAATATTTTGATAGATTTAAAATTTAAATGAAATTAATTTGAGCTTCGTGGTCACTAGTCTTTACAATGATATAATAATTTAAGCTTAGCATGTTCGTTAGGATTTAACACATAATATTTGGAGTATATCGGTTGTCAGGATTTAACACATTAAATTAATATTCTAGGATCCTAGCGACCGCTAGGATATGCTTAATCATAATATTTGGAGGTTATCGATGGTATGCTTTAACAAATAAAATTAACATATTTTGAGCTACTCGGCATCTAGGTGCTTCCACAATATAATATTTTGAGCTTAGATGTCACTAGCATTTAACAAGTCAAAGAATGATATTTTTAGCTTAGCGTCCACTAGCTTATGTTGCAACATATTATTTGAAGATTTTTTGTCGCTAGGATTTAACAAAAAACAAGTAAGATATTGTGAGCTTAGTGGCCACTAGGTTATGCCACAATAACATATTCTGAGCTTAGCGATCGCTAGTCATTTATGGATATTTTGAAATTTTACGCACTAAGACACTACCACAACATAATAGTTGGAACATAGTGGTTGTTAAGATTTAACAAAATAAAGTAAGATATTTCAAGACTAATATCTACTAAGTATTTCCGCAACATATTGTTTTTATCTTAGTGGTCGCTCGGATTTCAAAAATTAAATTAAGGTAGTATGAAATTAGCAACCCCCTAATAAGACTAAGTACATAAGGCATGAAGGGTTTTATTGCGTACCAGCAAGGCGCAAAGGCTCGTGCTAAAGTAGCTTCAGGAAGAGCATGAAGGTTCGCACCTAGGCAGATTAGGCTCAAGACTTAGCCACATTTTGGGCCATAGTTAGAGTTACAATGAAGAACATGTGGAGATGAGCCCAAGATCGATTGTGGATAAGGTTAAAGCATGGATATTTGCAGCTCAAAAAAAGTCTACTTTAGGATATGATCATTATGCTAGGATTAAGAGCTACAAAGTAGAGCTAGTTATGGTTTAGCTGTCATTAGGGGAAATTTTGCATGCTTAGGGTACTTGAGGATGGTGGGGCATGATGAAATTTGGCATGTGGCCTACTCTATTCATTGTAGGGTTAGAATGTTGTTCTGTTGATGTATCTAGTCTGATTATGGTCCTTATGATGTATTTGGCTATAATAACAATGATTGTTCAACAATGTTAGATACTAGTATTATAAGTTCAACATTTAAATTTAATCCTAAAGGAGATTCATCTGCATCTTGGCCTTATATATTTGGTAAAATGTGTGTATCTATTTGCTTTATTGTATGATTTTATGAACAATACTTCTCTTTCACCACAACAAGAAATAGATCCTCCTTGGTTATGATGTTAGATTATTATCTATGCATGTAGTTTATCTTCTTCAATTGGATCTCCTTATAACTGAAAAAAAGCATATATCTCAAATACAGATAATTGGTCAATTTGATAATTTTGTTTCTACACATCATTTTTTTTTTCCCACATGGTCTCCTAGTTCCTTATCATATAAATTTTTTCCTTGTACCACATGCTTAACTAAATCACTCTTATTACAATTAGCTCATTTTATTTTGTGGTCAAACATTAAATCTAACATCTAAAGGTGTTAACACATGCCACAATCCTCCTCTTTTTTAAAGGTAGGACAATCACATTAAATGGATTCCATTGAGAAGATATCCTTCCTCTTGTTAAGTATCAACCGTGGTGTTTTTGATGGAGGGAGGGAAATATATTTGAATTTTTAAATATGAAGCAGACCCGAAATTTAGAGAGGCTTCTATTTATAAAAAACCTTTAGATTAATAGGATTTATTAGCTTAGAATTAAGTAGGATTAATTATAATTAGGGAGAGATTACATGGAGAGGCTAGTGTAGGTAGGTCTTTAGTAGGTTGAAACATACTTAGTTAGATCATTTCTTTGGAAGTATCTACTCCTATCAACTGATAATATGGATTAATAGTGGGATAATAGGATATTAATAATCAATTAGAGGATTAAGGATGAGATGAGATATTAGGTGAATTGTGAGAATAATTAAGACAATGATATATATGATTATAGGGATTAATAGTAATAATTAACCTTGCAATGAATCATTATATGGTTAAGATGGGACTTGTGATAATGAATTAGTGATGGGGGTTTAATAATATTTAATAAGTATTTTATTTATTAATTAATCATGTCGATGGATTTCAAATGTCTACATTTTCCCCATCTTTGAAGGGTTGTTGATGAATTAATAATCGGTTCAAACCTGCAAAGAAGGTTTTTAGAATAGATGATAAGCTGATCTCCCCCTCGAGGGGTCATCAGTGGAAGAGAAAATTGAGTCAGGTGACCACTTGAAAGGAAAATGAATATCATGTTAGTAGGAGTATAAAAAGTGATGGTAAAGAAAACGAAATAAGATGCCCTAGAACAGGGTGGCGCATAAAGATAAGATGCCCTAGTAAAGGGGGGTTGAATTAATTGATTGGATTTCCAAGCTAAGAGTATTGATCATAGATGGAGTGATTGAGTTATATTGGAGCTTTGTTCAGGATTGAGAGGATGTCCCGGTTATAAAGATTAAGTTGGAAGAAATAGATTGGATGCCCCAGTCTTGTTGATATATGAAAGGAGTTAGGATTACTGAATTGATTTGATTAGATTTCTAACTAGTTTGTAATATTGTCCCAATATGCAGACAGGAAAAGTATTTTGAACGTGGCTCGGCTTGCTAAGGTTGGATTTGATCTGATTGGATAAGTTCATTGATACCAATGCTACCTCTTGCTGACTCTTGGTTTTTTTTTAAAGATCAATTGAATGTTGGTTGGGGTGGTTGAGTGAGAAAACAAGGATTGAAGAGGATGAAGGAAAGGTCATAATATGTTATATAATGAAAGGAATGGGGATGAAAATGATTTAGTGTTATCATGTATAATCCACATTTTCATCATTAGCATTTGGAGTAATGTGGCAAAGAGAAAAATGCATGCAAGGTATAAAGACTATGATGTTTAAATTTCCACATGCCTTACGTCCACATATCATTAGACGCATTAAGAAATAAACAATATCCTCATATCATTGGACCATGTAAAAAGAAACAAAAGAGACCTCATATCATCGACCAAGAAAAGTATGCAAAAACTAAAATAAACATTCATAAGAATGCATGTAGAAAAAAGAAAAAGTAACGGAATGGATTCATGGTGCGAGGATGAAAAATTGGCCATGTTGTGTGAATTTTTATTACTTTGGATTAAAGATTTTTAATTTTTTAGGATTTTTTAGGCCTGTTTTAGGAGTCTATGTCTGTAGAAATTATAGATTTTTGCGATTCTTTATGAGTTTCGTGGCAGTTTTTAATATTTCTGGTTTTTTACGAATTTTTTATGTTTGTAGATTTTTATACGATTTCATAAAAGTTTATTTACAATTTTTAGTGATTTTTTAATTTTTAATGATTTTTTAAATTTTTGTCATTTTTTATGGTTTTTTTAGGGTGATGGATGAAGGAAATTTTGGCCTAAAAAGATAGGAAGAAATCGGGGAGAAAATGGTTAGAAAACATTCAATGGGGTAGAAAATTGTCTAAAATTTGGAGTTCAGCAGCATTAGGGCATATCACATCTGATTTATAAAAGGAAATTATAGGGACCACATGGAAAGTTAATTTTCAGCATGAAGTGAGATTTATTAAAAATGAGAACTTGTGAGAGAATCCAAGATGGAGGTATGCCACAGGGTTCCAGATCACCAAATCACACCTGGTGAGGGAGTATCGTGAACCAACAACTAATGAATTACCTAGGGTAGGTACTTTGGATTTTTCCTTTGGATTTTAGTTATTCACATTTTGAGCTCGATATTAATAGTTTTTTAGGGGTGGGATCCTTTAGCGCTAGGGGGTATCAAGCAGCTTGCCTATGCACATGAAATGACACCTATGTGCACTCCTCATGAAATAGTGCTTATCAATGGTCATTCAGGGATTCCTAGGGTTGGGTTATGTTTTGGTACCTATGTGCCACTGTAGGGTATGTTTTAATGCACCTATTCCAATTAAGCTAAAATGTAATTGAAGATCCTAATCTAAATGATATAGTAGAAGCAAATGAATAAAATTGAAGTACGTAAAATTACACCAAGAAAACTAAGTAATGAATAATGAGACCCTAATTGCAAAGAGAGGGTAAAAGATTTCTTAGCTTGATTCACAGTAATATTTAAACTGGACCGAAGCTCTGGACAGTTGAACAAAGAGGAAGAAACATAACACAATAATCCTTGGAAACTATAAATATGCAGGTACAAGATAGAATGGGGTGCATGGAGACAGGATAGGGGCATCCGTGGGTGCCCTAGACTTTTTTCTGGGAAAAACGTGGGTCATCTAGAAATGCTCATAAAAACTCTTCTATGGTATCCCAAGATGTTTTCCTTTAGTCACTTTTGGTCACTCTTCGCACCAAGATTCACCTAGGTTGTTAGAAACCTACAATGAAAATGAACCTGCAAAACCCTCAAATAGACATCAAATCCTAAAAAAGAAAGATGCAGAGTGAGGGTCGTACTATCCTCAACTATCACAATGGTGAGCTTATGAATAAGCTTTGTACTACATATCAGACCCAATGTAGTTCTATGTGTGTGTATGTGTGGAATTGTTCCCGTAGGTTTCTCTTGTGCGTGTCACACTTGGATAGGTGAGAAAGTAAGCTAGATGTAGAATGTAATAAATGTGTGCATGGAATAAAATGAACTTCCCTCCTATGAAGTGTGATGTAGAAAACTATCTCTTGTGTCCCTTGTGATGGAGTCTAGATGAATGCAAATGGAGATCTTAGATGCCTTGATGGATGCAACCTTAGGTGATGATAGCTAGTTGCTTAGTGCTTTGATCCCTTATTATTACCACATAACTTTATATTTATATGATTCCCTTGCTTTAATTTCATAATTAACCCCGAAAAATCCAACTACCAAAAATATAAGATGCTCAAATGGCTAGAAATGACCCAAAATATGTGAGTAAAGTACAAAGAGGATAAGGGGCACCCAGAGGGGATGAGGGATTCCTGGCACGTTGGCATCATGGCTGGGTGTTAGTGTCCAGGATGAACAAATGCCAAAGAGTAAAAAGGCAGACTGAGAAAAGTAAGGGTGCAAGACTGAAAGTAACAACAAGAAAGCAAAGAAAGGTGGCTAAAGACATGGTTAATAATTATTACTTTTCTTACTTCGGGAATCATATGAATAGTATTATGTAACCAGGGACTAGATAATTACCCAAAGTGCGTGATTTTGTGTCTACATTTTCCCCACTTTATGTTGGTGAGTTAACATGCTTGATAATATAAAGTAGATAGATCAATGTGTATCTGATATTTATGTATATCAATGATGAAAGTTTGTTCATGGACTAGAATAAAGCATGGAGTGATAAAAATGTGAAGCATGGATGCTGAGGAGGAGAAAGTGTAGAAAGTGATGATGAATATGAACCTAGGGTAGAAACTCATCTGTATGTCATGATGTACATGTTGTTGATAATATGTTGTTGTTATTGATTTAAATGATGTTAGTGATGTTTACTACAGCTTCCCATATGGACCAAGAACCAATGTAAAGAGAATAAAATCACTAGTACATTAAACCAAATGGATGTATATGATCAAAATGTGTAAAAAGTATGTAAGGAAAATATGTCTACGATTGAAAGTATGAAAAAGGAACATGTGCACAAAATCGCTTGAAGAGGAAAGAGTGTAGAGAAGGATCTAGAGGCTAGATGATGTCAGAGTGAACAAGTTTTTAAAGGGGATATCATTAATAGTTATTATGGACACAATCTTAGGGAGAATAGTCACTGGTGTTATCCTAGTAGAACCTTTAACTACTTCCTGAAAATGTAGAAACCCACTGTAGATGCTGTGTATAAACACATGTGCTAAGGACTATATGCCCTATAAAAATCTACATTGTATGGAGTTTTTTATACATATTTTGAACTACCAATTACGTTGTGTAATTGCCAGTTTATTTTAGGCCATCCAAGAAAGGGTCATTGTGCTATTAGACCTAAGTATAATCCTGATCCCTATCTGAAAATGTAAAACTGTGTTGTACTAAGTACTGTGTTGTGTATAATTTTAATATGGGGTAACTAATTCACCCAAATGATACCCCCCTCATTTGGGGTGTATGCGACATCACTGAAGGAGTATGTAGCATAAAGGAGGATTTTTGAATGTTATGCTGAAATGTGTTCCCTTTAAGGGGAAGGGAATGTGCTTGGTAGAAACCAAGGCACACGCATACACAGGTGGCTAGGAAAACAAGTTTTATTATAAGCAAACATTAAAACACTCATATATAAACCAAATGTAAGCTAAGAAGATAAATGTGTAATCTAAGACGCACTTTAGAATACAATGTAGACTGCAAACATTGGGTTGTAAACATGGGATATCACTCACAATGTCACAAATACAATCAAGGCCATAGTGGGTGCAAGTAATCAGAGAACAATCAATACATAGGGGGTCAACCGACATTGCAAACAATCGACAAGAAAAAGTGAATAGTTGTATCACATTAACCATGGAAGAAATTCTTTTAGTCCTGAAAAACAAATGTTGCACATGAAGCACCCATTAGCATGTCAAAAAGATAAAAATTATGTGTAAGGCATGTATAATAATTTTTACGCAATATGCTAATGAATAAAAGTTAACACCTGTTCTATCAGGCAGTAAGGCGTTCGGTGCTCCCCAAAATCCATAATGGGACTAGTAATAGCTAATGCACCAAGCATCCATATTGCATGTAATGGACCTGTATAACGTCCATTAGATCACAAATATATTGTTTCTAATTGAACACAAATCGTGTGTGTGAAAATGATAATGACATACAAGATATCTATCTACGCATGTGTAATAAAGTGAACATCGTAAAAGTCATGAGTAAGACAAGAGTAAATGTGACCAAGATCACGGCAGTATGTCCGCTAGATGAGATCTGAATGGAATGTAGTATGAATGATAGGAGTTTCCTTCCCTCCATACTGACATATATATATATGCAATGAGGTTCCGTTTTATTTATGCCCCCTCAGCAATAAAGAATGAATTTTAAATGAGATTCCATGGACATCAGGAAATGGTTTGAATGATGTGCCATATTTAGAACAGAGTTTTTGAATGGAGCACGAAGCATTCCATTGTAGAATGGTGATGTGCTAGATGATATTGAATGCGGACATAGGGATGATTGACCTTGAAGTTACAGTGGAATCGAGGTGCTAGAATGTGTGATGATTTAGCCTAAAGCATAAATCACTATGATGGGTGAGTAATGATGATATCAAGCATGATGATGTAACACACGGCGCATATCACAAAATATATGAATAGGATTGTAGAAAATGTGATGATGTAGCAAAAATTGCAGCACCATCGGTGAATTGTATGAATAGGATTCTAGTAAGCGTGATGATTTAACACAAATTGTATATCACGAAATGTATGAATAATATGCTAGGAAGTGTGATGATTTAGCAACAAAGTGTATATCCAGTCGAGATGAGTGAATAAAGTACTCCCGCTAAGAATGACACATGATAAGTATATTGGATGATTGAACATGTGAGTGTGATGAGCGAAGTGAGTTTAAATTCTCAAATTAGAAACTCTCAATAATCGAGTATAAACCATGGGACTGGAGTGCGTCGTCAAGAGTGAGTGGAGCACATAAGAAGTTTGATGAGTAAAATTTGCAATATGTATAGTAGACGTGCTATTGAGAAAATTCGCATAGGTATGTGACGTGTAAATGGTGTAATGGTGTTATCGACCTTTGTAATGTGTGAATGTGTGCAGTGTGCAATGTCAAGATGTGTAGACTATGTAAGTGTGGATCTTTTGAAAGGGAGCATGTGATGTAAATGCTGGTGTATAATATTTTAGTGTAAAGAATGTATACGGATGTATAGGTCTATAACCGCACAAAGTGCGGGATGATGAAAAGTAAAGCCCTTAAGATTGTATACGTAGAAAAGTGTATGACGTGTGAAGATGTGATGTGTATTGTCGATGGAGTAGTGTCATGACTTTTCATGTATATAGGATAACCCTCAACAATCAATTGTGAACACTATACGCACAAGAATTTATGCTCATCAAGAGTGTGTCAAGAGGCATATGACATATGTGAAATTCTATTTGTTAAGTGATGATAAAATAAGGTTCTTTATTGATTTTTAAAGGCCTTTCAAGAGAGAAGATGTGATTCCCCCTAAGTATGTGGTGATGGATGTATTCAAGTAATGAAATCTAAGAGGTTATTTTTGTATGATCAAAATCGAATGGTGAAGCTATCTAAAACTTTCATAAGCAATAGTGTCATGTTGATCAAGTATAGATGCCCACATTAAGTTCAGTATGTTATACATGCCCATTACATATTCCTCATCAATTAAAGGAGGTAATGGGAATCTGTGAACATACCAGTGATTACTGAGATTTTTTGTATAGCCAAGAAAATAATTTACTTGTAAATAAAACACATTTTGACCAAATGGTATGGGAAAAGGTTCATATTAGTGTGATCAGGATCTAACATGCCCCTAATGTAATCAATCCAAGAATGTCCTAGTTTTAGTGGATAAATATGCAAGGCATGCATGTATAAGAAATAGTGTGATATAAAAGACACTAAATACCATAAGTATCATTGAAGCATACAAACCCATGGTAGAGATGATGATCATGAGGTGAGAGGAAATCATGTCATCAACTATAAATCTTAGCTGAGTCAACCCATCATTCATGCATACATATTACAGATAAAATAGGGTCGAATGGAATATTTTCCCAGTAAGATTCATTCATAAAAAGTGTACATGTAAATGGTTGATGTAGCTAATTGTTTAAGATGAAAAAACGTGAAGGTTTAAGGTATAGATTGCTCGATCCATACAATATGGATGGGCCCTTGATTTTATGGATTATAGTTATTGTAGTAAGATTTTTTTTCGATGGTTTAGATTATACAATATCTATCCTAAAATTATCACATTCAATTTGTGTAAAATGAGACATAATATATTGAGTTTAGACACTAAATCATTAAATAATTGGGTATTAATTTTGAAAAAGTATCATACTAATATTAATCGTGGAAAGTATGTGTCTAAGAAGGTATAATGAATTTACCCATAAATTTGGAGGTGGTCCAATTTTAGATTGCTTTCTGTCGTAACAGTAAAAAAAATGATCACACACTTGCCCAAAATGTTTAAAAACTGTGTTATCTTACACTTGCATGGAGGGCACATGCTAGCCCTAGAGTTATCCCATCACTTTCTACCCTGGTCAAATTCATACATTCGGAACACATAGATCCTTTTCCCAAATTAACTTTATATTAATAGATTGGAAACAGTTATATATGAAACTTTAAGGAAAGTAATGCATGTTTTGGGGTCATAACTATCTTTTTGGTGGTCATCCACTTCGGAGTTAATTAAAAAATTATATAAAGAGAACCATATCAATACAAAGTTATGATACCATAATGAGGGACCAAGTACTAGTCATTACTATCACCACCTAAGGTTGCATCCATATAAAGATCCATTTGTATCCATCTAGATCCATCACAAGGGGCAAGCCTAATTCGTCTTCAACTTTATGTCATATGAGCTTCCTATATTTTTGGTGGTCAGCCCTTTTCGGGGTTAAATATCAGATCAAGAGAAACATATAAATATAAAGTTATGAGACCATAATGAGGGACCAAGCACTAGTCACTACTATCACCACCTAAGGTTGCATCCATATAAAGATCCATTTGTATCCATCTAGAGCCATCACAAGGGGCAAGACTAATTCGTCTTCATCACACATCATAGGAGGGAATTTTATTCTATTCCATCCACTATTTATTAAATTTCTACATCTAGTTATAGCTCGCTACTTCACAAAGTTCAAATGACACAAGAGCACCTAGGGCATAATTCTCACACACACACACAGAACTACATTTGGGTATGAAAATAATGCAACGCTTAATTAGTAAGTCCACCATTTTTTTCCAATGAGGAAATTCTAACCCCTTCATTTGCATTTTTTTTTTAGGGTTTGATGTTTATTTAGGGGTTTTGAAAGTATCTTCTTCAACATGGATTATTAACGACATACAAAGAAGCTTAGCGATATTGATGTGACAGATAGTGAAGGCTTCACATCACCTTTAACCCTTCAAATTTTGTTTCTGGACCTCCTGCACAAACCATGGCACCCAAAATGCAGACTAGGGAACCCCAGGCACCCCAATATAGCTAGATAACTCAGTTTTGTACTTTTTGGAGCTTCTGTGTGGTCGTATTTGCATCCAGTTCACCTGGTTCCTCCGATGGATTTTCTGGATCCTGAACACCTTGCGAGGAGACCTGTATCTCATTGGGTTTTGGGCCTGTTACACACTGTTCCGGCAGTACCAGTACCTTACAAGTTTGGGTCCGTACATATTATCACATGTTCTTCTTCCAAGGTACAAGACCTTTACTATCTACAGATCCCGGACCGGACACACACCAAGATCTACAGGTAACTCTTCCACGCACCCGACCTCCCGAGGTCGTGCCGAGACAGCCGGTAGGGATGGAATATGCGTGGGATGCAGACAAACTAGTTAGGCAATCTAATGTCTTCGATACACACTAGTGGAATTTGTGAATCTAAGGCAAAGAAGGCCCTTCTAACTTGGACTGATGTGATAGATCGATCAACAAGGATGACTGCTCGAAGGCTCCAATCAATATCGAGCTCTGGCGTGATTCGATCTATGGGTTGTGGAATACGTGGAAAATGACCGGGGATAGTTTCATGTACGTCTCCAGATAAGGTCATATGGTGGATGGTGAAATACAATTGACTTTACGGATGATTCTCTGGCCTAGTCCAGAATTCTCTAGCTTCGTTAGCCGCTATATCTAGTAAGGACAATTGTTCGATGATGGTCGGTGGAAGTGGAGTGGATTGGAATACTAGTGTGCGTAGGCCAGTGTTTATATCTGATTGACTTGTGGATTCGTTGGGCCGTGGGATCTGTGGATCACAACCATAGACTCTTGGTTGTTGCGGTCATGCTATGGTCATGTACAAAATCAAGTCCTAATCCCTGTCGGAAAAGCAACAGGCGAGCGTGAGAATCAACAAGTGACTCTTCCACGTACCCGACCTCCCGAGGTCGTGCCGAGACAGCCGGTGGGGGTAGAATATGCAGACAAACTAGTTGGGGAGTCTAATGTCTTCGACACGCACTAGTGGTATTTGCGAATCTAAGGCAAAGAAGGCCCTTCTAACTTGGACTGGTGTGATAGATCGATCAGCGAGGATGACTGCTCGAAGGCTCCAATCAATATCGAGCTCTGGCGTGATTCGATCTATGGGTTGTGGGATGCGTGGAAAATGACCCGGGATGGTTTCGTGTATTTCTCCTGATAGGGTCATATGGTGAATATAGTCAACTCTATGGACGATTCTCTGGCCTAGTCCAAAATTCTCTAGCTTTGTTAGCTGTTGTGTCTAGTAGGGACAACTGTTGAATGATGATAGGTGGAATCGGAGTAGACTGGAATACTAATGTGCGTAGGCCAGTGTCTATATCTAACTGACTTGTGGATTCGTTAGGCTGTGGGATTTGTGGATCACAACCGTAGACTCTTGGTTGTTGCGGTCCTGTTATGGTCATACGTGAGATCAAGTTCTAATCCCTAGTATCCAGTAGTCATAAGCTTTTTTCGGCCTCTATGTTTAGGATCAGTAATTGTGCGATTTTCTCAGAATACCTCACAGGTGTTCTAGCAACTTGAATTCTTAAACTGGTATCTATATCTATGAGGGTGTCTCCAGCGTCTGGCTGTGGAACTAAAGGATCGCACCCGAATATTTGTTCTCTTTCAAATCCCTCTACAGTCATGCGGATGTTTTCTAGTATAACCTGTAGTTTGGCTGATTTGACCAGAATGTGTGTGCTTGGTCGTCTTCTACATTTAACCCTCTCAACTGTGACCTGATCTGTTGGAAGTCTGTTGTTGTTTGGAAGACTTGTATCCTAAGGTTTTGGTCAATGTCAGTTACTGCTACTACGATATTGGGTTGGGGCACAATTGGCTCGAAAATGTATTCCCTGGGCTCCCTAGGTCCCGTAATTGTCATGCAAAAGCAGTAATGAAACAAACTATAATAAAGTAAAACTAAGTACACTCCTAGCATATATAATTTCTTTTTGTATTTTCTGGTAATTTATGAGAAAGCAGCTAACTAAAATATTTAGAATTGACAACTAAACTAATAACGTAAAACAAACAAAATAGCCGATTGTAGCTATTTGTCTGTGCAATTTCGTATATCTAT
Source organism: Taxus chinensis (assembly GCA_019776745.2). NCBI lineage: Eukaryota > Viridiplantae > Streptophyta > Pinopsida > Cupressales > Taxaceae > Taxus > Taxus chinensis. Next base: position 208,481 of record JAHRHJ020003365.1, read on the forward strand.
TCTAAACAACGAAATAACTAATCTATCTGCAAGATTCTCGATCCTACCTCAGAAGTGAGGAATGAATCATAGTTTCTCAGAAACCATCAATCCCCACAACCTCCCTGGCAATGTCGAGAATGGAAATAACTGAAATAAAGTGATTAACTACTGTATTTGATAAGCTCTAACTAAAACTTTGAAAGATGGAACCTGGATTTCGCAGAACAGTGGCGAATCCGACGGTGTGTGTGTTCTTGTCCCCTCAGTATGATCTCTTCGTTCTTTGTGCTCACGTGAATCCAGAAAAGCGTGGAATGCTTGCATCAACAGGAATAGATATTTGGATCAATGGACAGCTTTCAGAATGCAGACAGAATAGAATGCGGATAGGAGAGGGATAGCGCAAGAGTACAGAGCTTGGCCTATGCAATTCCTAGCGGGGTCTACTGCGAATCTTGCAACAAAAGTGTCCAGAACCTTAAACTAGTCTGTATGAAGAGAAAAACCTGTAACTTTAATGGCTGCCTAGACTATTCTACTCCAAGACAAAAATGTTGTTTGCACAAGTTGGATCTGTGGCTTACCAACAGCAACACAAAGCTAAAACAAACCTGCAACAAACTATGCTATTAAACTTAAATAAACTAAAAGACTGAACTACTGAAAGTGATGAGTTTCTAAACAAGAAATGAGGGGCCATTTGTATGTGCACAAACCATGCATTTATAGGAATCAAAACACCCAAAGATCAAATTCAAACTGAACTCTTAAACATTAAACAAAAGAAAAACACTATTCCAGGGGACCAAAAACATTAATGCAAGCCTAAGTCGGCAAGAAAAGCTGGTGAGTCGTGATATTTCACGCGGGTCGCGTCAAAAGAGCGTTCTGGAAAATGCGCACAGGACCGCCGCCCTGCTCAGGGCGGCGGTTACAGGACCGCCGCCCTGTTCAGGGAGGCGGTCACGAGACCGCCGCCCCTCAGGGCGGCGGTTTCGTCACTGAAGACCAAAAAGTCAAGAAAAGAGGAAAAATAGGGAAAATAAAGCACGCGGGGGCTAAGCGGGGCATGCGGGATGTTTAACGCACATCTGTAAAGCTTCTCTGGATCCCGAACACCTTGCGAAGAGACCTGTATCATCATTGGGGCACTTATTACACCGTTCCGCAGTACAGTACCTTACAATTTTGGGTACGTACATATTGCCCCCTCGGAGAAGCGTTTTAGCCATGAAGAGGCGTAAAACGGTGGGTCCGAGTATGGCCGTCCCGAAATGGGAAGTTAGAAGTTATACCTTACGCGTCCGTGTGTCGAAATGACGCCATCCAAAATTCTCGCCACCTGCAAAATGAAAAGAGAACTCAAGTGCAGATAGATACAATAATTTGGAAAATAAACGCTAAAACAATAGGGGAAGAGGACGTACCATTAGTGCGAGGATAGAAACTTACCTCCGTCGACGCTCTGAACCTGCGAAAAAGTCATTTTAAAACGAAATAGAACAATATATATATGAAAGTGGGCCCATTTTACTATTCATTTGCGCGAGTCGATTTGGTAGATTTTGAGCTCTGGGGCCCACGGTAACGGTTTCTCACGCGAGTAGAGTCAAAACGTCCATGACGAGATAGTGATCATGCCTCCACGTGCGGAACGCCACCCCGCGAGATCACAGGTTGGTTTTTCTTCAATTTCGTGCTTTTCCCTCTTTAATTTAAAAATGCTAAAATTGTTGTAATGGGGGGGTCATTTTTGAAAATGTTAGGTTTAAAGGGTCCATCTAGGGGGGCGCCTACTGGGTAGGCCCCATTTTTGATTAAAATGGTCTTTTTTTTGCATTTTTTGGGCTTTTTAAGCTTAAAAACCCGTGCGGATTTTCGGACCGCGACCGCCGCCCTGGACAGGGCGGCGGTTACACGACCGCCTCCCTGTACAGGGCGGCGGTCACGAGACCGCCGTCTTTAAGGCGGCGGTTACAAAACCGCCCCCCTGCTCAGGGCGGTGGTTCTGAACAGAATGCAAAAGAACCTATTTTGAAAGCTTGTACTTGTATTTTTAGCATTTGTACGTGTTTTTATGCTTCTCTTGATATTGTTTAGATACTAACTTACTCTTCCTTGTGTGTTTTTGGGTGTATGCAGGCAAAAGAGGAGTACATTAGATGGAGCCGGGAGAGAGAGTGTGACTGGCTGCCCGGGGTATTGGATGCCCTCTCAGCAGATGAGGAGGACACATTGCAGAGGGCCGGCATATTGCGTTTATCGCGTGTGCCCCACGTTGCTCCATCCAGTCACATTCTTTGTGACCTATTTTCATATTGGGACGCGGATCGGAACACCTTCCGACTGCCAGGGGTCCGTGGTGAGTGGACCATCACTTTGGAGGATGTTTACCGCATCCTGGGGGTCCCGATCATCGGGAGGAGACTTAAACTGGAGACAGCTGGTTCTAGGGCACAGATAGCTCAGTGGGCTGGTTATATGGGGGATGCAGCCATTTCTACAGGGCCGAAGAAGGGAGTGCGAGTCAGATCCATTCCTTCTTTGCCCATCCCTATCTTTCGACAGGCTATTATGGGGATCCTTGCCTCGAGACTCATCGGGGACAAGGGAGGGGACACCTTATTATACTGTTGGGGCCCCATCATTGCACAGATAGAGGGACATGGCCGGAAATACGCCTGGGGCGCGGACATTTTGGGGACCACCTACCATGACTTATACAGGGTGGTCCGATTGCAGGGACAGTCCTTGAGCCACCCCACTCTAGTCATGAGTTGGGTGTATGAGCGCTTCATTCCGTATGGCAGAGGCGTGGAGGTGGCAGATCCCGGGGCGGTGAGGGCAGCCCGATGGTCAGGTATGTCAGTGCTCAGAGCACCTCACCAGCTAGTAGCCACCCTTACCACGGCAGACATGGAGGCCACACCGTACCAGCTTATGGCCGGTATATGGGGAGAGGAGACTACGACATTGGTCTCCTGCTCCATCACAGGGCAGCTTATTGATCGTGTGGGACGGGTAGAGGTACATCCCTTCAGCAGGGTTCCTCAGCAGTTTGGCCTCCCATACACGGCTATGCTTCCTCCAGTAGCACCTGTTTATAGATCAGTCCGAGAGGCTAGAGGGGGGCCTAGAGGCCGTGGTTGGACAGCGGTTACCCCTGGCATTCCTATTACAGCCAGGGGGATAGTTCGGGCCAGAGGGAGAGCTGGTGCGCCTCAGGCACCATTACTTCAGATTGCTGTAGGTCCTGCTCATAGCAGTGACGACCCTATAGATATTGACTCCGATTCTGAGGAGCACACAGAGGGAGGGTCAGAGGAGCAGACGGACGAGAGCGATCCTGAGTGGCATGATACTCAGGACATTCTGCGGGCAGAGAGGGAGGAGGAGAGTGCAGAGAGAGAGACCGTGGCTTCTGAGGAGCCACTCTCCCGAGGCCATGGTGGAGACGATGAGTCCGTTGCGGGGCGCCATGTTGCCCCTACCACAGGAGCAGCCCCTCAGTCAGCAGCGGCATCAGCAGCAGGTGCTGGCCTTGGCGACCCATCTTGGAGGCCTGGTGATCCGAGTAAGTTATCTTCTCCTCCTTTCAATGCTTGTTTGTTTTTTAGAATTTTGTTTTTGAATGTTAACTCTCCTTATATTTGAATTGTGTACACTTTAACCTCTTGCCTGGTTCCTAATTCGTTTTTCTTTCTTTGCTTTGCAGAGACTGTTGATGAGTGGCGGGATCTAATCCGTAGGGTTTGCGTCGATTCTCTGATGATCCCTATGGATAAGACCCGTGCGGAGTTATCTGTGGATGCCGGGGAGCCCTCAGCAGCCGGCAGGCACACTGACGTCTTCGCTCCCGTTTGGCATGTGGCCAAGATGGTGTCAACTCTCCGTACAGAGTTGGCAGGCTATAGGACAGCCGAGCGTCTTATGAGGAGCCGCTCTCATGGCGAGACTACGACTGCCCCTAGGGACCCCGAGCCCTCCATCCATTCAGAGCGCCAGCGTAGCCGGAGTCCTAGGCGAGGGCGCGCACCTTCAGCGGGATCGCGCAGGGGTTGAGAGGCTACTTGGCTCCTATGCATTTTTTTGTATTATGGATTCTTTTGTGTATTACGGGCTCTTTGAGCGTTTTGACCATGCCTAGTGCATGATGGCATTGTATACAAATATTGATTATTTATATATATGTGCCGATTTTGGATCAAAACTTTGTCACTTGTGTCTTCCCTTTCTGTTCCAGCTTTTGCGTGTATACTACGATGTATGTATTATATGCTTTCTAGAATGTATGCAATGGAAAACAGATGATGTAAATGTTTGCTTTCTTTTTGTGTTTCATGATGCTGATACATGATTTGTAGATATATTGTGATCTTGAATCTTAAATTTTGTTTAGCAATTTGGATACCTCATGATTTGTTTTGGCAAAGTGATGAAAATAATCAGTATGATGAACAGATTAACTTGCCCCACTCCTAACTCCACGCAACTAGTAGGATGCGAGGGCTCATCACCAAGAGCCAAGAAGGGCGCAAGTTATGGAATATGGTGCAGTGATAGTGGTGAAAGACAGACGAAGCTTTGGTGGAACCAAATGAAAACTACAAGCTTTATTCCACCTGAATGACTTCATAGTTTTGGATGCAACTTGCTTTGCGGTTTATCCAGACTTAGACCCGTAGATGGCCACATAGTAGACAAAATCTGGGTTTTTAGGATTTTTAACTCTCTTGGAATTTTTGAACATCTGATTCATTCGTTATTGACTCAAAGTTTGAATTGATTGTTTATGACCTTTTAACATTTACTTTGTTTAGAGGACCCCCTACACTTTGCCCCATGCTACCCGTAAGAAGCATGGGTTTATCACCGTGGGCAAGGCATAGGCGAGTAAGGGCATTTCCATCCTTTCCCAACCCTACGTCACTAGTAAGAGACGCAAGCTCATCACCGAAGGTTGGTGGGGCAGGGAAATGTGTAAAAATAAAATTTTCTGTTTAATCACTTCTTGACTTGTCTATTTGAGTAAAATGTCAGTATATGCTTATTTCCAAAGAGATATGTATGTGGGATAGATGTGACACCATGAAGCTTCTAGAACAGACCATAGGCAAGACACCTATCCTAAGAAGAAATCAAAGTGAGAACAAACTTGCAGATCTTGGTATGATTACCGTTAGGACTTCGTCATGTCTGATTTTAAAAGATTCTGAAGTGATTGATGATATCGTGAAAATGGAGAGATATGATTAGCAAGTTTTGTGCCAACAACATCATGAGTTTGTAATGAATTACTTTGAGAATAGATTCCTTGATCACAATTTGTGTAAGAACAAGTGGACAAAATGATCCTAATTTGTATGAAAATGCGATGTAGATAGTTATATAGGCAGCGCTTGCTACTTATGTGTAGAAACATTTGAGGTGGAGGGAATTGACTGTTTCGCCAAATTCCTCGCCTTCTAGCATGCATAAGAGGTATGCACCATTTCCATAGTCCTTTGTGACTCGGTACGGGCCCAACCATTTGGGCCGGAATTTCCTTCCTTCGCCGGTCTTCTTGTCGATCCGGCTGTCTAACCTCAGAACTAGGTCACCTTCGTATATGTCACGTTCATAGACTTTTTTGTTATACTGCCAGCACATCCGGTCGGCATAGACTCTATGTCGTTGTTCAGCATTTAACCTAGTTTCATCCAGACTTTCTAATTGAGAAAGACGTGCTTCTCTGTAAGCGTCCTCATCCAGAATCCCTTGTAGCGAAATGCGGAGACTGGGGATTTCAACTTCGAGTGGGAGAACTGCTTCTGACCCAAATACCAATGAGAAAGGAGTTGCTCCTGTTGGCATTTTTATCGAGGTTCGGTGGGCCCACAAGGCCGGATATAACTTTAGATGCCAATCCCGTTTGTTTTCTTTTACCGTTTTAAGGAGAATGGCTTTCAACGTTTTGTTTGTTGCTTCAGCCTGCCCATTGGCTTGGGGATAATATAAGGAAGCCGTATGATGGCTTATTTTGAACTTACTGCATAGCTCACGAACTTCTTCATTTTTGAAAGAAGTTCCATTATCTGAGATAATGATTTGTGGGATACCGTACCTGCAAATGATTTGGTTCAAAATGAACTTAGCGATTACGGAACCAGGTACAGTTGTAAGAGGCATAGCCTCTACCCATTTAGTGAAATATTCAGTGGCCGTGATTATAAAATTGTGGCCATCTGTGGACGAAGGAGAGAATTTCCCTATCAAGTCCAGGCCTCATGTAGAAAAGGGCCACGGAGTAGCAATCGGTTGCAAAGCTTGTGCCGGCATGTGGATCTCATGAGAGAACTCCTGACATTTATGACACCTGCGTACAAACTCTATTGTGTCATGTTCTAGAGTGGGCCAGAAATAGCCCATTCGATGTATTTTTCGAGCAGTGGCATGGCCACCGAAGTGGCCTCCACATATACCGCTATGGGATTCATGGAGAATCCTCTTGGACTCTTCTGTGTCAACACACCTTAAAAGCATTCCATCGAATGCTTTCCGATAGAGCACCTGCTCTATAATGACGTATTTAGCTACGATAATGCGTAACCGCCTTCTTTGTTGAGGTGTAGCTCCTTCTGGGTACCTGTGGTCCATGATATAACTAATGATATCAGCGTACCAAGGGCACTCAGATATAGCAGGTCGGGTTTCGACGTAGTATACACATTCATCTGGAAAGTCTAAGTCTACTAAGTCGCCTCCGTCTAGGGGGTTATCAGCTAACCAATCTGCGATGATTTTCCCTTTAACTGACTTTTGGTTTACAAAAGTTAATTCGAATTCTCCCATTAAGGTTATAAAACGTCCAGCTTTTTTGGACAAGGACCCTTGTGTGAGAAAAGTCCGCAAATGGTCTGTCTTTACTATGACCCTTGTCTCTTGATTTAGCATGTAGTGTCTTAGGCGTTTAGTAGCAAAGACTATGGCAAGACATTCTCGCTCTGCTTGTGTATAGCGCGTTTCGTAGTCGAGCAATGTTCGGCTAATGAAATAAATCGCACGCTCTCTTTTGTCATCGTCTTCTTGGGCTAGCATGCAAGCTAACGAAACATCGGTAGCCCGTGAGTACAAAATTAAAGGGCGATCTAGCTTTGGTGGCATTAGCGTAGGCGGTGACAGCAGGAAACGCTTGACTGTATTAAAAGCTTCATTGCAATCTTCAGTCCAATCAATGCTATAGTCCTTCTTGAGTAAATTGTTGATTGGATGAACGGCGAAGCTTAGATCCGGGATAAATCTCCGGATTGCACCCAACTTTCCGAGAAATGATCTGATTCCAGATTCATTCGAGGGTGGGACCATTTCGAGGACAGCCCGAATTTTGGCTGGATCAACATCGATCCCTCGTGACGATATGATGTAACCTAGGAGCTTTCCTCCTGTTACACCGAAGACGCATTTCTCTGGGTTTAGGGTAACTCCATATTCTATTAGGCGTGAAAGGATGATGCGGAGCACTTCAGGATGGTCACAACGCTTCTTGGCCTTAGCCAACAAGTCATCTACGTAGGATTCCACGATTTTATGGATTAAATCGTGAAATATGTATGTCATGGCCCGCTGGTATGTAGCACCGGCGTTCTTGAGACCGAATGGCATAACAGCGTAGCAATAGGTTCCCCAAGGAGTTATAAACGTGGTTTTAGCTTGATCTTGCTCGGATATTTTGATTTGATTGTATCCCGAGAATCCATCCATGAGAGACAAGAGTTCAAAACCTGTTGTTGCATCAACAATAACGTCTATGGATGGTAATGGGAAGTCGTCCTTAGGGCAAGCTTTGTTGATATCTCGAAAATCTATGCAGATGCGTATCTTTCCATTCTTCTTGAGAACGGGAACGATGTTGGATACCCATTGGGAGTAGTCAACTGGCTTGATGAATCCTACCTGAAGGAGTTTTATTACCTCCTCTTTTACCATGAGGGCTACTTTGGGCTTCATAGGTCTTGATTTTTGTTTAATTGGCTTTGCATCTGATCTAGTGACGAGGTTGTGTACCGCAATGTGGGGTGCGACTCCTGTCATCTCTTTGTAATTAAATGCAAATGCCTTTTGATGTTCTTTGAGAACCTGAGTATGTATTTCCACTTCCTCTGGGGTTAACGAAGAACCTAACTTTAGAATTCTTGGTTCATCTTCCGTTCCGATATTGACATCGATTGTTTCTTCAATTAAAGAGGCATTACCCTCTTCGAACTCAGGTGGTGCCGGAGGTAGATCTATATCATCCCCGTTTTCCACCACGTATATATTAGGTTCTTTTTGTGAGGGAAGATTCATTACAGGATTTCCGAAGTAGGAAGATGAATGCGGGATCAGAGATAAATCTAGCGTGTGATAGGAGAGATGTAGTGCTGCAAAGGCATTTAAGTAATCCAAAGTAGCCGCATCATTTCCAACATGGTCTAGGACGGTAGATTTACTTCCGTTTGAAAGAGGATCCATCATTGTTTTTATTAATGGTTCGTTACGAATGGATACCGTGAAATGAGTATCTTCTAGCTCATTGCTTGGAGTGAAGCGTGATGCCGAAGTTGCTATTGAATCGGCGAGAAGATTCTTCTCTCGCGGAATTGCTTCAATGGATATGAAGTTGAACGCCTTGCTTAAATCTAATACAGCGTTTTTGTAAAGTTGCAAGTGTTCGGCTCTAGTTTCATACACCTCTGAAACTTGGTTTGCCACTAATTGTGAGTCTCCTAAAACTCTGATATTATCAATACCAATTCTTTTGGCTAAGGTAAGGCCAAGGAGGAGGGCTTCGTACTCAGCGCCGTTGTTTGTACATTCAAAGTTTAATTTAAAAGAGAATGGGAGGACCTTCTCTTCGGGCGAGGTAAGAATTATACCTGCCCCCGCTCCATAACGGCATTTAGCTCCATCAAAATGGAGAGTCCAATACTTAGCTGGGAGTATGGATGTAGGTGTATCTGCTGTGTTTACACACTCTACTTCTACCATACAGAGATCTTCTGCTGGCAAGGAACCAACACCTAGGGAAAATCCGATACCTACTGAATCGAATGGTAAGAACATTGGTGAATCTTGTTCTATCAGCTCAACGATCTTTGCAGTAGTCCCTAATGATACTATTTCTTTAGTTTTACCTTTAGGGGTTGGAATTGTTTTAGCTATGTTGGTAGTTTCAAGATCCGTTGTAGGTATCAACTTTTCCTCTGGCTTTGAGTCAGAGGGTTTGTTAAGTTGATTTGTTGGCAGTTCGAATTCTGAGTGTACACCTGGTCTCTTCTTTAAATCAGCTAGGTGTACGTCAAATGGCTTTGGATCACCTTTGGCTACAAATACCTTTCCCAGATGCAGGAATCTTACTTCTTGAAATAGCGTGGAAGGGATTGCCTTCATTCGATGTATCCAGGGCCGGCCGAGGATCATATTATAGTTAGTTTCCCGATCTATAATATAAAACTCAGTCAGGATTGTTTTAGGTCCTAAGGTGACCGGTAGTATTATAGTTCCTATCGATGTAGCTTTAAGGCTATCGTAGCCTCTCAAGGTATTTCGTGTAGTAGAACAGTTTGTTTCTCCATATCCCAATTTTTGGAGAAAAGAGAAAGGGACTATGTTAACTGCAGCCCCGTCATCAACCATTGCCCGTTTTACATAGTTATTATAAACTTGTACTTGCAAGTGTAAGGCTGGATCGCCTCGGCGTGCGATCTCAGCATCTGTAGGCATTTTACTTATTTCGAATATGAATTCAACATCCCTATCCGCCTGTCCCGGTGGATAAACATCAAAGTCTATATGATTTACTTGCACTTCCGGTGGTGGAGTGATACTAACTAAATGACCCAAACCTAACGCCTCTAAAAGAGCAGCCCTGTGGGCAGGGGAATTCTTTAGTAAATCAAGGAATGAAATATGCGAGAAGGTTTTTGTTAGATCATTAATTAGATCGTAAGCACCCATAGGTTTTGCTACGGTTTGCTGGATGTTATCTGTTTCCGGCAGGTGGGTTGGACTTGGTTGAGAGAAATACTCTCGTGTTCTCGTAATTGCTTCAACGGGTAATTCGGAGTCTAACTCTACTAATCCAACTACCTTAGGTCGTGGTTGACTTCCTAGTTGTGGCGCGACTAACGGATTTAGCGAAGTCGAAGCCTCGTGATCGTTGTTTCCTGTTATTGCACCTTTGTTTGTTCCAGTTGGTTTTAACCTATCGCTATCATGATTTGGGAGTGGATCATTAAAGATCTTGAGAGGGGCATTCTGAGGGGAAACTGCCCCTGCGAAGGTATTTGCCGTTGGTGACGTAGGATCTGCTAAGAACATATCCATAAAAAATTGTTTTTGTTCATTTGGCAAGCGTTGCATGAATTTGTTGTAATCACGACACGTTCTAGTGTCATGCCCTTGAATTTTATGGAAACCACAATAAGAATTGGGATTATAATTCCCGTTTTGTTGGTTTAGTGTGTATTGTGGCCTAAAATTCCGGTCAAACTGTTGCCTATTAGGACCAAAGTTTTGGAATTGTTGTTTTTGGTTTTGACTTTGGTTTTGGTAACCAAATGAGTTTTGGCTTGGTCCTTGCATGGGATTTCGCCGTTGTTGTTGTTGTGGATTATTAAAATCCACCGTATTGATCGTCGGGGTAAAATTGTTGTTTTTTTGGTTGTTTGTTTGCGACGGAGTATTAACGACATTTACCCTCTTGGGCTGGTCAGTTACCCCATCTGTTGTTACCCCACGATTTTTGTTAAGGATTTTGGGTCCTTGATTGACGCTTGTGGTGGTTGTAGTATTTTGAGTAGAGGTGATTAACCTCCCGTTTGCTCCATACGTCTTACGGCCACTATCTATCGCTGCTTGATCAATTCGCAGAGCGCTCTCAAGTACCTCGTCATAAGTCCTTAGTGGGAACTTCTGGACTTCTTCCTTCACTTCTCTGCTAAGAGAATGAAGGAATAAATCACATAGCTCCATCTGATCCATGTTTGGAGCGCTTGCCGAGGAATAAAGGACTGTGCGCCACCTTTGGATGAAATGGGCGACAGACTCGTTATGTTCTTGCTTGATGTGCAAGAACTCCCTGATTCCTGTCCTTAATAATTTGTTCATGTCAAAGGCCTTGATGAACTCAGACACAAGTTGTTTGAATGAATGTATGGAAGCTTCAGGTATTCTATAATACCAATCGAGAGCGATGCCTTCCAAGGTTTTGGGAAATATTTTAGCAACAACCCCATCCCAAGGGAGTAATTCTCGTATGGCTGTAGCGTAGGCTTTGATGTGCGCGTTTGGATCTCCTTCGCCCTTGAATTTGGGCAAATCGGGAAGAGGCCTTGGAAGCATAACGCTTCTTATGGCAAAATCTAAGGGCTCCTTTAAATATTCTGAATAAGTCCCTATTGCATACGTCTCAACCATTGATGGTGCCTGTTGAGGAGGTGGTGGCGGAACGGGTTGTTGATATGGCATAACGTACGCGTTGGCAGGGGCATAAGGAGGTCCCTGCGTTGGAGCAAACATGCCGGGGGATGAGTACATATCCCCTTGTGGTGATTTGGAGTACATGTTTAAGTACGAAGGGGTACTATCCAGGAATGGATTGCTCTGTACCAGACCAGGAGGAACTGTGCTAGCGATAGTGGGTCTAGTTGGTACTTGTTGTGAATACTGAGGAGTCATACCTAACGTGCCTACTCCTGTGAGGAGATCTACTTGGCGAGGATGGTGCGGAGGATTGGAACTCCCTGTTTGTATGAATTTCAAATTTTGACTTGCTTGGGCAAGTTCTAATCCTCTAACCTTTTCTATTAGAGTTGAAATGACTTCGTTTGGTGAAGTCACGATATCGTGCCTTGGTGGCGTTTGTTGTATAACATGGCTTTGCGGAGGTATGTGATATCCTGCTATGAACTGATCACTATCCTGCCAAGCATTTCTGAGAGTATTTTCTATATGTGATGGCATAGAGGTATTTTCTTGAGGAGAGAACTCGGGCTGTATTTGCAAAATTCCTACAGGTGGGTACATGCCTTGAGAGCGTTGTTCATTCCTAGGATAATGTATTGAGTATTCATCATCTAAGAACTGAGTATGGATCTGATTGTCTACTAATATGTGGTCTAAGTAACACCTGAGGTGATGAAGCAGATTCTCCAGTCAATGTCATATTGTTTGAGCCTGAAGGCTTTGTTTGTGTTTGAGCGAGTTGATCTAACTCCTCAGTTTGAAAAGATGAACTATATCTGATTCCTGGGGTTTGTGTTGACAACTGATTAGTTGAATAATTGTCACCCCATATTGAGAGTGAGGGTGATGATTCCCTATTCTGTTGGGCGTAGTATGCCTCAAGACCCAAGAGGGGTCTGCCATATGCATCGAATCCCGACATATTCGGGGGGTATATGAATACCCGCAGAATAATGGGAAAGAGCGAAGGTGAAAGAGAGAAGATGAAACTTCTCAAAGAGAAGGTGAAATAATTGTTTGATTCACGTCGGGTTCACCAATTTTGTACGTCGGAAAAGCAACAGGCGAGCGTGAGAATCAACAAGTGACTCTTCCACGTACCTGACCTCCCGAGGTCGTGCCGAGACAGCCGGTGGGGGTAGAATATGCAGACAAACTAGTTGGGGAGTCTAATGTCTTCGACACGCACTAATGGTATTTGCGAATCTAAGGCAAAGAAGGCCCTTCTAACTTGGACTGGTGTGATAGATCGATCAGCGAGGATGACTGCTCGAAGGCTCCAATCAATATCGAGCTCTGGCGTGATTCGATCTATGGGTTGTGGGATGCGTGGAAAATGACCCGGGATGGTTTCGTGTATTTCTCCTGATAGGGTCATATGGTGAATATAGTCAACTCTATGGACGATTCTCTGGCCTAGTCCAAAATTCTCTAGCTTTGTTAGCTGTTGTGTCTAGTAGGGACAACTGTTGAATGATGATAGGTGGAATCGGAGTAGACTGAAATACTAATGTACGTAGGCCAGTGTCTATATCTAATTGACTTGTGGATTCGTTAGGCTATGGGATTTTTGGATCACAACCGTAGACTCTTGGTTGTTGCAGTCCTGTTATGGTCATACGTGAGATCAAGTTCTAATCCCTAGTATCCAGTAGTCATAAGCTTTTTCGGCCTCTATGTTTAGAATCAGTAATTGTGCGATTTTCTCAGAATACCTCACAGGTGTTCTAGCAACTTGAATTCTTAAACTGGTATCTATATCTATGAGGGTGTCTCCAGCGTCTGGCTGTGGAACTAAAGGATCGCACCTGAATATTTGTTCTCTTTCAAATCCCTCTATAGTCATGCGGATGTTTTCTAGTATAACCTGTAGTTTGGCTGATTTGACCAGAATGTGTGTGCTTGGTCGTCTTCTACATTTAACCCTCTCAACTGTGACCTGATCTGTTGGAAGTCTGTTGTTGTTTGGAAGACTTGTATCCTAAGGTTTTGGTCAATGTCAGTTACCGCTACTACGATATTGGGTTGGGGCACAATTGGCTCGAAAATGTATTCCCTGGGCTCCCTAGGTCCCGTAATTGTCATGCAAAAGCAGTAATGAAACAAACTATAATAAAGTAAAATCTAAGTACACTCCTAGCATATATAATTTCTTTTTGTATTTTCTGGTAATTTATAAGAAAGCAGCTAACTAAAATATTTAGAATCGACAACTAAACTAATAACGTAAAACAAACAAAATAGCCGATTGTAGCTATTTGTCTGTGCAGTTTCGTATATCTATTCTAAACAACGAAAACTAATCTATCTGCAAGATTCTCGATCCTACCTCAGAAGTGAGGAATGAATCATAGTTTCTCAGAAACTATCAATCCCCACAACCTCCCTGGCAATATCGAGAATAGAAATAACTGAAATAAAGTGATTAACTACTGTATTTGATAAGTTCTAACTAAAACCTTGAAAGATGGAACCTGGATTTCGCAGAACAGTGGCGAATCCGACGGTGTGTGTGTTCTTGTCCCCTCAGTATGATCTCTTCGTTCTTTGTGCTCACGTGAATCCAGAAAAGCGTGGAATGCTTGCATCAACAGGAATAGATATTTGGATCAATGGACAGCCTTTCAGAATGCAGACAGAATAGAATGCGGATAGGAGAGGGATAGCGCAAGAGTACAGAGCTTGGCCTATGCAATTCCTAGCGGGGTCTACTGCGAATCATGCAACAAAAGCGTCCAGAACCTGAAACTAGTCTGTATGAAGAGCAAAACCTGCAACTTTAATGGCTGCCTAGACTATTCTACTCCAAAACAAAAATACTGTTTGCACAAGTTGGATCTGTGGCTTACCAACAGCAACACAAAGCTAAAACAAACCTGCAACAAACTATGCTACCAATCCTAAGCAAACTAAAGGGACACAGCACTGAAAACATGAAAGTTGGAGTGAAAATGGTGGCCCGAATAATGTTTGCACTTGCACAATTGGATATGTGGCTTACCAGCTGCAACACATACTAACCAAAGCACTCAATGAGAAAACTAAGAATCCTAAGCAAAAAGGAAAACTAAAACTGCTGTAACAAGAAATTCAAAAGCAAACTCAGAGCCATTTGCATGTGCACAAACCATGCATTTATAGGAATCCAAACATCCAAAAATCAAATCCAAACTGAACTCCTAAACATTAAACAAAAGAAAAACACTATTCCAGGGGACCAAAAACATTAATGCATGCTCAAGTCGGCAAGAAAAGCTGGTGAGTCGTGATATTTCACGCGGGTCGCGTCAAAAGAGCGTTCTGGAAAACGCGCACAGGACCGCCGCCCTGCTCAGGGCGGTGGTTACAGGACCGCCGCCCTGTTCAGGGAGGCGGTCACGAGACCGCCGCCCTTCAGGGCGGCGGTTTCGTCACTGAAGACCAAAAAGCCAAGAAAAGAGGGAAAAATAGGGAAAACAAAGCACGCGGGGGCTAAGCGGGGCATGCGGGATGTTTAACGCATATCTGTAAAGCTTCTCTGGATCCCGAACACCTTGCGAAGAGACCTGTATCATCATTGGGGCACTTATTACACCGTTCCGCAGTACAGTACCTTACAATTTTGGGTACATACATATTGCCCCCTCGGAGAAGCGTTTTAGCCATGAAGAGGCATAAAACGGTGGGTCCGAGTATGGCAGTCCCGAAATGGGAAGTTAGAAGTTATACCTTACACGTCCGTGTGTTGAAATGACGCCGTCCAAAATTCCCGCCACCTGCAAAATGAAAAGAGAACTCAAGTGCAGATAGATACAATAATTTGGAAAATAAACGCTAAAACAATAGGGGAAGAGGACGTACCATTAGTGTGAGGATAGAAACTTACCTCTGTCGGCGCTCCGAACCTGTGAAAAAGATATTTAAAACGAATCGGGGCGTTATATATATGAAAGTGGGCCCATTTTCCTATTCATTTGCGCGAGTCGATTTGGTTGATTTTGAGCTCTGGGACCCACGGTGACAGTTTCTCACGCGAGTAGAGTCAAAACGTCTGCAGTGAGATAGAGATCATGCCTCCATGTGCGGAACGCCACCCCGCGAGATCACAGGTTGGTTTTCTTCAATCTTGTGTTTTTCCCCCTTCTGATTTGAAATGTTAAATTCTTTGCAATGGGGGGGTTATTTTCGAAAATGTTTGGTTTAAAGGGTCCATTTAGGGGGGGCGCCTACTAGGTAGGCCCCATTTTTGATTAAAATAGTCATTTTTTTCATCTTTTGGGCTTTTTAAGCCCAAAAACCCGCGCGGGTTTTCGGACCGCGACCGCCGCCCCGGACAAGGCGGCGGTTACACGACCGCCGCTCTGTACAGGGAGGCGGTCACAAGACCGCCACCTTTAAGGCGGCGGTTACAAAACCGCCCCCCTGCTCAGGGCGGCGGTTCTGAATTGAATGCAAAAGAACCTATTTTGAAAGCTTGTACTTGTATTTTTAGCATTTGTACGTGTTTTTATGCTTCTCTTGATATCGTTTAGATACTAACTTACCCTTCTTTGTGTGTTTTTGGGCGTATGCAGGCAAAAGAGGAGTACATTAAATGGAGCCGAGAGAGAGTGTGTGACTGGCTGCCCGGGGTATTGGATGCCCTCTCAGTAGATGAGGAGGACACATTGCAGAGGGCCGGCATATTGCGTATATCACGTGTGCCCCACGTTGCTCCATCCAGTCACATTCTTTGTGACCTATTTTCATATTGGGATGCAGATCGGAACACCTTCCGACTGCCAGGGGTCCGTGGTGAGTGGACCATCACTTTGGAGGATGTTTACCGCATTCTGGGGGTCCCGATCATTGGGAGGAGACTCGCACTGGAGACAGCAGGGTCTAGGGCACAGATTACACAGTGGGCAGGGTATATGGGGGATGCAGCCATTTCTACGGGGCCGAAGAAGGGAGTGCGAGTCAGATCCATTCCTTCTTTGCCCATCCCTATCTTTCGACAGGCTATTATGGGGATCCTTGCCTCGAGACTCATCGGGGACAAGGGAGGGGACACCTTATTATACTGTTGGGGCACCATCATTGCACAGATAGAGGGACATGGCCAGAAATACGCCTGGGGCACGGACATTTTGGGGACCACCTACCATGACTTATACAGGGTGGTCTGATTGCAGGGACAGTCCTTGAGCCACCCCACTCTAGTCATGAGTTGGGTGTATGAGCGCTTCATTCCGTATGGCAGAGGCGTGGAGGTGGCAGATCCCGAGGTGGTGAGGGCAGCCCGATGGTCAGGTATGTCAGTGCTCAGAGCACCTCACCATCCAGTAGCCACCCTTACCACGGTAGACATGGAGGCTACACCGTACCAACTTATGGCCGGTATATGGGGAGAGGATACCACGACATTGGTCTCTTGCTCCATCACAGGGCAGCTTATCGATCGTGTGGGACGGGTAGAGGTACATCCCTTCAGCAGGGTTCCTCAGCAGTTTGGCCTCCCATACGCGGCTATTCTTCCTCCAGTAGCACTTGTTTATAGATCAGTCCGAGAGGCTAGAGGGGGGCCTAGAGGCCGTGGTTGGACAGTGGTTACCCCCGGCATTCCTATTATAGCCATGAGGATAGTTCGGGCCAGAGGGAGAGCTGGTGCGCCTCAGGCACCATTACTTCAGATTGCTGCAGGTCCTGCTCATAGCAGTGACAACCCCATAGATATTGACTCCGATTCTGAGGAGCACACAGAGGGACGGTCAGAGGAGCAGACGGAAAAGAGCGATCCTGAGTGGCATGATACTCAGGACATTCTGCGGGTAGGGAGGGAGGAGGAGAGTGCAGAGAGAGAGACCGTGGCTTCTGAGGAGCCACTCTCCCAAGGCCATGGTGGAGACGATGAGTCCGTTGCGGGGTGCCATGTTGCCCCTACTACAGGAGCAGCCCCTTAGTCAGCAGCGGCATCAGTAGCAGGTGCTGGCCCTGGCGACCCATCTTGGAGGCCTAGGTTATCCGAGTAAGTTACGCCTCTCCTCCTTTCAATGCTTGTTTTGTTTTAGGATTTGTTTTCGAATTTTAACTTCCTTATATTTGATTGTGTACACTTTCAACCTCTTGGCGGACACAAAAGGGGAGTGGTGGGGAAGGTGTTGGGGGCCTGGATGGGTTAGGAGCCAAAAGAGAGTGGCGGAGAGATATGCTAGAGGGGGGTATGTGGGGGTGAGCAGGTGGAGGCGTATGTGGAGTGAGGGAGAGGGTTGTTGGAGGAAATTGGGTGAGGAAGGACGTAGTTGGAGTAGACGGAATTTACATGAGAAAAGGAGGCGGTTTAGGAGATGATACGTGGGGGGATTGGAAATTAGAAGGGGAGGGGGGGATAATGGGAGGAGTATGGGGAGATGGGAAAGCAAGTGAATTGGTGGTGTCTAAGAGTAGGGGGGTATGGTTTGCAAGTGGGTTGGGGTTAAATATGAGGGGAGAAGGGGGGCTGGAGTGCCAAGGGGGAGGGGGGGGCAAAGTGAAGGTTGGAAAATGCGGGTTGGATTGGGGTAGCATGTAGGGGGAGTTGGTATGGGTTATGCGAGATTGGATGGGAGGTTAGTTGAAGGGGAGTAGGTAGGAAGAGGGGGAGAGGGGGTTGAAAATGGGGCGAGGGTGGTTGTTTGTGGGGAGTCGATAGGTAAGAGAGTTTAGTGGGGGTGGAGGGAGGGGAAAGATGGAGAAGGTGGGAGGTGGGGTTAGGGTTGAGGGGTAGTGGGAGTAAGATTGGGAAATGGGGAGGGGTGGGGGGGTGGGATGAAGGAGTAGAATGAGGCGAGAGAGGGATTAAGGGGGATGTGGTGTCGAGAGGTGGTGGACAAAAGGGGTGGGAGGTGGGTTGGTAGGGAGTGGGGCAGTAGGAGTGTATGGAGTATGGGAGGATATGGGAAGTAGAAAGTGGGTGTATTGGTGGTAGTATGGGGAGGGAGGTACGTTCGAACAAGATGGGGGGGGGGTGTTATGGGCGTAGGTAGTGATAAGAAGTTGAAGCGAGGTGGGAGGGGTGGGTTGGAGTGTGGGGAGACAAAAGCGGGGGTAGGAGAAGAGGGAGGGGGGCGGAGATGTTGGGGTCAGTAGTTGGAGGTTGTGGAGTGGGGTGAGATTTGTTTTCGAATGTAACTTTCCTTATATTTGAGTTGTGTAACGACTTTTAATTTACCTCTTACCTGGTTCCTAATCCTAATAATTCATTTTTTTTCTTCTTTCTTTGCAGATACTGTTGAGGATTGGCGATCTAATCTTAGGTTTGCGTCATTCTCTCTGATGATCCCTATGGATAAGACCCGTAGCGTAGTTATCTGGGATTCCCGGGGAGCCCTCAGCAGCCGCATCCACCTGACGTCTTCGCTCCCATTTGGCATGTGTCCAAGTGTGTCAACTCTCGTACAAGTTGGGCAGGCTATGGCCAGCCGAGCGTCTTATGAGGAGCCGCTCTCTGGTGAGACTACTACTGCCCCTAGGGACCCTGAGTCCTCCGTCCATTCAGAGCGCCAGCGTAGCCGGAGTCGCTAGGTCGAGGGCAGCTCACCTCAGCGGGATCGCCAGGGGTTGAGAGGCCTACTGGCTCCTGTATTTGTACTTTAATTCTTTGTTATTCGGGCTCTTTGAGGCGTTTTGACCATAGCCTAGTGCATGATGGCATTGTATACAAATATGGATTATTTATATGTATTTGCCCGATTTTTGGGTCAAACCTGTTGTCACTTGTGTCCTTCCCTTCTGTTCCACCAATCAACCATCCACCACATCCAGCTTTTCGTGTAGAGCTACGATGATGTATATCTGCTTCTAGAATGTAAATGCAATGGAAAACAGATGAGGCAAACGTTTTGGCTTCTTTTTGTGTTTCATGATGCTGTACAATATTTGTAGATATATTGTGATCTTAAACATCCTAGTGTTTCTGTGAGAATTTGGTACCCGTCAGATTTGTTTTTGTCAAAGTGATGAAATAATCAGTATTATGACATTAACTTGCCCACTCCTAACTCCACGCAACTAGTATGATGCTAGGTCTCATCACCAAGAGCCAAAGGGCGCAATTTATGGAATAATGGTGAAAAAAAACAAAAGTGATAGTGCGAAGACAGCCTAAGCTGTGGTGGAACCAAATAAAAACTACAAGCTTATTCTAACCTGAATGACTTCATAGTTTTGGATCACTTGCTTTGCGGTTTATCGCAGCTTAGACCACGTAGATTGGCGCACATAGTAAAGTAGACAAATTCTGGGTTTTTTAGGATTTTTAAAAAACTCTCTTTGGAATTTTGCAACATCGATTCTCTCGTTATGACTCAAAGTGGGAATTGATCGTTTATGACCTTTTAACATTTACTTACTTGTTTAGAGGACCCCCCTACCCTTTGCCCCATGCTACCTGTCAAAACATGGTTTTATCACCGTGGGCAAGGCATAGGCGAGTAAGGCATTTCCATCCTTTCCCACGCTTACTTCACTAGATAGACGCAAGCTCTTACCGAAGTTGGTGGGGCAAGGAAATGTGTAAAAATAACATTTTCTGTTTAATCCTTCTTGACTGTCTATTTGAGTAGTCAGTATATTCTATTTCCAAAGAGATATGTATGTGGGATATATGTTGACACCCATGAAGCTTCTAGAAACAGACCATAGGCAAGACAGACCTATCCTCAGAAGAATCAAAGTAGAAACAAACTTTGCAGATCTTTTATGATTACGCGTTAGGAGATGACTTTCTTCATGTTCCTTATTTAAAAGATTCTGAATTGTTGATTATATCGTGAAAATGGAGAGATATGATTAGAAGACGAACTCAATCCAGAAACATCACGAGTTTGTAAATAATTACTTGAAATGATCCTTGATCACAATTTGTGTAGAACAATTTGGCCACAATGATCCTAATTATGTATAAATGCTATGTAGATAGTTATATAGGTAGCGTTAGCTGCTTACGCGTATAAACGCTTGAGGTGGAGAGAATGACTGTTTCGCCAACTCCCTCACCTTCTAGCGTGCATAAGAGGGTCTGCACCATTTCCGAGTCCTTCAATGACTCGTATTGCCCAACCCTTTGGGCCGGAACTACTTCCTTCCCTCGCCGATCTTCTTGTCGATCCGGCTGTCTAAACCTCAGAACTAGGTCCCTTCGTATATGTCACGTTCTAGACCTTCTTGGTGTACTGCCGGGCAAATCCGTTCGGCATAGACTCTATGTCGTTGTTCAGGCCTCTCACGCTAGTTTTTCAATCCAACTTTCTAATTGAGAGAGACTGCTTCTCCTGTAAGCGTCCGCATCCAGAATCCGCTTGTGTGACATGCGGAGACTGGAGTGCAAACTTCAAGTGGGGAGCACTGCTCTGACCCAATACCAAGAGAAAGGAGTTTGCTCCTGTTGCGTTCTATCGAGGTTCGTGGGCCCACAAGTCCGGATATCTTTAGATGCCAATGCCCGTTTGTTTTTCTTTTACCGTATTTAAGGAGAATTTCTTTCAAACTTTTGTTTGTTGCTTCAGCCTGCCCATTGGCTTGGGGAATATAGGAAGCTGTATGATGGCTTAGTTTTGAACTTACTGACATAGCTCACGAACTTCTTCGTTTTGAAGAAGTTCCATTTATCTGAGATAATGTTTGGTGGGATACCGTACCTGCCATGATTTTGGTTCAAAAGAACTTAGTCGTACGGAACCAGTACAGTTGTAAGGCATAGCCCTCTAAACCCATTTAGTGAATATTCTGGGCCCGTACTTAAAAGTTGTGGCCGTGTGTGGATGAGGGAGAGATTTCCCTATTAAGTCGAGGCCCCATGTAGAAAAGGGCCACGGAGTACGATTCGGTTGCAAGCTTGTGCCAGCATGTGGATCTCATGAGAGAAATCCTGACATTTTTATGACCCCTGCGTCCCAAACTCTATTGTGTCATGTTCTATAGTGGGGCCAAGAAAAAGCCCATTTGATGTATTTTTCGAGCAGTTGTCATGGCCACCGAAGTGCCTCCCATATGCCGCTATGGGATTCATGGAGAATCCTCTTGGACTCTTCTGGTGTGAACCACCTTAAGAGAATTCCATCGAATGCTTTCCGATAGAGGACCTGGCCTCTATAATGACGTATTTCGCTACGATAATGCGTACCGTCTTCTTTGTTGAGGTGTAGCTCCTTTGGTATACCTATGGTCCATGATATAGCTAATGAATCGCGTACCAAGGGCACTTAGATATAGCATGGTGTTGGGGGTTCGACGTAGTATACGCATTCATCTGAAAGTCTAAGTCCACTAAGTCACCTCCGTCCTAGCGGATTATCAGCTAACCAATCTGCGTGATTGCCCTTTAACTGACTTTTGGTTTACAAAGGTTAATTCGAACTCTCCCATTAAGGTTATACAACGTCCAGCTTTTTGGACAAGGACCCTTGTGTGAGACAGTCCGTAAATGGTTCCGTCGTTTACGATGAACCTTGTCTCTTGTTAGCATGTTAGTGGTCTAGCTTTTAGTGCAAAGACTATGGCCAAACAGTCTCGTTCTCGCTCTGGTGTGGGCTTGTGTATAGCGCGTTTCGTAGTCGAGCAAAATGTTCGGCTTAATGAAAATAATGGCACGCTCTCTTTTGCATCGTTTCTGGGCTAGCATGCAAGCTAACGAAACTCGTAGCTCGGGAGTACAAAAGTTAAAGGGCGATCTAGCTTTGGTGCATAGCGTAGGTGGTGACAGCAGGAAACGCTTGACTGTATTACAAGCTTCATTGCAATCTTCAGTCCAATCAATGCTAATAGTCTTCTTGAGTAAATTTTTTGATTGGATAACGACGAAGCTTAGATCCGGATATTCTCGGATTGCACCCAACTTTCCGAGAAATTATCTGATTTCCAGTTCCATTCGAGGGTGGGACCATTCGAGGACGCCCGATTTTTGGCTGGCTCAACCTCGATCCCCGTGACTATATTTAACCTAGGAAGCTTCCTCCTGTTACCCCGAAGACGCATTCTCTGGGTTTAGGGTAACTCCATATTCTATAGGCTTGAACTGCTGATGCGGAGCACTTCAGTAATGGTCAACAACGCTTCTTGCCTAGCCAACAAGTCCTCTACGTAGGATTCCCGATTTTCTGATTAAATCGTGCAATATGTATGTCCATGGCCCGTTGTATTAGCCCGGCTTCTGAGACCGAACGGCCAACATCGTAGCAATAGGTTCCCCAAGGAGTTATAACGTGGTTTTAGCTTGATCTTGCTCATATTATTTTGATTTGATATTGTATCCCTGAATCCATCCATGAGATACAGAGTTCAAATACCTGTTGTTTGTCATCAACAATAACGTCTAGGATGGTAAATGGGAAGTCGTCCTTAGGGCCAGCTTTTGTTTGATATCCCTCGAAAATCTATGCAGATGCGTATCTTTCCATTCTCTTGAGAACGGAACGATGTTGGATACCCTTGGGAGAGTCAACTGGTGATTATCCTTACCTGAAGATTTTAATTACCTCCCTCTTTTACCATGGATGCTACTTGGGCTTCATAATGTCTTGATTTTTGTTTAATTGGCTTTGGCATCTTATCTGATCAGTGACAGTGTTACCGCAATTTGGGGTGCTACTCCTGTCATCTCTTTGTAATTAAATGCAATGCCTTTTGATGTTCTTTTTGAAAAAACCTGAGTATGTATTTCCACTTCCTCTGGGGTTAACGCAGAACTAACGTTAGATCTTGTTCAGGGGTAGAACAGATAAATCTTCCGTTCCATATTGACATCGGTTTTTTTCTTCTTCTTCAATTAAAGAGGCATTACCCTCTTCGAACTCAGGTGGTGCCGGAGGTAAATCTATATCATCCCCGTATTTCCACCACGTATATATATGTTCTTTTGTGAGGGAGATTCGTTAACGGGATTTCCGAAGTAGGACGATGAATGCGGGATCAGAGATAAATCTAGCGTGTTGATAGGAGAGATGTAGTGCTGCATAAGGCATGTAAGTAATCCAAAGTAGCCGCATCATTTCCAACTGTCCTAGGACGTAATTTAACTTCCCGTTTGGAAGAGGATCCATCATTGTTTTTATTAATGGTGTCTTACGAATGATACCGTGAACTGAGTAATCGTTCTAAGCTCATTGCTTCTTCTTCTCATTGCTTGGAGTGAAGCGTGATGCCGAAGTTGCTATGAACTCGCGAGAAGATTCTTCTCTCGAGGAATTGCTTCAATGGGATCTGAGTTTGAAACCTTGCTTAAAATCTAATACACAGCGTTTTTGTAAAGTTTGCCAGTGTTCGGCTCTAGTTTCATACAACCCTCTGAAACTTGGTTTGCCACTAATTGTGAGTCTCCTAAAACTCTGATCTATCAATAACAAATTCTGTTGGCTAAGGTAAGCCCAGGGGAGGGCCTTCGTACGCAGCGCCGTTGTTTTTACTTCAAATTTAATTTAAAGAGATGGGAGACCTTCTCTTCGGCGAGGTAAGATTTATACCTTGCCCCCGCTCCATATAACGGATTTACTCCACAAAATGGAGAATCCAATACTTAGCTGGGAGTATGGATGTATGTGTACTTCTGTGTTTACACACTCTACTCTACCATACAGAGATCTTCTGCTGTCAAGGGAACCAGCAACACTAGGGAAATCCGATACCTCCTGAATCGAATGTAAGAACATTAGTGAATCTTGTTCTATCAGCTCAACAATCTTTGCATTAGTCCTAATGAATACTATTTTCTTTGTTCTTTAGTTTTACTTTAGGGTTGGAATTGCTTAGCTATGTTGGTTAGTTTTCCAGATCCGTTTAGGTATCATAACTTTTCCTCTGGCTTTGAGTCAGAGGGTTTTAAGTGATTTGTTTGGCATGTGTCGAATTCGAGTGTACACCTGGGCTCTTCTTTAATCACTAGGTTTACGTCAATGTGGTTTGGATCACCTTTGGCGACCAATTACCTTTCCCAGATGCAGGATCTTACTGTCTTGAAATAAGCGTGGAACGATTGCCTTCATTCGTTATCCAGGGGCCGACCGAGGATCATATTATAAGTTATTTTCCCGCTCTATAAATAAAACTCGTCCGGATGTTTTTTATTAGGTCCTAAGGTGACCGGTAGTAATTATAGTTCCTATCGATGTAGTTTAAGCTATCGTAGCCTCTCAGGGTATTTTTCGTGTGTAGACAGTTTGTTCTTTCTCTCCATAATCCATTGTTG
Source organism: Taxus chinensis (assembly GCA_019776745.2). Taxonomy (NCBI): domain Eukaryota; kingdom Viridiplantae; phylum Streptophyta; class Pinopsida; order Cupressales; family Taxaceae; genus Taxus; species Taxus chinensis. The sequence goes on from JAHRHJ020003365.1 coordinate 233,124, forward strand.
GAGAAAAGAGAAAGGGACTATTTTACTCTCAAGCCGCCCGTCATAACCTTGCCCGTTTTACCTAGTTATTATAAACTTGTACTTGCCAGTGTAAGGCGGATCGCCTCAACGTGCCGATCTCAGCCTTTGTAGGCATTTATACTTATTTCGACATATGAATTCCATCAATCCCTATCCGCCTGTCCCGGTGGAATAAACATCAAAGTCTATAGGATTTACTTGCGCTTTTCCGTGGTGGAGTGATACTAAATTTTTTTTAAAATGACCAACCTAACGGCTCTAAAGACAGCCCTGTGAGTAGGGGAAATTCTTTATTAAATCAAGGAAGGAAATATCGAGGAAAAGGTTTTTGTTATATTCACATGAATTAGATCGAAGCCCCATAAGGTTTTGCTACAGTTTGCTGAATGTTATCGTGTTTTCCGTCAGTGGCTTGGACCTTGGTTATGAGAAATACTCTCGTGTTCTCAGTATTTGCTGCACAATTCAAACGGGTACATTCGGAGTCTAACTCTATAATCAACTACTTTAAGGTCTTGGTTGACTTTCCTATGGCGCGACTAACGGATTTTGCGAGGTTGAGGCCTCGTGATCGTTGTTTCCTGTGTATTGGCACCTTGTTTGTTTCCACAGCTGGTTTCAACCTCATCGTTATCACATGATTTTGGAGTTGATCATAAAGATCTTGAGAGGGGCAGTCTGAAAGGGGAAATTGTCCGCTATGCGAAGGTATTTTCCGTTGGTGACGTAGGATCTGTTAAGAACATATTCCATTAAAGAATGTTTTTGCTCTTTGGCAAGCGTTGCAGGAATTTGTTGTAATCACGACACGTTCTATTCTAGTGTCATGCCCTGAATTTTATGAAACCACAATACGAATTAATTGGGGTTGTAATTCCCCGTTTTGTTGGGTTTTGTTGTAATATTGTGGCCTACAAATTCCGCGATCAAATGTTGCCTATTAGGACTAAAGTTTTGGATTGTTGTTTTTTTTTGCTTTGACTTTGGTTTTATAACCAAGTAGTTTTTGGCTTGGTCCTTGTATGGATTCGCGTTTTTGTTGTTGTGGGATTATTAAATCCACCGTATTGATCGTCGGGGTAAAATTGTTGTTTCTTACCCCAAATTCAGTTGCCTATGAAGGAAGCAAAACTCAAGTGTTACAACAACTAGAGAATATCTTGGCAAAAGGATCTGCACATGGACAAGGTTGGTGATGTGGGAGTTTATTTTCTAGATGAATTAATCTTAGCAGTTACTGCATATATGTATTTACAGTCACATTTTTGTTTTGTTGCACAAAAATTTGTTGGCATATCAGTATGTACTCGTGACACTACTGTTTTTGCCTTTAAGTTTATAGTTTAAAACTTTAAATTATCAATATAGTTTCTTTGGTGTCGAATGGGTTGTGCCCAAGTGATAAAAGCATTGGAGCTTCCAAAGCATCAACACACGTTCAAACTCTCAGAAAACATGATTATAGTGTACAATTGGGTAAAATACCACACCCAACTTGTTGGGTGTGGCATACCACAACAAACAAGGTGAGGTGCAAGTCCCAAGTGAATTTGACAGAAGAAACACCCCTCTTTGGGTGTGGTGTACCCCAATGGACAAGGGCACGAGCCAGTCTCAGGTGGATCTGATGGAAGAGATACCCCTCGGTCGTGGAATCTAAAACAAGAGGTCATCCCGCAAGGGGAATTTACCAAATCAAAAATATATAGTTTCATCGACCTTACATAAAGTGTGCTTAGTCAATATATTTGATTTGTTGTATTTTGTCATCTCCAAGTACCCTCACACCTGCTTCTTGGAAAAATGGTATCCACATCACAATCCCCATCTCAAGGTGACTTATGCCTCCCAAAAGTCACACATATAAAAAATATATATATTTAATATTTAACTAAAGTTTGGTTTATTGTGTTAAGTGATCTGAATTAAATATGCAATTCAGTGAACAACACGCTAACTATGGACCTTATCGTGTTATAGAAATAGAAGTGAATTTGCAAAAACAATAGTATTTTATTGCAAATGAGATTGTATAGCAAAGAGGGTAATCTCCATACAAGAGATGATGCCGTGAACTCTGCATTCTTCATTCCATGGTATCTACTTTATAGTTATACAGTGCAGAATCAGAGAACTTACTAAAAATAATAAATGAAGAATTCAGAATAGTAACCAACGGGTCACCCCACATGGAGATGACATGTATCCCCCTTAGAAGTGGAATTGAATGGCCACAAGTGGACAAATAGTTTGATTTCAGTTCATGATGTTGCTAGTTTAGTAGTGCAGCTTGTTAAGGTCATATGTCCTAGCCTGTTAATAAGAATTTGAAATAGGAATATGTGTTCAAAAGCCCATCAAGTGAACTACTTTAAATGCCCTAAATACATGCTTTGGACAAATATTTGGGGCTTCCAACTAAAGTTTCCAGGCCATATTCCGCACGAAAGAACCCCAACAATGCAAAATACCAAAAATATAGAAAAAACCAAAAATATATTTTCGAAAATTTACAGAATTCTGCTCTAAATGGCCATTTGGATCATTAAGACTGACATTATTTTTTCTAAGTATGTCAAAAACTTAATTTTTGGTCTTCTAAGTTCACAATTTTTTGAATTAAATCAACATTGTTATATCAATTTAGTAGCTACTACTAGATTCTGCTCCCAAAGTTTCCAACCTACCCCGAAATTCCAATCACGTGTATGTGCACCCAAAAGAAAGCCTATTGAAAGTTGAAACTGTATGTCTAGGAATTAAATTATAAGCCCAATTAACGAAGCTTGTACTGATTTGATAAAAAGTATGAAAGATGAAGGAAGAGTACTAACAATAACAGTGAACACAATGGCAACAAACATAACAGATCTCCCGCCATGAGATAATTCATGAGGAATATGGGTCGCAACACGATCACAAAAAATTCCCACTGGAGCTATAATGAGGAAGAGTGTCAGTATCACTGATCTCACATCTGGACCAAATATAAACCTCCCACCCAGGAGGAACTTCTGCATACAAAAAAAATGAAAAGCAACGAAAAAAAGTGAGTACTGAATTCATAAGCATTTTATCTTAGAAATACATACAAAGCCTCAGGTATTTCATTCTACCAGAGAATACTTTGACAGGAAAGCATTTCACGAAACACTTATGCATAATACACAATCCCAAAATAGATATGTATAATGTTATACAGAAATAGAAATGAGCCATTTCGGAGAAATAGAAACGTCTTCATTAATAATCATTGTAACATAAATGATCTCCAACATGTCCACACCTTACTCATATAGAACTCGGAATGTATCAACCCATCAGCTACTTACAGGAGGGATGGTAGATACATTGGTTGATAACTATATTCCATGCAGAACATTAGTATAGCCATCAATAACCAGAATTTATGTTAAGGGTCACAAGAGCACTATATTTTGTGCAACCAATCCTTTGATTAAACATATGCCTTATCAACCTGTGTACCTGAACGGAAATTGTTTTCATTTTGGGAATTAATAAATTGAGGAATTCTTTAGAAATCTTTCAAAATGATTCCGATGTTTTAGAATTAGATAAAGGTATTGATACTTGCTTTGTCACTTCCATCGCTGAAATGTATTCAGATAAATTAAATTGAAAAAAAAATTAGAAAATTACTCATTACTGATCTATTGTAGCTTACAAATAAGAAACCTCTACTAATGGGGTTCATGTCAATGATTCCCTAAGAAAGGAAGGAAGATCAAACACTCTCCATGAAGCAAGGATGTACCAAATCAAATTTCAATGACCTCAAAAAATAATCTAGGTTAATCTAAAGCTCGTGATCTCCTCAAAGAGTAACCGGGATATTTCCCTAGTGCCTTTGCAAAGGGCATACCCTAAGGCACCAATAAGGAGCCAGAGACCATAGCATTCGTCAATAGAGTAACTTGGTGCTTCGTAACAACTACAACATTTTGGAGATTGAGAGGGACTCTTTGTTGATTCTTCATGCACTAAATTCAAGAGTCGCCTCTAGTTGGAGGCTTTAGAGTATCATCAAAGAAAACTTCCAAATTTTAAACATCTTTAGGCATATGAGGTTCCATCATTTTGTTGTACCCTACATTTGGACCAATGGCACTTGGTGTTTATCTCAGCCTATTCCCACTTGTGCACTTAATTGAATTATTCATACACACATCTCACTCAATTTAGCACTCCATAGCCACTAGTTCACACTTGTTACTCAGCTTTGAAATATCAAAAACCTATTTACTATATACATATGTCATGTCCCTATTTGGAAGCTGATTTTCGAAGACCTTAACCCATTCTCTCCCCGTGGGTCTAAGGAGGAAAGCAGGGAAGAAGATCTGAACTATATTTTTATTGTTGTTTAGATAAGTTGTTTTCATTGATTATCATGTCCTATTGAGATGCCTAGCGCTCCAATAAAGGAACTTAAGTAATTAGGTAATAAAGGTATTATGAGCATGTAGGCTGCAAATAACATTTGAATAATTAAAAGCACTTACTTTAAGGAGTCGGCCATCACTTTTATGTTTTTAAGCCCTTCTTATGGCTATTTAAGGAGGTCGCTTGGGCATTAATGATTCATATTTTGGTGATTATTCTTATCTTAGTGAAAGTTGGCTAGTGTAGCCCTTTTACTCTCTCTCTCTCTCAAGGACAAAAACCCTTGGTTGGGAAACTTGTGAAGGATAAAAACCCTTCATGAGATTTTGGTGTGCAAGCTGGATTGAGAAAGCAATAAAGTATCTATTTCTTACAAGTTTGGTCTCTTTGGTGCATTAATATAATTGTTTAGAGTGGAACAACCCACCTTGGAGTGGAAATTAGTAAGTGTGATACTAATATGGCAAATCTGAAATTACTAGCTTATTCTTCATAATTTATAAGGTCAATATCTTGAGTTTCATGAATTTTGGTGCTTCCTAAGTTGAATTGTGAATTTTTAAAGTATCGGTGCAGGCAAGGGTTTCATTGAAACTCATATCTCCATATCTAGGGCATTAAAAATCAGACTTCTTGCATTATATGATTTTTAAAGTATCGGTGCAGGCAAGGGTTTCGTTGAAACTCATATCTCCATATCTAGGGCATTAAAAATCAGATTTCTTGCATTATATGATTGTTGATGGTATATCATAATTTTAGAGACTTAAGGGAAGTTGATTGGAAGGGTTTTGAAGGCACGAAGGTGGGGTTGAAACCCCAAAACAGGTCGCTGCCTTAAAAAGGGTTTAATTTGCAGGTTTGCAGGTTTATAAAAGCAGTTCCAAATCTGATTTGTTAGCCACAATTCAACTTTGATTCATTTCCTGAGACCCCCCAAAAAGGGACATTAGAACATAACTCATTTTTTATTCATGGCCGCCTTATCCAATTTTTAGAGCAGACTTTGAACTTTCCCAAGACAAAATTCTTGGCAAGGTCAAAACCACCAAACAGTTTTGTCCTAGGCTAACATTTTGGCCCTCCACTCATACAATAGTCATTTTTCCAAATGCACAAGTTACTCAATCATCTTAGGGTAAAGTGGGCGGGAAAACCTATCACACAAAATAGATATAAAAACACAATCACTCTACCCATTAGAGGGGCCTCATTTCTTACATTTTTGGGCTATCTAGGAGATCACAACAAAGCACCCAAGAGAAGGACTATCATTGCAAATATCACTCCTTGAAGCACACCAGAAAGCTATCAAGTCTAAATGCATCTTACACGGTTGCCCTAGATCACTATCACGAGCTACAACCTATACCAAAAATCATTGCCAAGTGTAAGAGGCCTTATTAGGATCTTGCCAACACTTTGTTTATCACACATTCACTGGAAGGGAGAACTATGAGGCTTGATTCCTCTTTGGAGTACTGCTACATAGTGCAACACTCATCACACCATAAAGGTGGTGTGAGATCAATCCAGCGCAATTGGACTAAGCCCTTTTTCAAGTTTTCAAGAGAGATCTATGGTTTTAATTTTTGAAGAAGAAGCCCTAATTTGTTACAAAGTTGTGATCACAGCAAATTAAGGATAGACTCAAGAACCCATAACACTGAAGATCACAGTGCCAAAAGCACATTTGAGCTCAAAGTTGCATAGGTCAAAATCGGCTAGACAAGTCGAATCCGCTTGGTGTTTCTGGTCCAAACCACCAATTTCGTCCTCCGTAGAATACCAAGTTGTCCAGATTCCCATAGAGTCAATTCCCTTCTTGCACATCCCACATTCATCATCACAATCACCACATCAATTTCCAAAAATAGTTACGCTTTACAATATGTTCTAACCCTAACTAGTACTTTCATTTATCAACTTTCTAGAGTTTGAATGATCCAAATAAATAATTATTACATGTTTACTAGAATTTGTAGCTTTATTGTACATTGATGTATTTCTGATTCTAGATCATATTTTAACACAAGTATATATCTTAATTAGATAAAAAGCCTAATTTTGATATTAAATTTTGGTGAACTCACTTATTTAAAAGAACACACAATCTAGGGCTTTGTGCCTTACATCTAGGCTTTCATATTTCTAAATCTATTAGTATTAGCATAGCTCTTTGGGGTTTTTCCAAAAAACCCTAATTTGTACTTAGATCCTTTACATTTACCATGGCCGCTAATTATTACCCACACCTTGTCTTTGGTTTCCAAATTGCATCTGAAATGTTCCCTATCATTACCTGTAAGGAACGAGCTCTTAGCAAACCCTTCATTAGTCCTCCAACTCATACATTGGATCCTACTAGTTCATCACCTAAAAACTTGGTATTTGTGGTCAACCACAAGTCCATACCTAAGGTGGCCGCAGTCACCACACGACACGGTAGACCTCTGCACAACCATCTTCCCACTGAGAGCAACTCCACTAATGATAACCCAATTATCCCTAACCTCCTAGAGCTCCTATGATTTCACCAAGGAATATGATCTTCTTGACCAACAAAAAATGCAAATGCATGAATTTCTGTATTATGGAATTGCTTCGACATTTTATAGCACATAAGGATATTCTATATCACGCACTACAAGAAGAGGAACTGTCTCGACCAACATATAACCTACATATTTCACTCCCTCGAAAACACTTTTTAGACTAGTGATCATCACATTTCCTTTGACAAAGAGGATTCCCCGCCACAACACATTGTAGATCTTAATTTGCCATTATATATACAAGTAGTATTTTCAAAAATAGTTAAGACAACTCTTATGGATAATGGATTAGGCTTAAATATATGTAGTAAAGTTTTCTTAATGCAATGGGCCTCCATATACAACCTCTAGGAAAATTTTAAACACTAATCAAAGAAATTTGACAATGTTGCTCACCCAATAGCAGGTATTCTTACCTTACCTGTTACTTTGGGTCCTAAGACTATTCCCACACAATTCCATGCTTTGTTGCCTGACCTAAACTACAATCTATTATTGAGACAACCATGGATTTATACCATGGGGGTAGTACCTTCCACTTTGCATCAGTGCCGTAAATACATGCATGACAAATGCAAATATACATGCCTTGAGATAATGACCCTTACAAATATTGTCAGGTAGTGGATTCACATATAACCACTCTATCCCACAAACAAGTGTATCACAACCACCTTTGCAACCACCTATATCACTTATTCCAATTCAAAAGCTAAGTGCATCTAAACCAAAAGAAGAGCCTAAGGTCAATGTCTATGCCTAACAACAATACTGTAGATACTACAAGGAACAACCACCTATTCCCAAACAAGACACTGAGCAACACCACAATGATGGCTCCGAAGATGAAGGATATATTCCTGATGATATAGATAATATGTTGGCTAAACTCAAATTTATCCCTATAGGACTTGGTGAATATTGTGACGACTCTGACTCGTTTGATAAGAACCAATTATATGATTTGTCTCCAAAACAAAAGATTTCTTATAAGACAAATCCGCCTATTAACCACACAATCAAGGATAATTATGTTATGGTTGTTATGGTTATTTACTAAATCACAAGAACTATTCAATATCAAAAACAAATACATGAACTACGGATAACATGTCATAGTGGTAGTTGATCTTCAAAAACAACAAGAACACCAAATAAATGACACACAGTTACACCAACAGCCACCAAGGGCACTAGTAAATGTTTTGCACCACACTTTGATTCCATGACAAATAGACCCAGAACAACATCCTATGCCTACTATACAACCCCGTCAGTCACATGAGTCTTCTAGCCCATCACGTGCCAGAGGATAGCTCCACAACAAACTTGCACATGTGACCCATCGAAGACATTACTGCATACTCCTGTTATGCTACAGTCGTAGTTTGGCCCTCGTCTGGACTCTACACAATCATCAACCATCCTGATTGCTAGAAACATACCACACTTGCTTGAGGTTACTTCTCTCATTCCAATACTCCCACTATCTATTTTCACATCCACAGACATATTTACTACGCCTATGAACATAGATTCCTCCACCTTGTGCAGCATATTTAGTAGCAGCCACATTTTGTGTCTTCCCACTTGTACATAACACCTTGGACACAGACTCTCTTAGCATGATTATCAAGCATTTTACATTTCTTTCCTAGCTCTAAACTAGGTCATTACCCGACAAAGCAACACATTTCACATGGGTCTGATGTGATTGTTGAGGGAACAATACTTATTGAAGACCCCACCTTGTCTATTTCACCATTTATAGCCTATGTCCCAAGGCCATTATGGCACCTATTTCTACCTAGCAGTTTCATCTTTTCAATCCTTATTCTACAAAAAACTAATATTAAAATACAAAACCAAGGACCTACATGTGACATGTTGGTCATTATATAGATTTAAGCCTTATGATCATTCGGATTTAACACTCTACTTTACCTTCAGCTCCTGCACTTCATAAAACAAGTCAAGCAATTACAACACATGGACATTACACACCTTACAACTCCTGCAGCCTAGCACCTTGGGGGCATGTCTATGCACTAGGGGCATCTTTCACATCGAGCCTACTTTAATCATATCTTTAACACATTACTTCTCTTCTTACAGGGACCTTTTATCTCAGCTGGATGTCTACCACATTGGGGGACTCATACCTACACCATGGGTCATCTCGTTGACACAACTATGAGTTTATCACGATCACATCTTTCTACACTAGTCCATTGCAAGCATTGCACTACTATTTCCATCTTACATTGCTTTACTCCTTACTATATGTGATATATCATGTTTTATCCAATGATGACATTGTGTGCTTCTAGACATTGACTTGACCATGCTTCGTGTTTACTTGCATTTATCATTTACAGTTCATACAAGCCCACTATTATTGGCCTTGGGCTCCTGTTTGGCACCCGATATTGTTGCTTATATTATTTACTTTTACGTTTCTCTATATTGCGTGATTTGACTACTCTATGCACTTTTCCATTACATTCTCTGATTGCATTACGACATTGATTGTATTGTGCACTTGTGTTATACATTCTCTTATTGCTTTACGACATTGACAAATTTGAATGCTATGTGCACTTGTGAGATTACATACTCTAATTGTTCTGTGACATTGATTGATTTGATTGTTTTTGTGTACTTGTGTGATTACATTCTCAAATTGCTTTACGAAATTGACTAATTTGATTGCTTCGTGCGCTTGTATGATAAATACTCTAATTGTTTGGCAACATTGACTAATTTTGACTTCTTTATCCACTTGTGTCATTAGATACTCTAATTGCTTTATGACATTCATTGATTTGACTACTTTGTGCACTTGTGTGATTACATACTCTGATTACTCTGCAACATCGACTGATTTGACTTCGTTATGCACTTGTGTAATTGTATACTTTGATTACTATGATATCGTCTTCTCTAACTACTTAAGACACTTGTATGAGTTGTTATATTGTCTTCTTTGATTTCTCTACACACTTGTATGTTATGTATTGTGTTTTCTTTATACACTTGTATACTCTATGATGTGTTTTCTCTATGCACTCATATGCTCTATGATGTGTTTTCTCTATGCACTTGTATGCTCTATGTCATGTTTTGTATGCTCTATATTCATATATGGCTGTCTATGCATGATCTTTCATTGCTTGCTTTCTTTATTCTCATTCACATTGGATACCTATTACCCCTCTTACTTCCATGGACACATTACTTGTTATATCTTTAGACTGGAAAGAAATCCTGTGACATGTTATTTGCTATATCTTTTGACAAGTACAAACATCCTATGACATATTGCTTACTTGCTTGAGTTATTGTCAATAGATACACATTGTTATGACATATTTTTCTTTATACATTGCTTTAACACACATTGCATATGGTACACACTGTTTAGAACACCTAGATTATTGACATACTTGCTTAGCACACATTGCTTGATCACATTTTGGCTCTAGGCCCAATGGTTGGTTTACATTAGAATTATTGCTTGTTCACATTGCTTTTTACACATTGGATTCTAGCACATTGACTGGATAGATCATTACTTATTACACATTGCTCATGGCACTTTGATCATTACATTTTGGCTCTAGGCCCATTGGTTGTTGCACTTCTATGATTATATCACTACTTCTAACACATTGCTCATGGCACTTTGATTGTTACATTTTGGCTTAGGACCATTGGTTATTGGAATTCGATTGATTATTTCCCTACTTCTTACACATTGGCTCTAGGCCCATTGCTTGTTACACTATCAGGATTATATCATTTGCTTCTCAGGCATACTTGGCTTTATATCCCTGTTTATTATACTTATTTTTGCACACACAAGCTAACTAACACTGCTAACACTCGTCAAGTCAGTCATTTCTTGTTAGTTATGTCTCTTTATGATGGGCTTGTCATGTCATGTTGAGGCATGTTGTTAATTGTCATAGCTTGTCACTATGGATCGTGTCATTAGGTCACATTGAGTTAGGTGGAGTGTGTTGTTGTCATCCTACTCTTCCTATCAATACTACGCTATCTTGTTGGATTACTAGAACATTCTCATGACATGTTTCAATCTTTTAATGATACATAATATGTGCTCTCAAATGCTTGAATCTTACGAACACTACTTCTTATTGCCATGTTAGTTGATACACTAAATATGATTTATATCATTGATGTTGTTGCTTATACGCTTTTAACACTTTCTCTTTTGAGCTAAGTGATCCTTTGCAACATCCCTCATCTCAAAAGGGGGGCATATTGTGGCTTTTTCTAACAAATTCATTCAGATTACAAGTACAATGCTTCAATTGACACCATATGATGGCATTCACATAATTACCCTGAACATATTGCAAAGCTTTGAACATGTCAAATTATGACATTTACATGACATCATGGCTATCATATCAAGATCACAAACAAATTGGCCTTGTGGCAGGCTCAAATGCACACAAGTTGGCTACGTGGCAAGCTCAAATGCACACAGGGTGGCTCCTGTGGACAAGTCTCAAATGCACAAGTTGCCTCTCATAGCAAACTCAATTGTTGACTCTCTAGAAATGGCTCAATAGACTCAATATGGCATGGCTCAATTGCCAAAATTTTCTTACATACATACATTTTCATCCTTACATTTGACATCGTGGGCATACAGGTGTACACCTTTCATTATTTAATTTCAGTTTATGTTATTTTACTTATTTTTATAAGCATCTTTATTGGACTAATACATGTTTTTGCATGTGGCGTGCACGTTCACATGTATGGCAAAAAAGAGAAGGGAAGCACACATTCCAATCTCACGCATACCTTGTCCTTTTGGGAGGTCTGTGTTTACAGTTCATTTATTTTAATTAAGCACTTTTTAGTTACTAAATTAAAATGGAGGTAAATATAGTACCCTAAATTTGGACCAATGGCACTTGGCAATAATCTTTTGGCCCTTATCTCAGCACATTCCATTTGTGCAATTAATTTAACTTATTTCCTGCATGCATCTCATTCAATTTAACACTCCATAGCCACTAGGTCACACTCGTTACTCAGCTTTGACCCGTCAAAGACTTATTTACTGTATACAAAACACATCTTTGGACTCGTGGCCACTTTCTCCAATTTTTCAAAACAAAGTTTGAACTTTCCCAAAATAAAATCACCTAGCAGGGTCATGAACCAGTCGATGTTTTGTCCGGGCTGACATTTTCACCCTCCACTCATGCAATGATCATTTTGTCAAATGCACAAGTGAGCCCTAGGTCAGCTTAGGGTCAATTGAGTGCAGAAAACCTTTCACACAAATCAGATATAAAAGCACAATCACTCTACCCATTAGAGGGGCCTCATTTCTTACATTTTTGGGCTATTTAGGAGATCACAACACGCACCCAAGAGAAGGACTATCATTGCAAATATCACTCCTTGAACCACACCAACAAGCTACCAAGTTTGAATACATCTTACACGGTGGCCCTAGATCACTATCATGAGCTACAACCTACATCAACGATCATTGCCAAGTGTAAGAGGCCTTATTAGGATCTTGCCAACACGACGTTTATCACACATTCACTAGGAGGGGGAATTGTGACACTTGATTCCTCTTTGGAGTATTGCTACATAGTGCAACACTCATCACACCAGAGAGGTGGGGTGAGATCTGTCCAGCACAATTGGACTAACCCCTTTTTCAAGTGTTCAAGAGAGTGCTATGGTTTTGAAGAAGAAGAAGCTCTAATCTGTTCTAAAGTTGTGATCACAACAAATTGAGGATAGACTCGAGAACCCAAAACATTGAAGATCACAATGCAAAACCAAATTTGAGAGTAAAGTTGCACAAGTCAAAATCAGCCAAATAAGTCAAACCGCTCGACATTTTTACTAGAAACCGCCGATTTTTCCCTCCGTACATTGTCAGGTCATCCAGTTTTGCACAAAGCCAATTCCCTTCCTGGACATCCCAAATCCATCATCACAATTGCTAGATCAGTTTTTAGAAATACTAAACTAGTGCAATCATGTTCTAAACTTTTAACCCTAACTACTACGTTCATCTATCAACTTTCTGAAGTTTGAAGAATTCGAATAAATGACCATTACATGTTTCTCGAATTTGCATATTTATTTTATATTGTTCTATTTCTTATTCTAGGTCATAAGTAACACAAGTATATATCTTAATTAGATTAGAACCCTAGTTTTGATACTACACATTCTTATTAAGAAGCCAATAAACCCATTGATTTTCTTGGAAGGTTGGGAGTAACTTTTGGTTGCTAAGAATGGAGGAATGGCCATATACAGTCATGAGGAGCACAAGGGATTAAAATCTTTTGTAGCTAATGAGCACCACTCTCAAAGCTCTAACATTTCTAATCTCACTTCCCATTATAAACTGATCGTTATGCTTTTATCAAAGCTAAGATGACAACCTCTCCAATAAGGGGGTTGATGATAGGTACATAAAAGTGGTAAATGGCACCATGTACAAGAGGGTTAGCTGAGAACAAAGTTCGATGGGTTTCCGATGGTAAGAACAAAGGAACCATTGGAAACCACACAGGGAAAGGGATCCTTTGGTTTTTAGAGGGTCTAGGTGTCAAATCCAACTATGGGGCTAAAGGAATTGGATTACGCCAAGGTTTATGGCTTCCTAAGGAGGATGGGTTAAGGTCAATTAGGGTTGAAGCCAACTCCTTTGAGAAATGGAGGCTTGCAAATCTGTTAATTGATATTTGCAATATGCTTCTAAATTTCTCACAATGTATGGCCACACATGCCCCTCAAGTGAAAAATAGGGTTTTCAAACATTTTGTGAATTACACTAGTCCATAGTTCACATATTTGGACTTGGCAAACCAAAAAAAATCCAACTCATAAAAACTTGGCAACTTAAAAAAATACTTAAAACTTGGTCTGTACACAAAGACTCATAAAAAACTCAGTAGAAGCTTGCAAAAATCCGTCCAAGAAAGACTTGCGAGTTAGATTTGTAAAAACTCACCCAACAAACTATGCGAGTACTCGGAAAATCGCCAAGAGTAGTTGAACTATGCACTAGTCTACCTGCAAACACTATTACGATAAACATGAAGTTACTCCTCTTTAAAGGCAGATTTTATGCTAAAATCAAATTCCATCGTTGCGGGTGATTTTAATCTTAATGATTCAGTCTCTTATGAAAATAAATGAACATGGAGAAGTGAACCTAAAAGGCATAAATCAAATTAAAATATGTTGATATGGTTGAATGAAATTTGGAGGAGGGTCCTAGGTATCCATCATGGTGGTGTTTAAGGGGTGCGCCAATCCAAGCCCCCTCCCACTCATTTCTTCCCTCGAGAGAATTGGTTGAAACTAAAATAGGATGAGGCTTTACTAGGGTTGGAAAGAGCAGAGGAACGATTAAGAACCAAAGCAAGGAAAGGGATCCTTTTGTTTTTTAAGGGCCTACTTATCAAATCCAACAACATGGCTAGAGCAATTGGAGTACACCAAGGTTTATAGCTTGCTAGGAAGGAGTGGATCAAGTCTATCTTGGTTGAAACCAACTCACAGGTATAGCCAGTTACTTGCAAAAAGGAAAAAAGTAATCTCCTTGAGAAATGGAGACTAAGGAATCTGCTAGTTGAAATTTGCAATCTACTTCAAAATTCCATATAGAGTATGGCCACACATACACCTCAAGAGAAAAATAGGTTTTTGAGCCAACGTGCAGTCAAGTAGGGAAAACCCTCTTGTCGTGTATGTTGAGGTGATGGAAATTGGGTTTTAAGAGCACATATGGGAGCAAGATTGTAGTGGTTCCCCAAGCTTCTATCCTTGCATTAGTGAGATCCTTGGGTCAATAAGATTACATGCAAGCCAAATGTGATTGTTGTGATAGTGCAACTTATGGGGTAGATCCACACGTGAGCGTAAAAAGGTCTCCCTAACGATCAAAGTATGAACTTAGAGGAATGTAATAAGTTGACAAAAGCATTATCCCTAAGCATCATTTACTCAAAATTTACTTGCAAACATTATGACTACAACTCAGTTAGAGTCCCTCATAGGAAATGATTTTCATACCAGTGTTTGAGTGTCTTACAAATATAAATGAGCCTAGGGAAGTGATGAACCCAAAAGGCATAAATCAAATTAAAAATATGTTGATATGGCCAGATGAAGTTTAGAGAAGGGCCCTAGGCATCCATCATGGTGGTGTTAAAGGTAAGGACTCCACTCCACTCCCCCTCTAGTCATTATTATTTTGACCCATTCAAAAGACCTAACTACCTCATTTATTGTTTTTATGCATACCATCATTGAGAAAAGAAGGGCATGAATTCATTGTGAAGGTGCATCCCAAGCATAAAATGTGAAGCTCAAATTTAATATCCAGCATGCTAGTTTTTTTATCGTGGCTTATGCAAGCACACTTGTATCGCCACGTGTGAGAGATGCAAGGATGTTGATTGGGGAAAGGTATGTGTACATACTTTGTATAGCATGTGCCATCATTCCCTCAACCTAATGATACAAAAATTGGGCACCATAATTGCTTCGATCAAACAAGTCTATGAGGAGGCAAGTAAGATCAAAATGTTCATCAACAACCACTACACATCCCAAGCCATCTTTAAGAGCTTCTCAAAGTTGCACCTATTAAAGGTAACCATCCTTTTTATTTTTTAAAACATTTGATATTAAATTAGTTTTGTAGGTTTTCAATTTGTAGACATTTACTTTTTTAATGTTTTACTTGTTTTAATTTATTATTAAGTTGTTGAGACTCAATTTACCTCACACACACTCATCTTGAGACTTGTGAAGGCGAAAGATTCATTGAGCCGTATGGTTATGAGGGTCAATTAGGGCGCAAGAAGAAATGCAACACTGGGAGGTGAAATCGTTTGGAGTGCTTGTTTAGATTTTTCGAGCCTAGGTGAGTATGCTTAAATTTGTTAAAATGGATCATCCATGTTTGGGTGAAATTTATTATGGAATCGACTCAATGATTGAGACGTTTATGCCCATCATAAATGACAAATAGAAAGATCCTATAGAGAGCATCTTCAAGGAAGTGCAATTGCATCTCATTGAAAGGTGGAACAAAATAACCACCCCGTTGCATCTTTTTCTTTTAGCTTGACTCCAAAATACTATAGCACAAAGATCCTTTCTTTTCCCAGTAGGGTCACATCATATAGGGTTATAGAGGTTAGTGATGGGTACAAAGCGGCCTTGACTAGACTCTTTCCCTAGGGCATTTTTTTCAAACCACCCGGATAGCAACGGCCTTCTTTGCCAGCCTGGTTTGAATGGATCGTTTGTCGGCTTGATGGGACTTGCTCTCTCTGACCCGCTCAGTTCGGGACCCGCATTGGGCTCTTCGTCGCAGTTTCCTAGCTCATGTTTGGGGAATGCTCCTTCTTCCGATGCCTCGGAGGAAGCGGATTCCGTGACAGTCTCTTTGGAGTGCTTAGTCGACCTCGATTCCCAACTGCTTCTTCTTGGTCAGCGGGCTATCATCGCAAAGTTTATGGGTCGGCAACTTTCGGCTAACAGTATCAGAGCCTGGTGTGACACCTAATGGGGGAGTGGTCTTCGCGTTAGATTCTTGGACAAAGGCTTCTTCCTAGTCATTTTTCGTAGCCAAGCTCAAAGGGACGATTCCCTTGAAAGGAAAGAGTTCTTGTTTCTTGACTCTGGGCTTCATCTTCGGAAGTGGTCAGCTCATTTTGATCCTGAGCAAGCCATCATGGAAGGTTTTCAGGTCTGGGTTCACCTTTATTCTCTTCCAAGTGAGTTTTGGTCTCCTTCTTCTCTCTCTCAAATTTGTTCTGGTCTAGGGACAGTCATCCATATTGACCCCGTAACACTCGAAGACACCCTTTCTTCCTTTGCTAGGGTTTGTATTTCTGTAGATTTATCAAAAAAATTGCGAGATAGGATCGTGATTCTCTCCCCCAACGGCAAATGGGTTCAGAGGGTGGACTATGAGACCATTTCAAACTGCTGCTTCCATTGTAAACAACCGGGTCACTTCCAGAATGCCTGTAAAGAGCCTCCCTCTTCGAGGCAGGCTGTTTGGAAGAAGAATCCTCCCCTGTCTCAAGCTCCTGCAGTGGCGAACCCTCCTCCTATCTCCAAGCCTCTCTGTCCCCCTCCTCTTGTTGAGGAAAAGTCTCTTTCCTTGGAACCTTTAAATTTGGATCCCAGCACCATCTCTCTCGTAAAAGAAACGGCCTCGGTGGTTCAAGACTCAACGCGCATCCTCTCTTTATTCCAAGACAGTATTGCTTTAGGCCTTGGCTCTGATGTCACCTCTCTTGAAAATTGGGTGGGGAATAAAGAAGATTTTCTCAATGCCTTCGCTGAGGCAGCTGAGGAAGAACCTGTTCCTTCGGAAGAAGAAGGTGAGATTTTGAATTCTAGCCGTGGTATTCTTCCTACTCCGCCAATTCGCAACTTAAATCTCAGTCTGAAAGCTCCTGTTGGGCGGCCCTCCAAATCTCGGTCTTCTTTAAAAGAGGTGGCATCTGGTAATCAATCTCAGCTAGGCTCTTTTTTCTCTATTTCAAGTAAGAGAGGCGAGTCCTCTCTGAACAAAAGATGAACATCCTTTCTTGGAATGTTAGGGGCCTTAACGCCCCTAACAAGCAACGTCTGCTAAGGTGCTATGTCACCGATATGAACATTTCCATTTGTTTGTTGCAAGAGACCAAGATGTCTAGCTCGGCGTGTTTAGAAGGGTGGTTTCGGAGCTGGCGTGGTTGGGAAGGCCTTTTTGTTAACTCGGAAGGTGCTTCTGGAGGGTTGGAGCTTCTATGGAAATCCTCCGTTTGCAGTGTGGCTTCCCTTTCTTCTCATGCCAATTTTCAATGGTGCCAGGTAAGCCTAAAACATTCCGAGGAGACTTTTTTCCTTTGTAATGTTTATGGTCCGAATAATCCTATTCAAAAAAGGGAAACTTGGCTTAAAATTCAGGATTCCTTGAGTTCCCTCTCGGATCTCAAATCTATAGTGGCTGGGGATTTTAATGCTACAATTTCTGATCGGGATAAACGTGGTGGAATCAGTTGGCAACCTCATTCCCAATCTGATTTCATTTCCTTTGTTCATTCCTCCAAGTTGGTGGATTTGGAACCTCACTCTGGGTGGTTCACTTGGAATAATCGTCGCTCAGGCTTTGGGAACTTAGCGGTTAGACTGGATAGATTTATGATATCGGAATCCTGGCTTCATCAAAATTTCCTCCTCCAAAGCAGTGTTTCCCCCCTGTCTGGTTCTAATCATTTCCCTATTTCTCTAACTATTAATTTTGATCTTCCCCCTCGGCGCTCGCCTTTCAAGTTTGAAAGTATGTGGATGCAGGATCCCTCTCTCAAACCGCTGATCAAATCATGGTGGGATTCCTTCTCAGTGCCAGTTACCAAAATGTTCATTCTATCTAAAAATCTATCCATGCTTAAAGATAAACTATTAGCTTGGAATTCTTCTTCCTTTAAAAACATCTTTCAAGAAAAGATAAGAGTGGAGAAAGCTCTCCGTATTCTAAATGAAAGGGTTCTCAGGTTTGGTATGCAGATTGATGATTTTCATCTCGAAAAGTCCCTTCTCAGCGAGCTGGGTGATCTTCTTTTGAAGGAAGAATCTTTTTGGTGTCAAAAATCTAGGGAAATTTGGTTAAAAGAGGGTGATAAGAATACCAAATTTTTCCATGCCTCGGTTAAAGCTAGGAGAAACACAAATTACATCTCCTCTATCAAGCTGCCCGATGATACGTGGTTATCCACCCAACCTTCAATCAAAAAGGAGGCGGTTTCCTTTTTCCATAAGCTCTTAACCGAAGAAACACATTCTTCTTTGGCCTCTCAATCCCCTCTGCTCGATCAAATTCCCAAGTTGGTTTCCGAGGCGGATAACGAAAGTTTATCTTCTCCTTTCACTTTGGAGGAGATCCGTAAAATTGTTTTCTCTATGGCTCGGGACAAAGCCCCTGGTCTGGATGGTTTCTTGGCTGCTTTTTACCAAGATTTCTGGGAAGTGATTGGTTTTTCTATTTGGCAAGCTGTTGAAGAATCTCGATCTTTAGGCAAAGTCCTCGGTTCTCTCAATCACACTTTCATTTGTATGTTCCCCAAAAAATCTCCCGCTGATAAGTTTGATGACTTCCATCCAATTTCCCTTTGCAATACCTCGTATAAGATTATTTCTAAAGCTATTGCCTCCCGTATCTGCCCCTTCCTCAGTTCTATTGTTTCACAAGAGCAAAGTGGCTTTCTTCCAAGCAGATCTATCTCAGAAGGAGTGATCATCTCTCATGAACTTATTCATACCTTACAGCTCTCTTCGCGCCCAGGGATGATGATCAAGTTGGATTATAGCAAAGCCTATGACCGTATTAATTGGAGGTTCCTTCTTAAATCTTTGCAGGCTTTGGGCTTCAGCAAACACTTTTGTGATTGGATTTTCAATTGCATTTCTTCTCCTTGCTTCTCGGTTCTGGTGAACGGCTCTGCTGAAGGTTTCTTCCGGAGCAGCAGGGGCCTTAGGCAGGGAGATCCCCTTTCTTCCTTCCTTTTTATTTTGGTAGCCGAAGCTTTGAGTCACAGCATTAAGTCAGCAGTAGCCTCTGGCTCACTTATGGGCCTATCGTCTTCCTCCAGCCTGCCTCCTCTCACTCACCAACAATTTGCGGATGATACATTCCTATTTGGCGTGGCCACTGTCCCCGAAGCCCGAGCACTGTCAAATATTCTCAATTCATACTCTAATACTGCGGGCCAGGTAATTAATTTCCATAAGTCTGTAATTTTCTTTTTTAATGTTTCTCCTCGGCTGCAGCAAAGGATTCTAGCGATCCTTGGTTTCGTTTTCGGCTCTCTCCCTCATAAATATCTAGGTATGCCTTTATTCTATGGAGCTGGCAAAGCTAGTTTATGGAATGACCTTCTGCAGTCTCTGTCAGCTAGGTTACAATCTTGGAAAGGGAAATGGCTCTCTTTGGCGGGTCGATTGCTTTGATTAAGTCAGTTCTTTGCGCTCTTCCAGTTTATATGTTATCTGTTCTGGCTCTTCCTAATTCGGTGCTTTTGAAATTTGAAAAGGTTATCAGAACCTTCCTTTGGCAAGGGAATAGTGAAGATCGCAAATTCCATTTGGTCAAATGGGATGTTGTTAAATCTCCCATCTCTTCTGGCGGTCTGGGGATTGTGGATTTAGCTTTGCATAATATTTCCCTGGGCGCCAAACTTGTTTGGAACTTTATCTCTTTCCCGCAAAAGTTGGCACATCAGGTTCTTTCCCACAAATATCTGGCGGCTGGTAGGCCGTAGCTTCTTTTTTCCAGCGAAGATCTCCCCAAAGGTTCCTATATATGGAATTTCATGTGAAAATGCAAATCTCTAATTGCTGATTCGGTCTCATGGTTTGTTAACAATGGTACTTGGGTCAACTTTTGGGAGGATAGTTGGAATGGGTGCTCTCCTCTTAACCTGGTTCCCTCTCTCAACAATGTTATGAATAAAACCAGCTTGTCCTGGGGTACACACGTTGCTAATTATGGCTCCCGTCATCCTGATGGGTCTCCTTCGTGGCAATGGAAAGATCCCTCTCTTATGAATGTCCCGGTTTCAGAGTGCTCTATTCTGTTGGAGGAGATTCTCTCGAGAAGAGTTGCTTATAAAGACTATGAGGATCATTTGCTCTGGCTTGGCTCTGTCTCAGGCATATACTCTGTCAAAGATGGCTATCGCATGCTTCTCTCTCAATCCGGTTTTATCGATCTCCCCAAGCTTGGGTGTTGGCACTCCTCTCTTCTCCCTAAAGTGGCGATCTTTCGGCTGGCTCATTCTTAAAAACAAATTCCTTACCCAATTATGAAGAAGATCCTGGGGTTTTGCTGGCCCCTCCAAATGCATTCTTTGCGGCCTGGCAGAAGAAGATCTCGATCATCTCTTCCTTTATTGCCCCTTTGCTAGACAAGGTTGGCAATGGCTATTGGGTAAACTAAATCTTTCCTAGGTGCATTGCAACAACATCAGACACTCCCTCTTGTCCTGGCCATCTTTGGGACACAATAGTTCTTTGAGTTCCATCTATCAAGTGGCCCCTTTTATTCTTATGTCGCATATTTGGTGGGAGAGAAACTTGCGCCTTTTCCATAATCTACAGAGCTCTCTTCCCACCTTTCTGAGCAAATTGGAAGTTGTTATCTCTGAAATAGTTTCCAAGAATAGTATGAACAATCCTTCATTCTCCTCGATGGATGCCCGCATCTCCAAGGTCTGGCCTCTAATCAAAATTCCAAAACCCGGATCCATTGTCAAACGAGGCCTTTCCCAAGTTGAGAAGCTCATTCATAGGAAACAGGCTTTGTGGAGACCTCCCCCCAAAGGCTTGTGGAAACTTAATTTCGACGGAGCCTCCAGAGGCAATCCGGGTTTTTCGGGGGCTGGTTGCATTCTCCGAGATGAGGCTGGCACCCTCATTGCGGCGGGTTCCTTTCTGTTGAGCAACTGTTCTTGCAAGCTGGCGGAAGTACAAGCCCTCTTGGAGGGAGTCAAACTAGCCATCAAAATGGGTGGGGATACTTTGCATATCGAAGGAGACTCCCAAATAATTACTTTTTCGTCTCCAAGGGTTCTGCCTCTTCCTGGCACATCAATCCTTTTATTTAGTCTGTCATATTCTGGCTCGGTAAACTCAAATTTTGGAGCATCAGTCACATTTTTTGAGAGTCCAATTCGGCGACAAATCTTTTAGCTAATTTCATGATTGACTTCTCACACGCAGCAATAGTCTCCAATGATGCTACGGTCTGTGAAGGTCTCACGTCAATCCTTTCCTCTGAAAGATAGTTCTGATTGTTCCGCATTATGGCTACCTTAAGTACCACCCAGAGCTTCTTTCTTTTAGCTTGCTTTCGACTTACTAGTCTCTCTGGTCTTGTTGCTTCCGGTTCCCATGGCCTTCGTCGGTTTCCCGTTCGTAGCTCTCTGTGGTCAGTTCAGGGAACTGGCTGATTCTTCTGCTATTGATCGCCATCGCCTCTCTATCATTTTCAAGTACTCTTCGCCCGAGGAAGCAGAAGCAATCGAATCCATACTAGGCGATTCTTATCGTTTCCGTTCTCGGCGCCCCATGACAGATTCGGAAATCGCGTCGGCCTTTGTTTCTTTCTGCCTCATCCTTCACCCTGATCCTGCTGTGGTAGAGTTCGTCGCGAAGGATGAAATCTACCTAGTTCACAGGGTGGGTTTTCATGAACAGCTGGTTGATTTTTCCCTCCCAGATCCTTTACTGTGGGTGGAGGAGGTTGATGAACTAGCTTTGGGTTCTGGTCGCGGCATCCAATGGCTCTGCGGCCAGTATCGTGACCTGGTCACCTTTGCACAGAATTTTCATCCTTCGTTGGACCATCGTTTCCTCCCTACAGTCGACATCGACGCTGCATTATTTCCTATGCATGCGGCGATCGATCACCTCAATGAGTTAAAAGACCGTGTCGGCGCTGCATTCAATTTGCTGCTCAGAGCGGCTAACGAGCGTGTTGGCACGTCACATGGTTAATCTTTTCGCCTTAGCAGTGTTTCTCGGCGTCCTCCTGACGCAGTCTTTCGTTTTCGTCTTCTTGGTTCTTTGTCGAGCTACTTTTCTCCTTCTTCTTTCTTCCCTCCTGCTCATTTGTTTTTCTGCTCTATTCCCTCTTCCTTCATCTTCTTCTTCTTCTTTGTTATTGGGTAGGGGCCTTTACCCCTCCGGTTCATAGCTCCGACAAGTTGGGACCGAAAAAGGCAAAGGATTCAGTCTTCGACTGGGTTGCAAGGAAGAAATTAAGGGAATGACATTTCCATGTACGAATGTACCCAAAACAGGCACAAGTACAGAAATGGGCATGAAGCAGCCCAAAATTCTTGCTACATCTCATGCTCATATTAGAAACAATACGGAAAAGGTAATCCATTTATCTACCCTTCCCGATACAAACCCGAGAAGGTTTTGTCTCGTTTGTGGCATAATTGTCACTAAAAAATGCAAAGAAAAAGCAGTCAAAACAAAAAATTAAAAATAGTTAAAAAAAATTCTAAAATAGCCGATATATACATGAGATAAACATTAAGTATATGTTTATACTTAAAGTTATATATATATATATATATATATATATATATATATATATATATACACGCACACACGTCCATAATGTTTGAGAGTGGTTTCGGACATCTAGGAGCTATAACATGGATTGTAAGTTTTGAAGGATCTTATCCAATTTCAGACTTAGCCACATTTCGACATTTCAAGGTTTGGGACTTGGCCATATTTTAGGGTTTCAGGGTTTCAAGATTTCGGAGAGACGTCATAGGAGGGCACGAAGGTAGCATGAAGGAATAGATAGGTATAATAGAAAATCATATGGACATCTCTCCTAAAATACCACAAATCAACCCCTGATCCCTTTCTCAATACACTCCTTAAGACGTTGCAATGTAGGAGATTGATGCGCTAATAAGTCGTACAACAGATATTTTGAATAAGTGAAACTCTCATTTATGTCACATGATTCATGAACATGTTGAATGTTTTGAATTTTTATGAATACAAGATATTTTTAATATTTTATCTTTTATGGACCAAAATTGAGTATTATGCATTATATATATATATAGAGAGAGAGAGAGTATAATACTCAGTTTTAGTTCATATGTGTGTGAGTGGACGTTTTCGTGTCGTTTCGTACCCAAGGATTTTTTTTGAAATCAGCATTTTTTGCATTCCATACCTGTCCTCATTTCCTAGTAACTTAGGTCTTCATGCATTCCAATCGATGCCTTTTAACACACAAGCAAGATGGGTACAAGCAAGGGGAAACAAAGAGTTGGAAATTAAATCCAAAGAATCTGAACTTGAAAGCAAAATTGGGTTACATACTCCTTTATCTACTCAGTTAATGGCAACAAGTTGGGACCCGAAAAAGGCAGAGGATTTCGTCTTCGTTTCAGTTGCAAGGAAAAAATTAAGGGACTATCATTTCCACGTACAAATGTACCCAAAACGGGCACAGGTATGGAAATGGGTATGAAGCAGCCCCAAAATTCTTGCTACATCTCAAGTTCATATCAGAAACGATATAGAAAAGGCAATCCATTTATCTACCCTTCCCGATACAAACCTAAGAAGGTTTTGTCCCGTTTTTGGCATAAATGTCACTTCAAAATGCAAAGAAAAAGCAGTCAAAACAAAAAATTAAAAATAGTTAAAAAAAATTCTAAAATAGCCGATATATACATGAGATAAACATTAAGTATATGTTTATACTTAAAGTTATACACACACACACACACACACACACACACACACACACACACACACGTCCAGAATGTTTGAGAGTGGTTTCGGACATCTAGGAGCTATAACATGGATTGTAAGTTTTGAAGGATCTATCCAATTTCAGACTTAGCCACATTTCGACATTTCAAGGTTTGGGACTTGGCCATATTTTAGGGTTTCAAGGTTTCAAGATTTCGGAGAGACGTCATAGGAGGCACGAAGGTAGCATGAAGGAATAGATAGGTATAATAGAAAATCATATGGACATCTCTCCTAAAATACCACAAATCAACCCCATCCCTTTCTCAGTACACTCCTTAAGACATGCAATGTAGGAGATTGATGCGCTAATAAGTCGTACAACAGATATTTTGAATAAGTGAAACTCTCATTTATGTCACGTGATTCATGAACATGTTGAATGTTTTGAACTTTTATGAAAACACAATATTTTTAATATTTTATCTTTTATGGACTAAAATTGAGTATTATGCATTATATATATATATATATATATAGAGAGAGAGAGAGAGAGCATAATACTCAATTTTAGTTCATATATGTGTGTGTGGACATTTTCGTGTCGTTTCATACCGAAGGATTTTTTTAAAAATCAGCATTTTTGCATTCCATACTCGTCCTCGTTTCCTAGTAACTTAGGTCTTCATGCATTCCAACCTATGCCTTCTAACACACAAGTACGAAGGGTACAAGCAAGGGGAAACAAAGTGTTGGAAATTAGATCCAGATAATCCAAACTTGAAAGCATCTAATGGCCACCTTTCATTAGTAGACCTCAAGCTAAAGTGTACTTCACATGATTGAGCTAGTGGGAGCGGCATTGATACTCCTTAAACCGCATGATAGTTCTAATGATGTTCTTGTTGAATACATAGGAAAGGATTGTGATTATGAATATAATGCATATGTTGATTTGTCTTGAATTTTGTGCATACACTGTAACATTTGCACAATGTACTTGTTCTAAGTTCAATCAATGACTATCATGACATTTGGCATTGCATTATCAATATGTTTTGCGGTTATTTAGCTTACTTTGTTTACTCTATGCATATGATATGGTTAATTCTGCTTAATTAGCTATATTTTTTATATTTTATATACTTTTTGTACAAGCATACCCAAGCCCCCAAAAAAAATTGGTCCCCGTACCTGTTAGGTCTATTTTGTAGCATGATAAGATTTAACACTATATTCAAGATCTTCTTGACAAAGGGCACATCAAACCCAATGCATCGTTGCATGGAAGTACATTGGTTCTGAAATTCTAGTGCCAAATAAAGAAAAATCACGGGTAGGCTTTCGTCTCACCAGCTTTTTCCTTTTAATGTCTGTGAATGACTCAAGTGGTTCACGAGACTCAAAAGTAGAGCATGCTACAATAGTAAATCCTATGTACTAAAATTACACCAGGAAAAATGAAAACCTAAAACTAAAACTAAAACTAAATCTGAAAAAGAAATGCGTAACCCAAATAGGAAAGCCCTAGAAAAATCAATAAACACAAAGCTATGTGCTACAAAACAAGCCAATCCTAAGAAAGTCAAGTCTTGTGCTCAAGATAGAGAGTCACTTAAAGAACTAGGAGTCAATGGAATACAAGGCTCTCATACGTAACACCTTTGTTTAAAAAATCAGCAGAAATTGATGATAAATCGTAATTCAGCCCTAAAACAATTTATCTTCCAAAAATTCGTGATTTTTTTTTTATGGCGATTAATCGCTGATCTTTGGCAATTATTTTTGCCATTAGCCACTAACTAAATCACTGAAAATCGACAAAAATCACCATGAAAATATATAAAACGTCCAAAACAGAAAAAAAGTCATTTTCCAACATTTTCTGTGAATTGTCTGTCTGAATTTGGTAACTGCCTGTTAGGGTTTTGAGCCTGATAGGATTCCCAATTTGCTAGGGTTTCAAAGATCATGTTTTCTCTTCAAAGAATACAGCGGCATACCCTGTAGGAGTAATAGGTTACAAAACCATAATCATTTTAAATTATTTTTATTGTTCATGAATCCTTATGTGTAAGACTATAAGTCCTGAGACTCTTAAGTGTTTGAAAAGTCGACATTGCTCCCTAAGTTGAGTTTGAGCTTCTTGAAGAGCACCATTATAAGTTGATAACCTTATTTGATACTAATAATGTATAATAAACAAACTTTGGGACAAATTTCTTGGAGAAGAGAATATAATAAGTGTTTTGAAGTTCGAACAACACTTTTTTGTCCATCATCATTGGATATAAGCAATGTTGCAGTCTATTAGCAATCTATATCTCCCAAATGAATTTCATAACATTGTGATAACCTTATTTGAACCCCTTCATGTAGCTCCCAAACAAATTTCATCTTGTTTATCAATAAAAATATATGCCTTTTCTTTAATATAGCTTTAATGTAACTTCTCATGTCATTTAACAATGTTTTAAATTTAATTTAAGTTTATTTAATGGATATAAATGTGGTTTAAAGTAGCAAAAAAGTTGCTGACTAATGCCAAGAAATTGCCAATTCCTGATTTCCAAGTAAAATTTTGGGTGTCGATTAGTTGCTGAAAACGATTTTTCTAACTATCCGCAGCACAACTGGGAGCAAAAGAGGGCTGTTATCTTCATCAATCAGCATGAAGGGGTGAATAAAAAGGTTGTGATGTCCTCAAAATGATGACTAGGACATGGCTGAATAATCTTTGGGAGCAAGCAAACTAGTCCTACCAATACCTCTCCTAACATTCAAGAGCAACAATCCTTTGAATGTGGGGAGAAAATTGGTAATACACATTTACCCTTGTACTCTGGAACGTGAACTATTAAGAGCAGCTGACCCACTACTTCGAGGGTGAGGATAAGAGGAATGGGGTGTCCTTAGTGGTCGTCCACATAAGAGGGCATCCTCTCACAGATTTCATCACCGTCTATTCAGATTATTATAGAAGTTAGCCCATGCTTGATACCTCTAGATGCTAAAATAGACTGAAAAATAATTGATCTTGGAGCCCTAGAAATCCCTTAAAGATACCAACATCTGAAAAAAATTGCTTTTTATGGATAGAGGGATAAATGCCTTCAATCTAATGTAATTTCAACTAGGAAAAGGCCAATAACTTGAAAATTTTAAAAAAGAAATCATTTTTTAGCTTTTTTTTCTTGCATTAATAGGAAAAGTGCATATGTTTCCTATTTGAGATCGAACATCCTTGGTAAATTTCGAGACATGTCTACTACTTCGTGAGGACATATGGGGATGTCCCATACAGATCCCCACATCCTAAGATACAACAAACGTATGGGAAAATTCCCATGTCGAACACTAGATTTATATGCTTATGACCTAATGACATGTCAACGTTTTATAATTCGCATTGTCATTTTTGCAGATCTTTATCAGTTGAGTTGCAGATAGAATGGAGAGGAATTTTCCTTTTCAAGCATATCACTGATTTCTACTCTTTTACGGCTTGCCTACGTGTGGAGAGAACAAAGATTCATTTCTCTTTTATATTTTCTCTCCTAACTTGCTCATGGAGATTTTTTACTGGCCTATCCTCGGATCTAATATTCTAGATTCTCCCCTAACTAGCTTATGGATATTGTTGCTAGTCAATCTCAATCTAATTTTCTCAATCTAATTTAGGCTTGAACTCACTTGTGAAGAACCAACAGAGAGCATTAACAATCAGTTTAAAGACCTCTGCAGTCATGATGATGGCAGCTCAATTTTGATTTTGTCATTCCTGATTTTATATCTTTTATTTTTTAATACAATTTGGGAAGTTGTAAGTAGATAAAGCTGTGGCAAATGCTTTAGTAAGCTCTGCTCTGATACAGAATTCATTTTAGCTTTTGAGGATGACAAGCATGCACTGAAACACAGAAACGAGTGTCCAGAGGAAGGGTACACATTCCAAAGACAGGTCTACATCTCAGAAACAGAGACATTTAGAAACAATCTTGACCAGGTAGAACACATCCTCCTGATATCTCACAACACCTCGATAGACATCCCATGTTTCAATGAACTTTAAAGTAAACAGTTGTATATGGTATACCCTGTGCCTGCGAAGATCAATAGATCCCACCCTGAGCCCTTTCATACTCATCAAAACAATAAACAATAAACACGAAATTTGGAGAACTTGCAGAACGCATCAGCAAGATTTTGAAAAAGAAAAGTCACATTATAAAAAAAGAATAGGAGCATAGATTTGCAAGCAAGAGTATCAATAAGAGGATCGCTGAGAGAAACAGCCTCATATTCATTAAAGTCCTGATGTTATAATATATTAATATCTCATTTCAATTTTTTAAGTTTTTTGAATTTGTGAGTATGACTATGAAATGTACCCTATACTCAGAAAAACCATTCGCAGACCCACATCTTATGATTACCATACACATATATTATTGGTTAATATTAGGACTGTAAAGTCTCCCTTAGCATTCAGGGACGAATATAGTGATGATCATGTTAGGATGGGAGAAATAAATCTATCTTGCATTCAGTGATATGAGCATAGTTACAACTGATAAGAGAAAAATTCCGGCAACAAGAGAGACAACGAATAGCTGCAATTGATACATGTGACATACGCTTGATTGTATTAGGTCTTTTATAGAGTACAATAATATACAAAGAAGGTTCTAGGACAAAGGGAAGCTTCTCAGGTAACAAAGAGAAAAGGAAGCTTTGAGAGAAAGGGAAGCTTCCAGAAGAGGCACGGAACAAGGAAGGATATATGCAAATGACACGAATATACAATAAAAATACAACATAGGCCACCATTCAGGTCTAGGGTTTTTAAACAGAGACAATTTGGCAAATCTTATAAGCGCCCAGTTTTTTGGACCAACCGGTCATATAAATGCACTGCCTCCCAAAAACACAAAATCAAAAGAGAATTGTTC
Source organism: Taxus chinensis (assembly GCA_019776745.2). Lineage (NCBI taxonomy): Eukaryota > Viridiplantae > Streptophyta > Pinopsida > Cupressales > Taxaceae > Taxus > Taxus chinensis. The sequence goes on from JAHRHJ020003365.1 coordinate 262,381, forward strand.
CACGTTAACCTTCTTACTTTGAAACAGCTACCAGATTTAAGGCTTTAAGCAGGAACTTAAATTTTCGATTTTAAAACAACATACATTCATGTTATTTTACCAAGCAAAAAAAAATCTTGATAAAAACGGAGGGTTGAGATTTCACGTTACCGCTAGCTAGACTGTAGAATGCCCTAATTGAGGTAGAGTGCTCACTAAAATTGTAGCAGAAAAAGCCATATTTCTGATAAAAACCATTCGCGGATCGAGGGTTTGATGGATAACCACTGTTACAGTCTCCTTACAATGGCGTCCGTTCTTTGTATATTACTTACAAAGAATGTTTTACATGAACGATTTTGTTCTTTTCTTGTAGAGTTCTGGTTTTTCAAATTGAAGGAAAAACACGAGGTAGGATTTTTTACCGTTATAGAAGCTATATATATAAACAACATATAATCTTTTTCAATTTATTAATATAAAATATAAATAGTATAATGTTGGACATACATAAAAATGAGTGGAAAGAGTCGTACCCCATAAATAGTTGAATTAAGGTGGAGGTCTTGCGGCAGAAAGCGGGAGCATGTCATTTCTTCATAATTTTCTATCAACAATATATGACAAATTCTACTAATTTTCAATCACCCAAAACTAGTTTTCAAGATTGCTCACTTCAGAAAAATACGATTCCTCAAAAGCATCTCATAGGAAACAGAAAACACATAGGAATGAATATTTATTTACTTGCTCTCTTCTACAATTTTAATAGACACCTAATTGAACCCTAGTTGACTAAATAAATAGTCCCCCAAAATTAGATTCAGTTCAAGATGTAGAAAACACGTGGTGAACTTGCCATAAATGTTGAGGGAGGCTTCCAGTGCAAATGAAGTCATTTCTGAGACCTCAAATGCTCTGTGATTGTCTTCCTCGCAAGTAAAGACCATACTGGGAGCTTTCACGTAGGATTCAGGGTTCAAACCGCAGGTCATGCAAAATGCCACCATGCCTTTGAAGAGAAGCCCAATGTCAAGTACACCTTCCACCAACCACTCTTCCATGTAGTAACCACTTTCCATTGTGGAATAATGGAATTTTCTTAGGAATGTTTATGCCTTCATTTTTCCTCCCTCGATCCTCTTCTGCATCTCCCTTCTTCTCCCTATAATGTTTCCCTTTCACTCCTTTAACTTTAACTTCTTTTATGTCTCCCTTTCAGCGTCTTCATTGCACCCACTTGGGTGCGATAACTAGTATAATGTTGGTCATACGAAAAAATGAGTGGAAAGAGTCATGCCCCATAAATAGCTGAATTAAGATGATAAGAAAGAATAGTACCTTGTTTCAGGTTTTGTCCCAAAACAATTAATTATGGGGCACACCCTTTTATTGTTATATTACCTTGTGTTTTAAAAAGGAGGTAACACCTCCAATATAATGGGACTGATAGAAAAGATCCTTTTTAAATAAAGGTGGAGATTGATTACTATAGGAGTGCAATATTAAAAGGGGTAAGATAGGGCTTTCGTGGATGAGGTAACACTTTATTTTCTTGTAGTCGTTGCAGATAAATTACAGTCCAGAAGTTTGCATGTTATGTTTCCATGCTCTTCCTAGTTTTATTCAACAAATGTTTCTGAGAGTATTTAGGAATTTATACAACTGAATAATCTCATGCATTATAATTAAAAATCGTCGAGTGATAATAGAAAATACAACTAGAACCGATTGTTGAAACAGACCCACCACTTACAATGTGGCATATGGCCATAAAAAATGCATTGTAGCCGCATCAAGTCTAACCCCCACCACCTCTCACCACATTAGAAATGGTCTTCTTATGTTGTTAATAATCCACATTTTGAGGAGAAGATATTTTTTGTAGTTTATTAAAATTTATTATTGCACAAAACCCTAAGACCCCTTATTAATCATTATAATTTCCCACTACATGAGAAGGTGTTTTAAGCCTCTTTAAAATAAGATCATGAGAATATTCTCCCATTGGGAGTGATAAAAATAAATAAATGGTTTTCCTTCATTTAATATATTTGCACTATTGTTTTCTGATGATGAAGCGGATATTGTAGAGGTAAAGGAACAGTGCACCTAAGATTCACAAAGAGGGGACCAAGGTCCCTCTTAGACCACTTGTCACTACAAGGAACTATCCCATCAATCATCTTACTACATATTTGGCAAGAAAATTAGAGCATTTAGTGGGCCCAACATTTCTTGTTTCATTAAAAAATCAAAACACGTTGTACTTAAAATCAAGGAATGCAGGGTTAAGGATGATGGTATTCCAATGATTTTTTTATGTAGTTTCTCTAAATATGTAGAAATACGACGTGAAGAAACCATAAAAGTCATCTATGATATCAATGATTGCCAAACTGCAATTTAGTGGAATTATGCTTGTGGTCAACTTTCTTTACCTTCTAAGGGGAAATTTATGAGTAATTTAAGGGAGTACCTATGGGATCACCATCATCACCTATTGTTAACTTATTCATCAAGCATTTGAGTTGAAAGCTTTGAAATCTTATCCTCTAAAATATGATTGGTAGGATAGGATTATAGATGACCAAATGGTCCCATGGTAGTGATGAACTTGATAAATTCGTGGTGTATTTAAAATTACAATCAAATCAAACCCAATCTAGCAATGGAGAAAGAGGAAAGTAGTATTTCTATCTTTAAACCTTGATGTCTTTGTCTCAAAGAAATTGGATGGTTCTTTATCTCATGAGGTTTACGAAATAAAATGGACATGGTTTGTATCTTCAAGTTGGCTCACACAATAGGTGCCCCTGCTATAAAAATGTTGTACTCAACACTTTAGCAACTAGGGCTTTCAAGAATCTCTAACCCAAATCATCTCAAACATGAGAAGGATCACATCTTAAAATTCTTAATGACGAATGGTCATAAAAAATAGGAAATCAAAAAAAACTTTCTTGAAGGCTAACCTCAATAACCAAAGATATTTGAGCAATATCTTTGAAGCCCATAAGATTACCATTCCCTACATTAAACAGATCTATGAAAAAATCGCTAGAATCATGAGAAGGTTTGGTATTCAAAACTACATTCAAACCCCATAACACTCTTCACACTTCTCTAGGTTTTACAAAAGATCCTTTAGATCATATGTTACAAAAATGTGTCTACACAATTCCTTGTTCTTATGAAAAACCCTATGTGGGGTTAAAATTGAAGAACACTCTAGAGACATTCATTAGTCTTAGCAAGATATTTCCTCTTTCATTGAACATTCCCTTGTCTCCAAACACTAAATTTGTGTGATAATGAGGAAAAATTAAAAGAAGATGATTATTAGAAAAGGAAGGTAAGAGAAACTCTTAAAATTGAAAAAAAGACTTGCTAATTTTAATAGGGACAATGGTTTGGGCATAGGTAGATTTTGGCGACCAATAATGAATCACTTAAGAATGTGTGACAATATATATTTAAGTTTGAGTAACTACCTTTAAATTATTTATTAATCAACATTAACCTTATGGACTAATGTGCTTAATTAATAATTTCATTGAAATCAATCGAATGCCTTTTATGCTCTATGCTTTGATCAATATTTTTATCATTTAAGCTAGTCTTTAATGTTGTTACTCCTCAGAGTTGGTATGACGATATTAAATTCAGATCTTATCTAATCTAAAATAACAACAATTACATTAAATAATTGAAGAAAGCAATATGAGACATGAGACAATTTTGTAGAGGACAAAATATAATAAAAACACTCTTATTATTATTCAATATATCTGGAGAAATTACATGGTGAGTGATCTTACAATATATAGGAGAATGATCTCCTTAATACAAGGATTCAACTCCAATCTTCAATCCCACAATATACTCACCTATCTCTCTTAGAATCACTCCCAAACCCAATAATATCTCACACAACTCTAAATATCTACGTGAGTTGTTTATTCAACAAACTCACAACTAATATAATTCAACCTATATTATTAATAATGAGTTGTTTGATAACTCATATTAATAATATTACACTATTTTATTTTTCTCACACAAATATGATATTAATATCTCACTAACACACTGATGTAATATATGAATATTACATTTAACCCTTACAAATAAATATGTGAGCACTAATCCTAAGATATTCCTAACATTCCCCCTCTTAGTGCGAACATGGGGAAAACATTATTATGTACATACTCATGTTTTACATATGGTTTTACAACTTGGCTAACCACCAACCACAACAATAGAAGTTTTTCTAGTGGAATCAACAACCACTCTGTAGAAGGTTTTATAGTGGAACCAACAACCACTCTATAGAAGGTTTTCTAGTGGAACCATCAACCACTATAGAAGGTTTTCTAAGAGAACCAACAAACTCACAAGAAGGTTTTCTAATGGAACCAACAACCATTCTGTATAAGGTTTTCTAAGAGAACCAACAATTCACAAGAAGGTTTTCTAATGGAACCAACAACCATTTCATAGCAGCGTACATATTTAGTTCACATCACCTTCTTACATTCAAGGGAAAATACAAGAAAATTGCTCACACATTACAATTTTGAAGAGGAATGTACCATCTATTCTTATTTTCATAATGTAAAAAATAAAACACACAATAACAAATAAAATTCCACAAATTCATTGTGTGGCCCCGTCACTTGTAGCTAACGAGAAGTCACTGATTGACCTCCTTCCTCTATTGCCTCCTTCATTCATCGTCCAATGTTTGTTGCTTTAACTCAGCAAAAATTCATTTTGAAGCTTAGTTTGGAAAATTCCCCCCTCAATTTGAACTTGGAAAGCTTGAAAAATATTACTGAGAATGCGGTAAAAATCTCATTGTTATTTTTACACAGTGATTTTGGGAGCAACAAGAGTCATTTGATGATTAGAAACAGAATCGATGGGTCAGTAGTTCCACAATGGAAATTCTCTGTGATCCACAATCCGTAGGTAGAATCGTACAGCGATCATGCAGAATCAATGGTGGAGGAAAATTTCAGGCATCCCCTGAATCATGATCGTTGCTGACTAAGAAATTGTTGGTGAATCCCTGTGTTACGAATCCATAATTGAAAAAACAACAACAAAAGCTCCAAAAAATCTTAGATCTGCATCCTAAAGGCCACTGTTTTATCCTGCAACAACTCTCATAGCTCGATCTCACCTGCTTTGATACCAGATGATATGAAATTGAGATCTTATCTAATCTAAAATAGTTACATTAATTACATTGAAATAATAGAATAATGATACATAGACAATTTTACAGAGGACAAATTATATAATAAAAACACACTATATTATTGATTCAATATATCTAGAGCAATTACATGGTGAGTGAGCTTACAATATATAGGAGAATTATATCCTTAATATAAGGATTCAAACCCAATCTTCAATCCCACAATATACTCACTTATCTCTCCTATAATCACTCCTAAACCCAACAATATCTCACTCAAATCTAAATAGCTATGTGAGTTGTTTATTCAACAAACTCACAATTAATATAATTCAACCTATATTATTAATAATGAGTTGTTTGATAACTCATATTAATAATATTACATTATTTTATTTTTCTCACATAAATATGATATTAATATCTCACTAAATCACTAATGTAATATATGAATATTACATTTAACCCTTACAAATAAATATGTGAACACTAATCCTACGATATTTCTAACAATTATGATATTTTTTCTTCTCCATGTGGATGGGCGCACGTATTGTGTTCAAAACATGTGATTAATTTTTACTCAACATAATAGATCCATAAATATCTATTTCAAATAATCAACATCATGGAAATGTTCATATTCTCATCAAAGAGTATATATTGTTATGGGAGCCATATTTATATCATGGGGGTGACACACTTATTACCCCCATTATTATGTAGAAGGAGATATAACGAGTACCCAAAGGTCATGTGCCCCCCTACCCCCCGAGGAAAATATGGAGTTGAGTCCCCAAATTCCCATATATCTAAATGGTTGTCGTGTGTGTGTGTGTATGTATGTATGTATTATATATAATATCTGAGTTATGTCGATCGCAACACAAATCCATCGCGTGATGAATTTATATGTTATTTATATGATCAAATGGATTATATACGTAAAATGAGCATGATGTTTGTTCACCTGACCCTCTATTCTATTTGAGTGTTTGAATGAATCTCCAATCACATGAATAATCGAAGAAAGAATCTCCAAATCGATCAATAGATAATAGGGAGTCCTGCAATTAGAAAGAATGCACAACGACTAGGGTAGATCAAACTCAACCCAAGCCCTAAACTCTGTATTGTTGGGGTTAGGGTTGAGGTAACCTATCAATAGGAGGGTTCTTGAATATTTTAGTGTCAGAACTCTCTCTATATATGTAAGTCGTGTCCAAAATATTTATGCTCAATTCATTGATCCAGATCAAGGGGGGAGATTGGGGTCGACCTCTCTCTATATGGTATATCGATCATGTCCACAAGAAAAATGTAAGATTAAGATATCTAGATCTAGTTATAGTCAAGGGCTTGACCCCTTGACGCTATAAAGTTTAGCTTGTCAATATATGGTTTAGTTGGCCCTATATAGAGTATAGATGGTCTCTATATAGATAGTATAGATAGATGGCTCGCCCTCTATTTTCTTTTCTCTAGGGATATGCCCATCTATCTATCCCCACACCCCCCGTATAAATAATGATATAGATAGAAAATTAAGTTCTTGAATCAACTTGGCCATATAATCTATGGGGATTGGCGATGAGACGAAAAATGATTATCATCTCATCCTCTCATTTCATCTATATAGTTGTAGTTGGAGGGCTTCTATATCTAGGTATTTGGGCTTATATCCCATTGGGGAGGGGGAGGGGATTGGGGTCAAGGAAGAGATTGGGAGATACTTGGATCCAATTTTAAAAAAATTATTATATGTTTTCTCTAGTTTTCATTGTTTTTAATGTGGAAACAATATTTCTCTATTTGAAATTTTTGTGACGGAATGACTTTTGTGACGGAATGACTTGTGTGACAAAATGGGTTTGAATTTTGAACTAATATTTAATCCCAATAAGATAAGATAGTTTAGGGATGGGAGTGGAGGGGGAGGGTACCTCCTATCTATCACCCTCCCATTCTCCTTGTTAGGAAATTCTTAGTACTCCATGGTAATTAGTTACCGTATAGTCAAAGAATGTTTACGGTTATATCATATATAACAATATTAGTTTGCATATTGTTTGGTTATACCTGTAACTCATTTAAAAGAGTTATAGTTTGTTGTTTGTTATTATTGCTTCATATTTTATAGGAAGTTGTTTTCCTATATCCGTGGTTATTTAATAGCCATTGTAATGCTTAAGTTACATAGCAAATCAATAGTGAATATCAATTTTGTTGGTTAAATCTTTGATTTTCAAGATTTGGTATTAGAGTGATTGATCTATCTAGTCATAAAAGTCTTTTGCAAATTAATTGGCTATGGGTAGCTTTGTTAATGAATGATATGGTATTTGGGAACTGTTGAAGATTTCTCATTTTACAGCTCCTTATAGTTTGTATACCCTTCTTTCTCACATGTGAAGCAGATCAATGTACGTTTTGGTGAATATTTCACGTTGTCTCCTCAATGTCATCGTGAAGCATTCTATGATCTATCGGTTTTTAGAAGTGCGTGCATATATCAATTCAGCCCATATGCATAATAAAGAAAAGGTGTGAATAATTCCTTCAGTCGTTGATGCGTTGAACACGTAGTCCTACGTTGTCTCATTCTTCTGTTGAGAAAGCTAGATCAGGGAAGTGTATTTCTAGTAGATTCAACGTGCAACTTCAACTTTGGTGGCGTCGTTTTGTGGTATATATGTCAGTTACCTATGTTTAGTATTCATATGGCCTGTCGATATGTAGATTGGTGACTTGTCATATCTGGTCGATTAGTCATTCCTTCATCTTTTTGCAATATCCACTATGAGTGGTGACTCGAGCGAGTGGAGAGTCATTCTCGAAGTCTATTGTTATTTTTAATAGGTTATAAGTTTTTAAATGTTATTATAGGTCAAGAATTTACAAATCTCATTAAATTGTTATTCTTAGACTATCATATGAGTCTTGAGTCGTTCCCTGTGAAATTAATCAAAATCAACAAAAGAGTCATATAAGTCTCCTACGTAGTAGCTTCAAATTGGATTTTTAAAAGTTTTTCTTTTGAATTTGTGTTTTTTATTTTATTGTTAGGTTCATAAAAGAATAAATATTGTCACCATCACCTCGTCAGAGTCATTGTGTCGTTGATCTAAATTGTCATGATAGTATTGTGAAAAATTATGTCATAACATGTCATTGTAAGTTAGAGTTGTTATGTCATAATGAAAATTTGTAGTATTATGTCATCAAAATTAGTCCTACTGTCAAATTTCAGAAGTTGTCATTTTTTATAGTCAAAATTTTGAAACTAAAAAAAATGCTTTACGGACTATTTTTTAGTGTTACCTAACGTCCGGTAGAATAAAGTGTTTTCACATTAAGGGAGGGAAGAAAAAAATAAGCTCAATGTTGAAACAAATGTGTTTCATGTTCAAATTTTGCTGAGCTAGCAGCATGAGACTAGAGGACGGAGGCATCGGAGGCTGGAGGTCAATAAATGACCTCTTGTTAGTCACCAACGGCGGGGGCCACACGAAGATGTGGTGGGAATTTTGTGTGAGTGTGAGTTTGCTTTCATATCAAAGTTGTAGTTTGTTTTAGTTGTGTGTAGTATGATTTCAAAGTTCCTATTTTGTGTTGAATAAGTGAAAAGTTCACATTGAAAGGGGGAACATGGTTTCAATGTTCCATTTTCACTTTTCCCTTTTTTCAGATTTGTATTCAGTAAGCAATATTTCCTACATAATTCCCTGAAGGAAAAAACATAGTGGACAGACAAAAGCACAAGGAAAAGCAACATCATGATATTTGGGTTGTTTGGTTGTCCTGTAAAACCATCCTTGTTGTGGTTGTTGGTTGTCCTTTACAACCATCCAGATCATGAGCACGCACTAGCAACAAGCTGCAAAGAAAGTGTGATTGTTTTTCTCCCATGTTCACACTAAGGGGGGAATGTTAGGAAATACTTAGTACTCCATGGTAATTAGTTGCTGTATAGCTAAAGAATGATTATGATTATATCATATATAACAATATCAGTTTGCATATTGTTTGGTTATACACGTAACTCATTTGAATGGGTTATAGTTCGTTGTTTGTTATTATTACTTTCTATTTTATAGGATGTTGTTTTCTTGTATCCATGACTATTTAATAGCCATTGTAATAGTTAAGTTACACATCAAATCAATATCGAATATCAATTTTGCTGGTTTAATATCTGATTTCCAAGACTCCCATTAAAGGAATGTTTTTGTGAAGGAGATCTATTTAAGAATTTTTTTGGAGGTTAGTGCTTCCTAAGAAAAGAGATTGGTGTCTCTTGCTAATTTGGTGCTTAGAAGTGGGGATTGGTGTCTCAAATAAGTTGGTTCCTATAAATTGCTTAACGATGGGGATTGGTGTCTCTAGTGGGTTGCTACCTATAATTTTTTGTAAGATACTTTTATTATTTTAAATGAATGGATTTGGCTAGTAGATCCAAGTAGTCTTTTCTCTATGGTTTTCTCCTAAAAGGGGGTTTCCACGTAAATCTTGTGTTTCATAATTGTTATATCTTGTGTGATTATTTTTATCATGGTTATTAAGTTTTTTAATAAGTAAAACACTATCTTATACTGACTCACCCCCAAGTATAAGTATGTGTTCATCAATTGGTATCAGAACGGGTTCCTTTAAAAATAGTCTAACCGCTAGAAGGTATATCTTGAGAGCACACATGACTAGTCAAGAAGGTTTCTCCTCAAATAGAGCTCCATTGTTTGATAAAACAAATTATGAATTTTGGAGCATAAGAATGTGAAATTATATAATGGCTCTTGGATTTTATATTTGGTAATCATTTATGAGTGGTTATGTAGCTCCATCATCTCCACCAACGGATATAGCTAGAAAGAAGGCTAGTGAAAACAATGTGTTGGAGCTTAGAATTGCAACCTGCCCTAAATCATGAAGATCTAAGATTTTGAGGCAACATGGGATGATATCTGCAATGTGAGTTTTACAAATTGAAATCAACCTCCATATAATGTTGGTTCTTCTACCTAAATCTAGCGTTAAAACTACTCCTAAAGCTAAAAACACATCTATCTACTCCTAATCTAGACATTCCAAGAAACCAAGGAGAGAGGAGAGGTTTATAAGGATGCATAAAATGGAAATCCTAAGCTAAACAGAGGTGATAACACCAATAAAAGGGGGGAAATATACTCTCAATGAGGGAAAATGGGAAGAAAATGAAGGAGGAGAGGGCAACAACTATGCCACAGACAAAAACAACACTTAATCTTCCCTTTTGACACAATGCATAACAAATTTGGAACCTGCAAATGAGAAAAGACAAGCACAACACACCACAACAATAATATAGAGGTAATATTGCAATAAAAAAAGCAAGGGTAGAGAAATAACCACAAAACCAGATGTTATTGCTTGAAGTATGCACAAACCATTACAATGGAGTGGAAGAAGGAAGAAAACACCATTTAGAGCCCAAATTTGAGGCTTGCAGCTTAAAAATACTTTTGCAATCACTTTGAAATGTTGCACATGTATTCTAAGATGGTTCACCCTTTAGAAATGTGCACAACTTGACAATATATATAAATGGGAGAGAGACGAGGGAAAAGAGATGGAAACTTGGTTTCTTGCTTCAACCACCAACATACATTAAATATTTGAATACATGCATGGAAACCCTTACAAGACCACCCCCCCACGTCACTTTTCTTGTTGTATAAGGTAAGGGCACCTTCCTTCATTAAATGCACGTGATTCAGCTGCCAGAACTGTCATTGTCAGGTTTTCAACCCTGATTTGCACCTTGAGAAATCCAAAACATTGCGAGGACATTACACATGTTGAGCACCCAAAAATTTTGACACAAGAAATTCGGGGAAATGCATCTTTCGAGAAACCCAAAAAACGTGATACATTAAGACTGTCAGGGTTTTGGGATTGGAGAACATGTAACATATAGCATGCATTAACCACAACATGTGCTAATGCACAAAGAACCTAAAAAACTGACACAAAGGAAACCATCGGGGTTTCAAGGGTGAAATACACATGACATTGAACATGCATTGACCACGATATCTTCCTATGCACGAAGAACCTGAAGACTCGACACAAAGGAAACTGTTAGGGTTTCGGGGGTGGAAGACATGCAACATAGAATATGAGTTATGGCTAACGTGTTTTGATGCATGAAGAACTCAAAAAACTAAAACAAAGGAAACTAGAAGCTCTAACTCCAAAATGAAAATACACATTATTGAAATAGCCCGAGGAGGTCATTTTGGACAACATAATGTAATAGATATGAATGCAATCTTGTGTGGTCTATTAGAACCAAAGTTTGTCAAGTTAATGCATTATGAATCAACAAAATAAATTTGGGACAAAGTTAAAAACATCTATGAAGGAGATGATACAATGAAGAAATTCAAGCTTCAAAATCGTAAAAGACAATTCAAGAGTTTGAAAATGAAAGATGAAGAAAAAATTACAACTTATCTTCTTCGTGTAGATGAAATCGTCAACACCATTAGAGGTCTTGGAGAAAAAGTTGAAGATGCAATGATTGTGTGAAATGTGTTAAGGTCTCTTCCCCTGAGGATTGATGCCAAAGTTTCTTCCATTGAAGAAATGAAGGATATAGATACTTTAACAATGAATGGATTGCAAGGGATCCTAATGGCATATGAAATGAGAACCAAAAGGAGAAATCATCAAAGTGAGAGGCAACCTTCAAAGCCTCAAAGAAGATGAAGAATAAAAATCTCGAGCTATGTGATAGCTCCAACAATGAATCAGATGAAGAGGAAACTCATTTTATAAGGAAGATTAAGAAAGGATCCGAATATTACAAAGGTAATTTTCCCTTTAAATTCTTTAGTTGTGGAAAAGTAGGACATTTTTCCATTAAATGTCCATATGCGGAAAGTGATAAATAGTGGTGATGAAGAAGATCATAACATGAAGAAAGGTAGCAAACATCATCAATATAAAAAAAGCTATAAACAAAGAAAACCTAAGAAAAAAAAGAACTTTCATAAGCACAAGAAAAACCACTTTTCCAAAGAGGAAAGTAGCTCATCTGAAGAGAGTAACAAAAATATCTCCGCTAGTGATGGAGAAAAATTTCTATTCATGGAAATAAAATAAAAAAGGGATATCTTGGAAAGTGAAGACAAAAGAAATGAAGAGAAGGATTCATAAAAGGAAGAAAATGCCGAAATAGATGGGGAAGTGGATCTAAAATAAGAATTCATTTGTGCCCTAAATGATAACAAGAAGCTTAAGAAATAGAATCTAAAATAAAAGTTACAACTTCAGAAATATGAAGAAGAGGATTGTGATTCAAAAGCAAAAATGTCATACAATCTCAAGGAATCAGAAAAAATGATCATTAACCTAAAGATTTAACTTGAAGAGGTAAAAATAATAAAGGAAGAGGTGAGAATCCAATTGAATACAAAAGAAGAAAATTGTGAGAGGCTAGAGTCTGAAAGTGTTTCCTAAAGGAAGGAACTAGAGAAAACAACTACTCAGTTGAACAGAAGCCTCAAGTTTGAAAAAAGAACTGAAATATTATATGATATCATCATTGGCCAAAGGTCACCATTTATCAAGACTGGTCTTAGGTACAAACCAAATTAGATGACTACCAAATAAGATCCCAAAGAGCCACCAAAGAAGGTAAAAGAAAAAAAACCAAAAATATATGCATATGCTCTCAAAAGTCCCATAAAAATGAAAGTAACAAGAAGAAAAAAAATCATGTTCCACAAAATATTGACATTCCTCCCAAAGAAAACAAGGACAAAATCAAAAGATGTTTTCCTCCAAGGTAGTATCACATGACAAGGTTTCAAAACTCTTTCTTTGGTTATTGTTTTTCATGTAATCACTTTGGTCACAAAGTAATAAATTATAGGACTCATGCAAGAAATTTTGGTTGGAACAAAAACATAATTCCTTATGGGTTCCCAAATAGGAACTATAATTCATTTGATCCTTTAGTGGATTACAATGTTATATGTTATAAGTGCAACAACTATGGACATAGAACACACTTTTGTGAAAGTGGTTTTGTGGAACCTCCTATGCAGAACAAGAAAGTGGAAGCCATGGATAAACAAAAGGAAGACACTACAACATTTTGGAAAAAGAAGTAGGAACAAGAAAAGAAGAAGGAGAAATCCATGCTTGTACAAACTGTCTTTTATGCTCAAAATGAAAGAAATCAATGCTACATTGATAGTGGTTGCTCAAACCACATGACAGAGGACAAGAGAAAATTCCTCACTTTAAAAGAAGTAAATGGAGGTATGATAAGATTCAGAGACACTGTTACATCAAGGATTATTGGTAAAGGTACTCTTAGCCTTGACAATGGAAAAACAAAAATTGAGAATGTATTGTATGTTGAAGGGTTAAAACCTAATCTTATAAGTGTTATTAAAATGTGTGATCAAGGACACTCCCTCACATTTAATGATGAAGATTGTGAAATCAGGAAGGTGAGTACAAGAAAACTAGTTGCATATGTAAGCAAAACAACTAATAATCTTTACATCCTTAGTGAGATCAAAGGAGAAAAATGCTTCATGTGATAAACAAATGAGTGTTGGTTATGATATAGAAGAATGGGTCATATAAACTTTGATAATCTCATAAAAATTAGCACTAAGCAAGTTGTAAGGGATATGCCCAGGATTGTTAAGCCTTCAAACACTATCTAAAAGCAATGTCAACACAAGAAACAAATAAGGGAAAGCTTCAAATCAAATGAGTACTCAACATCAAAACCATTAGAACTTGTCCATATAGACCTCTATGGGCCTACAAGGACATAAAGTTTGCAAGGTGAGAGTTATTTTATGTTGCTAATTAATGTTTATTCTAGACTGAAATGGGTTAATTTTCTAAAGGAGAAATCCGAAGAATTTGAGAAGTTTAAGGCATTCAAAGCCTTAGTTGAAAATGAAATTGGTCCTAAGATCATATCGAAGAGCATGATTTACTTCAAATGAATTTGAATAATTTTGTGAGCATCATGGAATAAGGAGACATCTCTCAGCTGCTAGGAATCCACAACATAATGGAGTTGTTGAAAGAAAGAATCAAAATGTTCAAGAGATGGCAAGAACAATGTTTAATGAATCTAAGTTGTCAGACACATTTTGGGGAGAAGCAGTTAATACAACAATCTACATTTTGAATAGAGGGAAAATAAGAATCAACAATAGTAAAACACCTTATGAACTATGGAAGGGTAGACCAACTATAATCAAGTACTTCAAAGTTTTTGGAAGCAAATGCTTCATAAAAAGAGATGATGACGATTTGGGAAAATTTTACTCTAAATCTGATGAAGGTATCTTCCTTGGTTACTCTTCAAGAAGAAATGCCTATAAATGCTATAATAAAATATTGCACAAGATTGTTGAGAGTGCAAATGTAAAAGTGGATGAAGTAAGGTATCAAAAGGAAAGAGCACAAGACATTTATTACCCAAAGGAAACAAGTTGCAAAGAATAAAAATGAGAAGAAGAAGATGAAAAAGAAGTGATTAAATGAAAAGATACAAAGACGCCATCTAGATTTTTCTAGAAGAACCATTTAGAAAGTCAAATTCTTGGTTATAAAGATACTGAAGTACAAACTAGAAGAAGATTAACAAATGCATCAAAACATTCAAACCTCTCCTTACTATCTAAAATAGAACCTAAGAATTTTGCAGAAGAAAGCGAAGAAAAACATTAGATTGGGGCTATGGAAGAAGAGTTGAATCAAATTAAAAAGAATGAGACTTGGGAACTTATCCCAAGACCAAGAGACAAAAATGTGATTAACACCAAGTGGGTTTTTAGGAACAAGCTAAATGAAGATGGACAAGTGGTGAGAAATAAAGCAAGATTAATTTGTAAGGGGTATGCTCAAGTTAAAGGTATTAATTTTGAAGAATTTTTTGCTTATGTTACATGACTAATAGATATTAGAATGCTTTTGGGATTTACTTGTGTTAAGAACTTTAAAATCTATCAAATGGATGTCAAGTCATCCTTTCTCACTGAAAATTTAGAGGAAGAAGTATATATTGAACAACCAGAATGGTTTCTCTTATCAAAAGATAAGGATTATGTGTGCACGCTGAATAAAACACTTTATGGGCTGAAACAAGCCCCCAAACCCTGGTACTGAAGACTTAACAAGTATCTACAACAAGAAGGTTTCAAATGGGGAATCGCTTATAGCAATCTTTACATCAAGACTGAAGGTGATGATCAATTAATTGTTGTGGTTTATGTGGATGATATTATATTTGGAGGTAGTAGTGACAAAATGTGTCAAGATTTTCCTATGGAAATGTAAAAAGAGTTTGAGATGTTCATGCTTGGTGAGTTATCATTCTTCCTTGGGTTACAAATTTCTCAATCTGATAAAGGCTTTGAGAAATTAAAACAAGTTATAAAAAAATGAGAGGGAAATTTAAGCAAGTGAAGAGATCAAAAAAGCAAATATACTCATCTACCACTAGTGAACCATTAATAAAGATATCTTAAATACACCTATATGAACCATTAGTAGAGACATCTTAAATACATTTATATGATGCATACCAAGAGATATCAATGTTCTTGTCTTGGATTTTCTACATATCACATCGATTAGTAGCTCAATTACTTTCTCCATCAATCTCTCTTTGATTAGTGGAAATAGAATCATTCTAGACTCCAAAAAAAAATAATAGGGAAAAAAATAAACTCCGAACTTACCACTAATATATATATAATAGTAAACTGAAAGAGATAATACTAAATCGGAGACTGGATTTTTTTGGGGATGAAATAGATGCAACTCACTCCTCCATACATAAATAAAGACACTGAATGATTCATTCATTCGATATTCATCCTCACTTCACAAAAATACTGAACAAAATAACAACCAACCAGTGACAAATCAGAAAAATACGCTCATCTAACTAAAATCTTTCAAAACAATGTTGGAGATAGAGTTAAATTGGTAAAAATCATTTTATATAATTGCCTACTTTGGAAACATCGATCGAAAAATGAAAACAGATCCGGTTGAATTGGAAAAAGTCATAGCATGTCTTTGGAAACATCAGTTTTATAAACAATGAAAACAATACTGTATTAAAGATAGAAACGAGGTAAGTTGATTTTCCTCATTCCTGAAAGTAGGTTATTAGATTTAAGTCATTGTAAAAATATTGGATTTCATTAAGGAAAGGTCTTTTAGGAACAGTATATTGTTGGCATAATTTCATTGAAGTGATTCCACGCATTTTGATTAGCAACTTGAATACCCACAAACCATTTTCTTTTGTAAAACATTAATTATATTTTTGTCTTTATTTTTTCAATTAATGAAATTAGGATGATGACCTCCTGACAAAACCATATGAGAGATTACTGATTCTCAAGGCAGTATCTAAATTTCATGTAGGCGCATTTAAGTTTTGAGCAGCTCCTTATTCTACAGTCAAAATAAATTATTATAAACAAACAACACATTACCTTTGTATTCACTCTTAAAATCAAGAACATATATCATTCATTTCTTACTGCAGAATTTATCTTAAAAAAAGCTATATTAAACCTAAACTTCTAAGGAATAGAAATCAGTATTAAACAATAAATATTTCATATTTTGCAAACAAATAAGAACTGCAATTCAAGCATTAAGAACAGGGTTGAAATTGCACTTTACATTTCTTCCTTTCCAAACTTGATAAAGCCTCTTGGGGGTCTCCATATAACCTGCAATATCCATGATACCCACAAAATCTGTACAGTTTTCTCCAACCTGATGAATTGTTTCCCGACTGCAGCTTAAGCCACTCTGTAATAAAGAAATGGCAACTTATTCTGCTCCACAATTTTTACGACTTCAATTGTTGAAGATCCTTATATTTGGATCTGAACAATTGTAGCTGTAATTGAAATGAATACCTTAATCAAAGTTGGTCGGTGAGAGGAAAATCTGCAATAAAGATGAAATAAGTTTGCATAGAGATCAGCGGAGATGACGACGAAGCTTCCGCCAACGTTGCTTTCAATTAATTGCCAATTCGGAAAAAATTCGGATTCGATAGGCTCTTCAATCAATCAAAGAATTATTCTCGAATTTTGGAAGGATGTTTTGTTTTTTTGTTTTTTGTTTTGTTTTTGGGGGCTTTTTAAGGTTTTGTAGTTTTGGCATGTCTATGGCTTTTATTGGTTCTCTTGTCAAGTCTTCCATGAGATTCCTTTTTTGGGGAGCCCGTTGGAAATTGTAACAGAATATAAATATCTTGGGATTGATTTCCATAGCACGTTTAGTTGGGAGACTTGTAGAGCAAAAAGGATACAAGGGAGTTGGAAAGTGTCTTACCTACTTCAAAACAGGTGTAGGACGACTGAACTTTGGGACTAGAAAACTAAGAAAACCCTTTTTGGGTTGCTGGTCATCCCAGTTACCCTTTATGGTTGTGAAGTATTGGGGAGTAGCATGTCAAATCATGGCTGGAGACAGTTAAAAAGAATCTAGAAACATCTAATCACAAGCACTCTTAAAGTTGTACTTATGAGATCTTGTTGGCTGAAGCGGGTACTTTCCCAATGGAAGCATCAACAATAACTCGGTTGCTAAGTTATTTGAAAAAGGTTGAAAGCATAGATAATCATTGCTGGCCCAAAATGGTTGTGGAGGAAAAATTAGAGCGTAGAAAAAAAACTTGGATGAAGCAGAACAACAAATGGATGAACAAATGGAGCATCAACTTTCAGGAGTGTCCTAACAATAACAAAGAAATAAAAAACTATGTGATAGAAAAAATTAGGATTGCTATGTGGACAAAGAAGATTGGTCGAAAGAAAGCATACTACATCAAAGAATTTAACCCCACTTGGGAACATGATGAAAAAGTTTATTTAGGGGCAGCAATCAAGGGTAAAGCAAGGATTTTTGTGGCTCAACTGAGGACCGGATCACATCATCTTGTAGACACCTAAAATCCGCTTACACCTAGTGTTTCCTCCGATTCAACCGATTGACAACACTTCGTTAATTAACCATTCTTCGCTCCATTCTCAAATGCTCATTTACGACACCTCCTTGGTCATATTCCTCCTATATTCAACCCATTTGGTTAATAAACCCCTTTTATTAGCTAAATATCTTCTTATTTCCCTCTGGATCACTTCTATAGGCTTCCTAGGCTATCTATCAGTCACAAATGATTAACCAGACCCCTCCCAACTCTCAAAGAGTCTCTAATCACTTGCTAATCAAGTTTAACTAGCCTAAACCTAAGCTTAACTAAGCATAAAACATGTTTATCCTAATCTAATCATAAAAGTGTTTTTTGGACTTTTGTCCCACATGCCTTAGGACTCCAAACTCTCCCATATGGAAAACTATAAATACAAGCCTAAGGCTTTCCTTTCAAATGGTCCTTCTCTCTCACATTTGGAGATCTTGGCATTAGACCTCATTTGCATTAGCCAAGCTAATAAGGCATTTGATCTTGGCTATCCTCCATTGTTGAAGCTCCTCCATCTTGCATCCATACCTTCATGCTAGGTTAGTAGGAGGGTATCTAACTTGGCCTTGTAGCCATTTTAGAGAGACCTCTTCACCTCCATTCAAACAAACAAAAAATAATAATTTGATTGCTCATATGTTTAACCGGGTTCAATTTATGTTTTAAGTAATCATAGAGTAGTAGAGATAAAATGATAGTGTTTTAGTTTAATTCATTATTGTAGAAGTTATCTTGTTTAGCACTCATCTTGATGTTTATGATAGTTAGTTATATCATGGAGTTACTAGGTTTAATTTCACGCTCATTAACATAGCTAATCTTCTCATGCATACATTTGGCATGCCCGGTGGGACTCTTAGTCCATAATCCATTAATGGAGGTCTTTTGAGATTTGTCATTTCCATTTTCTAACCACTTTTATGCTTTGAAAGGATAAATAGCTTGTTTTTCAATTGAGTTAACATTTTAAGTGAGCTAAATCTTCCTTTTTCATGCATGTTTAATGGGTTTGAGCTGAAAATGGGCTTTAATGGTCAAAGACTAACCTGTTTGATTCTTTAAATTTTTCATTTCCATGAATTTTGAGGTTTTTACAGGGGGTACATGCAAGTGTCCTGGAAAACATGCAGTAGGCATCTTGTTGAATTCTCAAAACAGGTGCGTATCCATCATTATAGGCACGTATGTGTCAAAACAGGCGTGTATCCGTCATTTGGGTGTGCAGGCACAACTTTTACCATTTTTTTTACACAAGGGATGTGTATCCATCATTCTGGGTGTATCCATCAAATCATGGGTGCGTACTCATCAAAACAAGTGCGTATGTGTCTGGGCACGTATGCATTAAACTGTAATCATTACCTATCTTCCGGAGGCCATAAATTTTTCTCGCAAACTCAAAATGACTCCATTGTTTTTGTGTTGGAAAGGTATTGAAGCGAACTACACAATAGAAACATAAAATTAGGATTTTGATGTACAAAAAAATTATGGTTTACTTTATTAGATAACTATTCATTTTCTAACGTGTCTTAAAGTTTGAAAAATTGTTTTCTTGGTTATTCTAACACTTTGAAAGGTCTTTGTGGGACTAATCAGTTGCTTGCAGGGTCTTTTAGTTTTGTTTTGACTAACTTAGTTAAGTGTTTCATTTCTTAGTTGATTAAGGTTTTCGAAGTGCGTATGCTCTTCCCTCATGCCTTATAGGTGATCTTGGGAACCAAAAATGCTTCCAAAACCTTCTTATTGCTTTCAAAACACTTGATTTACATTTCATAATGGATTAATCTTCAAAAGTTGGTTAAAAAAAATTCTTTTTGCAAGTTACTTCAAGTATTTTTCCATTACATATTTATAGTTGAGTTTTTCACATTGTGTATGCTCTTCCCTTACACCTTTTGGTGACCTTGGGAATAAAAAACAACACGTAAACTCTCTTTTGTATTGTGATATTTTTGGAAGAATACTAACCTCTTGTGTATAGAACCAAATTCATTTGTCGAAGAAAGGAGGTTCAAAACACAAACCCACTAATATGTGTTTGATTGTAGGTTACCAAATGGTGTGCTACTTAAAACCACATTAAGTTAAACAAGATAAAAGACATGCCACAATCATCACATTGTATTGCAGGTTTCGGAAAAGGGTACGTCCCTATCCGCTCAACTAGAACATAACCCCTTTGGCATAACGCCTTAAGCTACAACAATGGGGGTGGTTCTAGGAACCCTAAAGTAATCCACCACTGAGTAACCTCGTGGATGAAATAGGAAGTGCTCCGCTTACCCACTTGAGTAGATTTTACATTGTGTGAGTTAGAGTCAAAGTTGTCTGTATCGCGACTCCAATGATAATACAACTGAATGCACTAGTTTCTCATTGTATTAGAAGGGGGTAAAGTAAAGCCAAGATAATCCTTAGGAAACCTTGGCAAATCAAGCTCGCATTAGACAAACTGTTGACACCTAGTTGAGTGAACTACCTAGGGAAGCCATTTCTTCAAGGATCCCACTTTGGTATTCCATTATAACATCGTGTCAACTCTCGCGAAGTGACGAGTTGTTTGGATTCAAAACCTTACTTTTTGAACAAGGAAAAGAGTCCTCTTAAGTTTAATCTAAGTGTACACTCATCACAAAATTATGATGACATCACTTTTACTTAGTTTTCACTCACCGTAAGATGAGGCAAAACTTTGCCGAAGTGACACCGAAAAATTTTCACCCCCACTTGGTCTATTTCCTTTGTTCTCTTTTGACACTTTGTTGATCAAAAGAGGAACAAATATACGAGTGTTGTCAATTGATTGTATCACCACTTTTGTGTCCGTTTATGCCCATCCATGTTTGTGGTTGGGTTGTTAAATGTCTAAAGTTTGTGGGTACGTCTTTACGTCATTGATAGCCATTTGATCTTGATTTCAAGATCATCATTTGTAGTTAGGCTTGGTTCTTCATTAGGTTCTCCTTTGAGTGGTTACATTGCTTGTATCATGTTAGTAACAATTTTGATACTTACATTTTGTTCCTTGTGAACTTGGCTTAAGTGTTTGGACTATAATTTATCACTATGCACATTTTAAACAACTCCTCGGTATACTTTTTCCTTGGTTTACTTTTGAACATTACCTTGTTTTTGAAAAGTTTGTTGTTACTTGATGCATATTGTATTAATATCATTTGATACAAACACCTTACTTTTTTCCAGAGTTTGGTTAAGTGTATCTTGGTGGTGTTGTTACGTTGTTCATTATTTGTAACCCCCACTTTTTGAGACTTAAGTCTTGTTTAAATTAAAACTACTTTGTGTATACCTTGTTTGGGAATCACTTTAACTATTTGTTATCACTTAGCCTTGTTTATATTCTGAACTCGACATAAGTGGTGACACTTTTTTTATCATCTTATGCGTCAAACTATTATTTGGTGTCATTTATGAAGTAATTTATTATTTGGTTGGTTTAGGGAAAACATTTTTTGATTGTGTCTTATGATTTATTCATCGCATTGACTTTCCCTTTCTAAGGACAATCCTTTTAAGCCTTTGATTCTTTACACTTGCAACTTGTTATCCAAACCTTGTTAGATTGTCACAATTGCATTATCACGATGTATGTTTTCCTTATATCCCTTTTGGAAAAATCGCACAAACATTCCCATCTTTACAAAAAGTCTAGTTGGTTGTCGTTATGCTTCCCAAATCGACATGGAACTTCCCTTTGAAGGAGTTCCATCACACTATCTAGGTCTAGACATTTTGCTTAAATGATGCTAACAATGACTAACTATCATGTAGTTCCTCACACTTACAACAATACAAAACCTAGGTTTAGGCATTCACATCAAAAGATGCCCATTATGACTAAACCTCATTTGGTTCTTCATGCTAGAGGGCCCGTTCAGGTACCCTCATTCCCCACCTTCATCTCATAGTCGGTGGTATGGTTTGGACGCTTCTGATCCAAATTATTATTCAGGTTCCCCCCACTCTTCTTCTGATTCAGATCCAAACTACCATTTGGATTCCCACTCTTCTTCTGAAGATTCGGATCCCAACTATAATTCAGATACCCCTAGATCAAATCTTGAATCACGGTCCTCCCTTTCTTCGAAGGACCTTTATTCCCAATCACCTCAATGATGTCTTCCTCCTTTGAAGACTCGTGTGACTCCAAGTTCCATCGATCAAACATCTAATTCGGTTCTTGAGTCACGGTCCTCCCTTCCTTCGCAGGACCACCTTTATCAGTTGCTTCAACGACCCCTTCCTGAAGAGTTCCACAACTCGGATTCCCTCTATTCAATCATCCAATTTGAATCCTACATTGCAACTTAACAGATGGCTATGTGATCCTACTTTCCTTCCTACATTGTGTCGTCTTCTAGAAAAATGACCTAGGTTCAAATCCAAATCATCTGTTCATGAGACACTTGCCTCCAAATATATGTCCTCTCTTGAGTCATCTTCTGCTATCAAACCAAATTCAATCCCTCTTCAGCCCTTGATCCCTTTCAACCATATCTTACCATTTCCTCATCCATCTTCTAAAGATCAATGTCTGCGACCACGTCAAACCATTAAAAAGAAGCCATGTGCTAAGATATCTTTTTGAAGCACTATCAAAACTCTTCATGGGAGTGATAAGGTCAAACCTTCCCCTCATCTACATCATCGAACATCTTCATCTTCTTCTGTCAATCAATCTTCCTCTCTTATCAAACTTGTTTCTTCTAGTCAACCTCCTATGGTCGAAGAACAAAAACCTCTACTGATTGATCTCTCTAAGAATGAAGAAACAATCAGAGTACATGAAGATATCCCTCTAGAGGATTGTAAACAAGGATTCTTTCTAGAACTTGATATGCTCACGTATATGGGGAGGAAGAAATTGATCCCTTTTGTCAGAACGTAGAGGAAGAGCCTAAGGTCATGGAACTTGATTCTTCTTCTTTTATTCCATCTTCACCTTCCTCTGAGCATGATGAGATGCCGGGGTCTAGCATTGATCCATGGCCTATCTTCTCATTACCTAATCATTCCTTATCTATCATCATTCCTCAATCAAAATATCACCTTGGACCACCATCTGAGTATCCCATCATCTTCTTCCTATCTGGATACCCCCAGGTAGCCCTCATTTCTTACTTTGGGTCACCTCCTAGTAGCCCATTACCTTCTATTCTTGGGCCACATCCTAGTAGCCCTTCATCCTCTTCTATCTTGGGACACCTCCGAGTAGTCCCTCCTCGTCTATACTTGGGTTGTACCCTATTAGTCCCTCAACATCTTCTTCTATCTATGGGC
The DNA here is from genome assembly GCA_019776745.2 of Taxus chinensis. Classification (NCBI taxonomy): domain Eukaryota; kingdom Viridiplantae; phylum Streptophyta; class Pinopsida; order Cupressales; family Taxaceae; genus Taxus; species Taxus chinensis. Next base: position 285,909 of record JAHRHJ020003365.1, read on the forward strand.
CACGTCCTTAGTAGCCCTTCATTATTTTCTATTTATGGGTCACCTTGGGGTAACCCATTACCTTCTATTCTTGGGCCATGTCCTATTAGATCTTCATCCTCTTCCATATATGGGACACCAACATCTTCTATTCTTGGTCCATGTCCTCGTAGCCCTTTACCTTCCATCTTGGGCCACATATCCTAGTAGCCCTTCATCATCTTCTATCCTTGGCTCACCTCCTAGTAGCCCATCCTCTTCAATTCTTGGACTGTACCCTTTTCACCTATCACATTCTTCTTCTATCAATGAATGGGGTAAGCCCACCATCATTTCTCTCATTCCTATCATCAATCATAAACATTCATTTTCTTCTCCCACTTCTCTTAGGGATCAGACAAGTCACTTATGGTAGTCATCCTTATAAGAAACCCAAACAATTTCTTAATCAAGCAAATCAGTATCAAAATAAGAAAAGAGCTCCAAAGTTACACATCCCAACAACTCAACAATCTCAAGGTTTAAAATCAATCATGAATCAAGAACACACACCAAGACAACCATCAAGTATGACACAAAGTGCATAAACCTATGGATAGGGAACTCAAGCTTCTGCATATTAAATCCATGTTTCAGGATAATTCACAGTCATTTGTTGAGTATGAGCTCACCATGATCATCGAGATTGGGGATAACATTACTCTTGATAAACAAACGTGCATAATATCCCTTATTAAGGAAGTCACAAACATTGTTGTTGGATCTTATCACAAGAGTGACTTTATTGGTCCCACCTTTCCAAAAAAATCAAAAATCTAAAAATCAAAAAATTCAAAAATACAAAAAAATGAGAAAACATAAAAAAAAATCAAAGGTACAAAGATCAAACATTGCAATCAGGTATTGCATACACATGGATGTTATTTTTCCCCTTATTCCATTCCTTTACAAGTCATCCACCATCTTCATCCCTTCGATGATATTTTGGTTAGCTATTCACACACATTTTGTGACATTTATCTCTATGGTATCTGTTTGACCTTGGTCTTTTATCACCTTGGTAAATTAAAGAACGACTGACCTCTTAGAGATTCTATCACATTCAACATCTAATAAACTTGTTGTGAAGAAATTTTGGACATATTTGTTGACACTAGCCAATGTCATCATTGCAATCACTTCCACATCCTTCCATCAAGCCATCTGTGGTTCTTAACCCCTTGTCAAAAACAATCTAGAGAGCTGAAATAAGTTTTCAGAAAGCAAAAGAATTAAAATCAATCAAAATTTAAAAGCTAAAAGCTAAAAGAAAAATCAAATTGATATATAACTCTCTCTTGGGGTATTTCCAATAAACTCTATCGAGGCTATGGATTCCTGACTGGTAATAGACCAATGTTGCGATTAGAATCAAATACATCTCCGTCGGGGCTATGGACACCTGGCTGACAATGGAGCAATATATGACTCTCCTTCCACCCTCCATTCACAAATCACCTTTCAAAATAAATCATTCCTACACATTGGCTAGTTTTTCCTCATTTATTACCTATTAGATCTTCCCTTTAATAGGTAATTAATTTCCACGTGCACACACTAGATCTCTATGAGTAAACATGATTAGTATGTTACCAAGTGTCTTTTTTGGGACCTTGTTCAGACCCTTGCCTTAGTCCTTATCTTGTCTCATGATTTGTGCCTTTGGCTAATCACTTTTTCATTGTGAGGCTTCTAAGCTACATTCATAACATTCATTGTTCTTCTACTTCATTCAAAACATCCATGTGTATAGTATTGCCTTTTTTCCATGTTTACGGACACCTTTGTCCCCTTTCACAAAAATAATCTTCCACTTCCTTTCTATCATGTGTTTCTTGGCCAGCTTACGCTGGGGGCATCCTTGCTCCTTCCTAACACGTCATTGGTTTACGTTCATCATCATGATTGAACCTATCCATATTGGCCTTGATCCAGCCTCTGCACGTGAAGAGTTTTCCTTTGAATACTCCCACCTAACGCTGGGGCATTTTTCACATCTTCACTTTCTTGCGCATGTGCGTGGCATTCTGCCCTTGTACATCCCATCTATCACTGGGGGCATCCACGCTTCTTTTTCTTCATGTACATAGTTTCAGAAAAATTTCAAAATCACAAAAACATTCAAATATGTTAGAAAAACCAAAGACATTCAAATATGTTAGAAAAATTAAAAACATTCAAATATGTTAGAAAAATCAGAAAAATTCAAATATGTTTCAGAAAAATTCTAAAAATAAAAAATCATCCTACAAAACATCATTCTTTGGTTCTTGCTTGTTCTCGTCATCAATGACTCGCGGATCATCTTGATCTACCCTCATTAACAAAGCTAGTTTGCATGCTTTTTCTGTACTCTGGGGCACAACGAGTTGTCTGGTATTGTTTCATAGTGCACAATGTTTTATCATTAGACCCAAGTATCCTTTGTTATTCCCCTTGCATGTATCCTTGCTTAGGGCACCATAGTCAACCCTTTTCATTAATTCAAACAGGTCAAAATTGAAGCTTGATAACAAAAACATTACATTATGTTTCTCTATTAGTTTAGCTAGTTTACTTTCTCGTATTGCATTGCATTATGTATGTTGCATGGAGTTTGAAATTATTTACTTTCTCATATTACATTGCATTATGTATGTTGCATGGAGTTAGGAATATTTTACTTTCTCGTATTGCATTGCATTTTGTATGTTGCATGGAGTTGGTGTTTTTAGCAATGGACATTTGTTCGTATATGGATTTTCATGTCATACTACACTTTTGTTCATTCTTTTTAATAAGGACCAATGATGAAGATCACTAGCAATATGATGAAAAATAAAGTTGTTTAAAAGGAACTGGATGGATGTTAGCTCATTCCCCCTTCCTCATACTCATTTTTCTTCTATATCCCCTTTCTTTTCTTCTTCTTCACACTATTCTTTCTTCTGTTCTCTTTCCTTCATCTTTTTGATTGTCGATCGAGTTCTTTCATCACCCCATCGACAATCGAGGGGGCATCCTTCATTCTACTCATTTTTCTTCTATCCCTTCAAAATTTTCTACTTGTTTATGTTTGTCTACTATCTTTGAAGTGACGTTACTTACGCCACCCCAAAGAGGGGAAAATGTAGACACCTAAAGTTTTCTTACGCCTAGCACTTCATCCGATTCAATTAATTAATGACACTTCGTTAATCAACCCTTCTCCTCTCCATTCTTAGATGCCCATTTACGACACCTTCTTGGTCATATTCCTCCTATATTCAACCATTTGGTCTAATAACCCCCTTTTATTAGCTAAAATTTGTCTTCTAACCATTCTCTCCCTATTTCCCTCTGGATCACTTCTATAGGCTTCCTAGGTTATCTATCAGTTATAAATGATTAACCAGACCCCTCCCAACTCTCAATGAGTCACTAATCACTTGCTAATCAAGTTTAACTAGCCTAAACCTAGCTTAACTAAGCCTAAAGCATGTTTATCCTAATCTAATCTAAAATTGATTTTTGGACTTTTGTCCCACATGCCTTAGGATTCCAAACTCTTCCAAACCAAAAACTATAAATGCAAGCCTAAGGCTTTCCTTTCAAATGGTCCTTCTCTCTCACATTTGGAGATCTTGGCATTAGACCTCATTTGCATTAGCCAAGCTAATAAGGCATTTGATCTTGGCTATCCTCCATTGTTGAAACTCCTCCATCTTGCATCCATACCTTCATGCTAGGTTAGTAGGAGGGTATCTAACTTGGCCTTGTAGCCATTTTAGAGAGACCTCTTCACCTCCATTGAAGCAAACAACAAATCTAATTTGATTGCTCATATGTTTAACTAGGTTCAATTTATGTTTTAAGTAATCATAGAGTAGTAGAGATAAAATGATAGTGTTTTAGTTTAATTCATTATTGTAGAAGTTATCTTGTTTAGCACTCATCTTGATGTTTATGATAAGTTAGTTATATCATGGAGTTACTAGGTTTAATTTCATGTTCATTAACTAATGAGATCTTGTGCAAGCAAAAAAGTCATATGGGTGAGGAAATGACACATTGACTTGAATGCATGTACCAATAATAACAAGGAAATAAAAGCATTTGTTATAGATAAATTCTACAAGTCTATGGGGGATAAACCGTTAGGAAGGAGAAGAAATACTACCTTGACAAATTTAATTCCAATTATTTTAATAAGGAAGTTAAAAAAAAAATCAAATAAGCTTCGATGTGAAATGGGTAGGTAAAAAAGGCCAAAGAGGCATGGGAAGACAAATTTTTAAAGTCAGCCTCGTTATAAATATGTTCACCAAGAAGAAGGTGAAGAAAATGAGAGATTTTTTTTATCAATTTGAACAACAAACGATCACAAATTTAGAAAGCAAAAATGACAGGGTTTGCAGTCCCGTAGGCATTTTTTGGCCTTAGGGATGTTAAAAGATATTTGTCTATCTATTTATATTGCATCTTTGAAACTATTCAAAAAACATTGTATTTAAGTCAGACATTAATTTTTGCACTTTGGGTGGAGTAAGCCTATTTAAATGGACCTCAACCAAGCCATTGTAATTTTTCTTGTTGGGGTTAGTGAGAATGGGACCAAAACAAGCTCACAAGTTTGTACTAAAACAATGATGAGGTGAGTCCAAAACCCTTTCTCAACATAATATTTACTTGTAATCTAATACGATAGAAAAAGTGAAAATAATTGTTTGATTGTTTATTTTATTGCCCGAGTCCCATCTGAAGATACCCTAAGACCTAGAAAAAACAAAACCAAGGGACCCTTAGGATCTATGAACTACCAGTATCCATAACATGGCCAATGGTTTATATTTTTGTTTTCCTTTAATGAACCACTACAGGTGCAAATATTGCTTAAACAATCCTAAGTTTTGTTTCTAGAAAATACACTCATGGTCAATTCACCCTGAACAAGGACCTTTCATGTTTTTAACCAAACAACCATATGAGTCCCTATCTAAGTTGAGTTACTTAGCCTCCCTATCACTTTATGGGTATTTTTGAATAAAATTGTGAGCACTATTAGGTGAGTCATTTGTCACAAGTAGAAAAATAAATCTCTATACACCCCAACAAACAATTATAATGTGTAGAGGTGTATCTGTTAAAAGATCTTAGATTCTATTGACATCTAGATAAGGAATTGCCCCTATATGTAATTTTTTTTATATTAAAACCTCCGCAAAACTTTCTTTCGATGTTAAAAACCCAACCAAAAAAATTTGATTGTTCCCTCATGGACAACCATATTTGATTAGAAAGTCACAAATGGGTCTAAAAACCCTAACATGTGTACTTTAGCCCCATCTAATAAACCTCTGAAAATCAAAAGAACCTCGTCATTGCCTCTAATTCCTCAATTTCCCTCTCCTCATGTTCTTGTGTAGTGCCAACCTTTTCAAGATATTAATGTGTTGATTGTCAATTCCAACATTGAGACTAATCCTAGTGTTCTTACCCCATGACGCTAATATAGTAAACCTCATAGTGGTTATTAGAAGAAAAATGGATACAGAGGGGGGTGAATCAGTCCTAAAAATTTCTTACTTCATTTACCATTGTTTGCAACATCCATTCAATCATATACATTCAATAAGATCTTATTAGGACACGACATCATACATTCAAATAAACATGAAACATGAGAGAGAACACATAGACACAAGATGTAAGTGGGAAACCCTCATAGGGAAGACAACCCAATGAAAATAATTTCTTATATTACTCAAGTGAATATTACATATCACAAGATATTTCTTTAGTGAAGCACCAACCCCATAAGGAGCACCAACCCCTAAACCCTTGTTGATATTACTCACAACAAGAGACTCCTCTAAATATGAATCATCATAAAATATTTTGTAGAATAATTACCACTAGAAATAGGATGATCCCACAATTGATTGTGATCCAAGTTTAGCTCACACATATCAAATCCTTCTTCAACTTCTCTCTCCTTCAACTCGTTCTACTCTTCTTCTTTCATGGTCTGGTTTTGATTCAAAGCTTTACACACATCCTCTTCAAACTTCTTTAGAATTTTACCCACAACATTATCCCTCTCTTAATTCCCTTGATTCACTTTGTCTTTTTCACCTAGGACACATTTTTCCCTCCATACACAACTAGTTCAAAAATGAACCAAAACAAGCACTTTATATGGGTCTCAACTCAAGAACATAACATAGGATGGTCTAGAAAAAATATCTCGACCAATAAAAATTTAAAATATAACAAAACACTCATAAAAATTCATTAAACAAACCCATGTAGTTTGGTCATGCACCAAGACAACCAAACAATCCAAAAATGGCTCAAAACCCCATCACCTGGTGAATTAAGGACCTCCAAACACATCACCAAGATTATTCAAGCCTCCAAATGCCTCAAACATGTAAAATGAATCATAAAAAAATCATCCATTCTCACACATTACCTTGCACCACTCAATTTATTAATTAATCTATCAATTAGGCTCATTTCCTACTTAAAACAATTGTTTCCAGGAACCAGTCTTCACCTATGGAGCTCAAGATCACACAAGAACATATCAACTATTCCATATAACCACTAATTGGAAATACAATGTCCTATAGAACACATCCATGTTTTCTAGACCTCACAAACCATCCATAAATGCAAGCCACACATCTTTTCCTCTTCACCAAACTCAACTGCCCAGAAATTAGTTTTGGAAATTCAATTGGTTTACGCCCTTGCTGTCACTTTCAAGACCTATAAATGATTTCATTATGAAAAAAACTCATCCCTATTCAATTTCCAATAGATATCAAGAATCATAAAAGCGAAAACATGAGACTTCTACATCAACATTCTCACTAAAGCAATCATGCCCTGAAATAATCAAACTTGATCTTCACAAACTGATCTGGTTCACCTATCAAAGCACCTCATCAAGATACAAAAAATATATCATTGGAAATTTATCTAAATATACTTTCCATAAAATCTTACATTTTCTTCCAACTCCAAGTGGAAGGCCTTCAACGTGGTCAATCTACGAATTTGCTCAAAACGGTCCTTTTAGCCCCAAAGACCAATCTTCATAAATATGGCACACTTGTCCCTCTAGGACTTCAACCATGTCATTAAATTATTATGGAAATATAGTACAACTATCATGATCCAATCAATGTTGATTTATTCAATGCCTTCAATGGAAAACTTTGCCACAAATTGAAAATATCCAGAAACTTACATGTTTGAATGGGGCCCACATATTGTCACAAGCACTATCATACCTTTCTGGAAATATGGAGGATTCATCTGAAACCTCCAATGATAATAATATAAAATTGAATCCAATCTAGGCACTTAATAAGAAGATCTTCTCCATCACTTTTGAACAAGGGTTTAGCTAGGGTTTTAAACCACTTTAACTTCTTAACGATTGTTCATAAAAAAACAGACGATCAAATGACCTCATTATTTTTGAAAAACACTCTTATATCAATGGAAAAACATCCCCCGAAACCTCTATTTCCCATGAAAATCCCACCATTCACAAAGAGCATCAAAAGGTCCATTTTTAGCACAAAAGCACACTCTAGAAAATCCAATTTTGGAAAAAACTTCATATCTTGCAAAATATTCTTCACTTTGACATGAAAATTGTCACAAATTATCATGAAAACATGTTATCACTATCACAACTTACCATCTATATTAAATATGTTTGGAACTCTCTATCCATAGTGACTTACCTGTGCTTTCCTAGCCTGTCTATAGACACAAAATCACGAACATACTACTATTTTCCTATGTCGTCAAGTATATTGTTATATGCATCAATATTAAGTAAGAAAAATATTCATTGGTGACATAATAATTTTTCCATCTACTTTCTTTGATTTTTTTTATTGTCTTTCTCTCTCACATTAGTCATTTATGTAGCTATTTTTGGCTAGGTCACAGAGATCCCTGTATATCTGTCTTTTCACATCCGTCGTCATTTATCCTAGGAAACTAACACCCACTCTGGACACTAGCACCCAGGTGCTCATGTCTATTCTGGATGCTTCTATCATCTTTTTCCTTTTTACACATTTTGACATTTATGATTGGCCTTTCTAGTTTTCTAATCCTCATCATGTGTTCATAATCGACCTTTTGTGTCACTAGTGTCAAAATTCAAACAAGAGATCCATATATATACACAACATACACTCTATTATTTTGGATGGCAATTCTTAAGGGAAATCATATCTACATACTATCACTACCATCAAAGGGACTTCATTTTTGGGTTGCATACATTGTATAGGAAGGGAAAGTGTTGAATAGGAAGGGGATTGGTTCTTGAGATTGTATGAATGTAATCACTGAAGGTACATGTAACCTTAAAAATAAACCCTAGCTACCTACACAAGCTCACAAACACATCAAATATTAATGAAAAAAAGTGAAGTCAAACTATCCCTGACAGTCACCCGAAAAGTGAACTTATGACACCCATATTTATACTTGGTGGGGACTTTCCCTTCACCACATTTATGCACCCTTCCTAAAAATAGACATGCTTATAATATTCTACATGCTTTTTACAATTTTTCTAATAATAGACTAATTAAATATACCATGCTTTAATGTTATTATTAAATTCTTCCATGTGTGTTCTTTTATCTTTTTCTCTGCATTTGATTTTCCCAATTATATCCCTTTCTTGGCCATCCTAAGTCATCTCTACTTTTGTCTATTTTCATACCTTTCTTTAGTCAATTTTCTTCTGACCAACATTACCCCACACTAGGGATATTGTCCATCCTCGGCAATATTGAATCAAAGAATTCCTCTCAAAAGAATAAAGAATAATTAAATTGGAAGATAAAAATAATAGTGAGGGCATATACCAATGAATCAAAGAATAAAATTTTCTAGTGTGCATTCAAATTATTCTTAGGGTGGCTGGAGTAGTTCTAGAAACTTATGTTTATGATATTCTCTAGCTCTTCCCACTCTGCAAGCTCCTTTTAGCTGCATCTGGCACCAACCCAACAATATCTGACACTTGTTCAGGGGTCATTTCTTCACCCTTCTCCTTCAGCTCCTTGACAATCCCAGTAAGGTCTGATGTCATTCCCTCTAAGGCATCCATTCTTCATGCAACCAATGACCAAGCTCCTTGAGCCTTATCTCAAAGGTATCTTTACAGCCTTAAAAATCTCTCTTTTATGCACAACTCAACCATGATCTCCTTCACGACCAACCTTATTATCTTTCTTGGCTACCTGTGCCTAATTAAGCTCAACTTCCTCTTGAGTGGTGTGTGCTTTGAGGATTAGATCTAGGTCTTGGAATTTCTCAAATGTGCACCCTACTTTTTCATCACATCCTTAACCATGTTTCTCAACACCTCATATTCAACTATCTTGCACACCACAACTTCCTTATTATTTTCTTTTTGTGCAACCAACTCTTCTTCTGTCAACCCTTGCACATACTTTTTTTCATGTAATAACATCTTACTAAGTATCTTCTAAGTAGTGCAATCTGAAGGATATTCATCCTTAGCATTCTCTTCCAGGTCAGGGCACGTGTTGTTGTAATGCATTTACAAATTTGAACCTTATTGAAGGCATACTTTGTATGCTTCTTTACCTTTCCCAACTCCTCTGTAAGTCACTGGAATTCCTGTTCCTTATCCTTCTTATCTTCTAAAAACACCTTATTGTGGCCCCCTTGTCCAAATTTCATGTGCACACTTCCACTCTGCTGCCATCTTATTTAGAGCATTGTTGGCATGTTCATCAGTCAAATCCGTGGGCTTTATGGTCATGAGGAATGTACCTGGTGCTTTCCTCATCTTGCGCCTGACATACATCTCATTATTAATTTCAAAATTAGGCTCCTCCATGTGAGTTTGCATACTCCATGAAAGCATCTTCTTGTGTGCACATGGTTACTCCTTCTGGGATCAATTACCTCCCAGCCATAGAGGTATTTTTTTGGCACTATGCTTTGGAACCTTGTGCGCAACACCTTTGATTGATCATCAATATATTCATTGGGGTGGTTTACAATATCTCCTCCTTTTTCTTCCTTTCCACCACACTGTATTTCTTTTGGTACCTTTCTCAATACTTGGCTATGCACTACTCCCATCTCCACCTGTGGCTCCATGCCTTCTCCAGATGGTTCACCATCACCTTTTTTTCCTCTTCTTCCCTCATGGGGCCTTCTTCATGCATGCATGCATGTACCTCATATCATGTTGCATGGTATTCTCATCCTTAATCTCTTCTTCATCCTCATCTAAATCATGGATCATCAAGACATCTTCATTGTGTGCAACCTCTTCCTTGGAATTCTCCTCATCATTATCTATAGTCGTAACCAACTATCTCCTTCTCTTCTTTGGAGGGGTCTTCTTCTTCTCCACTTGGCTTGGTTAGAGTAACCCTGGGTGATTCCTTGTTTTCTCTAAAGTCCCTGTGCCTTGGCACTTTGCTCTTGCACCCCCTTTGTAATTTCTTCTGCAACTATGGTCAGCAGTGTTCATCTTCTTCTTCTTCTGCCGCCTCCTCCTCCTCATATTTATCCTTTTCTTCTTCTTCTTCTTCCTATATGAGAGGGGTCTCCTCATGCTTTTTTGGTTCCCATATTTTGTTTTCCCTTTGGTGGTTTTGGAAGGATGAAGGTCCTACTCCATCAATATATTTTTCCATTCTTCATTCTAGGCCTCAGATATAGATATAGACCTTTTTCTTCCTCCTTCCCCACTACAAGAGTTGTAGGAGTGATATCCATATTATCAGACTCCATACTCCACATATGCTAATGACTTGGAGGGGTATACATACTGTGGTGCACAAAGTGTGGCAATCAACATCTACCTTATCTACATCAAAAACTTTAACTTCCATGCATCCTTAATCTATTAACTGATGCTTGGAAGTACTTGGAAGTGAAAGGTGAAGGGTAGTTTACACCATGGCCTCTTATCTCCAGTTCTTCATATAAAACCTTCCCAAACAAAAAGTGTTGATGCACTACAAATTCTACCTTTCCTTCCAAAATTGAGGGAAACTCCCTTGGTATGCGCCACTCATCCTCAAATGCTTCATGCATTCACTTATACCACTTGTCCACCCAAAGCTTATATGCATTATTTGATTCCTCCATCACATGTATACTCAAAAACCTTTGTGCAGGGGACTTGTTCTCCATAGGATATTTCCATACTTTTTCCTGAGGCCCATCTGGTACGCCTATCTCCCAAAATACTATTAAGAGAAATATAGTGCCCCAAGTTATCTTCTCACCTTTAACTACTTGGATGCATGCTTCTTCAATGATTCCTTCAGCAATAAATTCCCAATGTTGTACATGTGTCTTTTGTGCCATCTTGTGTGATATGCAACCACTTCTTATTTACTTGGTCCCATCTTTCAGATGTGCACCTAACTTACAACTTGACAAGGCATGTGGTTGAACTCTTGTTCCTGGGTCACTTGATATATTTACAACATCCATTGCATGGCCTCCCCTTTGATATTTAAATGTAGTGGCAGTGGCCTCTACTCCCATGACATCATCCTCCAAGTCTAGCTCTATCTCAAATCCTGAACTACACAAACCTATAACTCTTCCAATCAATCAGTTGTGTGGTGATGCACATTCTTCTTCCTAAAAAGTAAAATAAGTCCTCATGGATCGTGACATCAACCATTGATAAAGTCACTCTAGCTTTCCAAAGAAAGGAAACTCATATAATTGATAACTCCAATGCACTCTCCAAATCCTTTTCACTTGTGTCATCATAAACCAACTTCCCCTCCAGTCCTCTGGTCCATTTTTTCATCACATCCTTGTTTATTTCACCTTCATGTGCCTCTGAAGTGATGGTTATAGTCACTAATCTTGCACTTAGTCAAGTGTGACTCCCATAGTTTTCCTACAATCACTTCATCAGGGTACTGCATCTCTGAAAAACAATCCTCTGGCACGTCCTCCACTTCACAGGATTCCTATTTTTTCCCTTTCCTTTTACTTTTCCCTTGGGTGATATAGTGGGTGTCTTCTTCGGTGCCATTTTTAAATTCACAATTCAACTTCAAATTTCTTCAAATTCAAATTTCAGAATATGTGTGCCCTAGGTGCCAAATAACTTACTCAATCTTTTTACTTCAATAGTAAAGGTTCACTATTCAATTTCTTCTCTCTCCTTTTCTTTCCTCTTTTTCCCTAGCTTTTTTTCTTAATTTTGTGCCCTAATTCAAACTTTGAAGCTCTGTGAATTCAAACCTTTCTACAAACCCTAGCTTTTGAAACAAACCCTTGAACCCCATAATGCCTTGGTGTATTTCCTACCTCCACACTTTCTTCTCACACTCTTACTTCCACCAAAGGAGCTCCTCTAGGCCATGTATCTGTAATCTCTGGTTCATCTTCAAATTTCCTTCAACTTAATCTTTCACACTTTCACTTCTCACAATTCACTCTCAAAACTCTTCAATATGCAAGGTAAGAATGAACTCTCCCACACTCCTTTTATATATTTCCAAAAAAAATCACATTAATTTCTCCTCACCTACCACCACTTTAAAGCATTAAATGTGTATTTTTTATTTTTCTACACTTTTTTCTGCTTTCTTCCACGCGTGGCAGTTGTAACCTTTTGGTGTGCCACTACTTTCCAGGTTGCAGTCATCCTTGCATGCACTTCCTTACACTGCAACCCATCTTCCTCTATGCCACATACCAAGTAGTATATCCTGTTATTCCTCCCTCATGTTACATTGTGTGACCCTTTTCTGCATGGTTTTCCAATCTGAGAAATTCCTTTCAAAAAGCACCATCATTCCTAAGCACCTGCAACACCTTCCTTTTTTTTGTGCACCCTAGTTCATATCCATCAAGACACCCTTATTTCAAATTATTTGTGCACCAAACCATACATGTGCACCTCTAAACCAACTCTAATATAAGTACCAACATCATAGTCTCTCTTTCACATGTAGTCACACCTATTTCACCCCACACTAAAAGTATGTGTAGTCCTATGTGCATCAACTCAATAAGTAGTAATCATATCCTCCTCACAAATGTGCTTATTACAACAAAAAACCAAATAAAAAACATGAAAGGGAAATCTAATCTAAGTGGAAATATTACCTTATTACAAACATAAAGGAAGCTTATTTATAGTAGGGCTTCAACCTACTCCCATTGAAGTAATCAGGAAACATGGTGCCATCCAGTGCTTGTAATTGACATGTGCCTAATTCTAGTATCTTGGTCACTATAAAGGGTCCCAACCAATGGAATTTAAACTTCCCTGGATGGTGCACAAACTTGGAGTCATACAGAAGTACCATCTTTCCAACTACAAAATACTTGTTCTTGATGTGCCTATCATGCCAAGCCTTATGTCTTGCCTTTTCTGTCTTCTGACTCCAACGTGCAATGGTGCACCACTCATCTAATTGCATCAATTTTTCAATGTGCTCATCCATAGCATCTTCATCATCCAATCCACCTGTGTGTGCAATATGCAGGGATGGTAACATAAATTCCACAGGTAGTACAACCTCTGTGCCAAACACCAACTGAAAGGGTGTGGCCTTGTTCAACCATTTATAGGTTGTTCTATATGCCCAAAGAATGGATGATACCTTATCATCCCAATCCTTTCTTCCAACATCACATATCTTCATTAGTGTTTATCCCAAGATCTTATTGAAAGCTTCAGTAGTGCCATTAGCCTGAGGGTGATAAGGGGTAGTCTTATGGTGTGCCACCATAAATTATGCCAATAAAATTCTAATAGTCTCATTTAAAAAATGAGTTCCTCTATCACTTGTTAAGCTCAATGGACATCCATACCTACTGATAATATTTTCCCAAAGGAACCTTGTTGTTGTTGTTACTGTGTAATATTTTGTAGGCGCAACCTCTACCCACCTTGTCAAATAAGCAGTGCATGTGATGATGTAGCACCTGTCCTGCATGCAGGTGGTGCAATAGGTCCTACAAAATGAATTTCCCATTTTTCAAAAGGTTTTGAATTTTTTATAGATCTTAATGACATTTCATCTCTATTTCTAGGCTTTCTAATTCTTTGAAAGTGATCACATGCTTTGAAAAAAGCCTTAGTATCCTTGTATAATGTCTCCCACCATAAACTAGCTAGAAGGATCTTTGCATGTGGTGGCATCTCCTGCATAATGTCCTCCTGCTATTCCTCCATGAGATTCCTCCATAATGGCTTCACTCATGCTCCAGAACACATCTGTGCATAAGACCTCATCTCTACCCATTTTATACAAGTCTCCTCTAATAAGTTGATATGGTGCAACTTCAAATGAATAAACAAGTTATTTCTTTTCCAATGTCTTCATCCCTTCTGGCACAAGTCCTAGTGTGTAAAAATACTGCTATATTCCTCCAAATCAGTTGGTGCATGGTTCAATCTAAAAATTGTGCATCAGGCATAGTTTGCTCAATACTCTATGTGTCCTCTCCAAAATTGATCCTTGATAAGTCATTAGGTCCCATATTTCTCTTTCCTAGGCTTTACTACAACTGTAAAATCAAATTCCTGAAAAAGGAGTATCCACCGAAGATGTGCCCTTAAAATAGGTTTGTTGACCAAGTACTTCAATGCCATATGATCTGTATATAAATATATGAATGGTGTGGCCAATAAGTACTGTCGAAACTTGTGAAGCATGTAGATCATGGATAATGCCTTACACACTCTGTAGTTGTATAGTTCTGCTCAGCTGGTGTCAATTTCCTACTTGCAAAGCATATGGGATGATCCACATTTCCCTCTCTGGTTGTGCCAAGACTGTGCCAATAGCCATGCCAGAGGCATCAACATGTACATGGAAAGGTTTATTCCATGAAGGGAAGCACAAGATTGGTGTAGTGGTAAGCTTCTCCTTCAAGGTCTCAAATTCCTGCTGTTACACGCATCACCCCAATAAAACTTTCCTTTAGCCTTGAGAAATTCCTCCAGGGGCGCAACAATATTTGCATAACCTTTGATAAACTTCCTATAATAACCAGTATGCCCCAAGAAACTGTGCACTTCACTTTGATTGGTAGGTTCTTCTAATCCCAAAATCACTGCAATCTTAGTTGGATCTACCAACAATCCATCCTTACAAATGATGTGCCCAAGTAAAAGTACCAAAGGGGGTGGAAAAAGATACACTTCTTGATGTTTAGGGAGATGCTTAACTACCTGCATCTTTCAAACATCAATCTTAGATTATCACAATGATCTTTTACAAGCCCATAAATGGTCCAATCATCTAGATAAACCTACAAAAACTTATGAATGAAGTCATGAAATGCCTAAAAATGATGCATGAGAACACTGCTGGCACATTCTTCAATCCAAAAAGGCATGAAAGTATATGTAAAAACTTCCCCATTCAGTGTGAAGGTAGTCTTCTCTTGATCCTCACATGCAATGCACACCTGGTGGTACCCTGAAAATCCATCAGTAAATGAATAGATTTCACTCCCTGCAACTCCTTCAAGGATTTCTTCTATGAATGGTGTAGGAAAAGGATCTATGACACATGAAGCATTGAGTTCCCTATAGTCTACAAAGATCCTAATCTGGCCATCCTTCTTGATGTTGATCACCATGGGGCTAACCCACTCAGATTCCTCAATTAGTTCAATGATCCAAGACTTAAGCATTTTGTCAACATCTTCTTTCACCTTCACATGTAAGTTTGAATTCATCCTCTAAGGCCTCTTTCAAACTAGATGTGTGCCTTCTTTCAAGCTTAATCTTCATCTCTCCTAACGAGGGATGTACACCTTTCAGCTCATGATAACCCCTTGGGAATAAGTCCTGGAAGTCATGCAATAGCTCAATGATCTTTTCCACCTATAGTTCTAACCAATAATCTCCAATAATAGCCTTCTTAGGCACATCTTCAGTCCCAATATTCACATTTTTAATCTTCATTGGCACATGGTATACACACTCCTTCTCATCTGTAGATTCCATCACCTTGTGCACACCCTGATGTGTGCTAATATAAAGGTTCTTAGACTTCTTCATCATCGTTAATGAGGTATACCATCTTCCATTTTTTCTTCTCTTTCCACGTGTGCCTAACAATGTTTATTCTATTTCCAAAACATCCTCTTGTGTCTCAGTCCTCAGGTTCTCCTAAGATGTAAGGCCTCGTGTATAGGTGGATTAGTGGAAAAGTAATCAAAAGTGTGAGTCATACCTTCAGTTATATCTCACCAACTTGCAGTCTCTTGCTTTAGGTTAGCATGCACATACCATACACGTGCGCAACCCTTCAATGTTAAATAGAACTTACGAATCTGAAGAGATGTTAGGATCGAGGTAATAAAAGTAACATATTAAATATTTATTAATCCAAACATTATAACACATTAAACATAAAATAAAATAATGAAGTAAATAACATAGAGGCAATATTTAACGTGGAAAACTCCTGAGGGGTAAAAACCATGGAATAAAATATATTTCCATTATGCGAGAAACATTATTTACAGTCCAGTAAATCTCCCTCCTCACTTCTCTCCACAAATCCACCAAAGTGAATCCAAAATATGACCCAAGGTCATATTTATTTGAGCCCCCTGGTCACAAACCTTATTAAGTGACGAGGGTATGACTTTGTAAAAAAGCATCCCTGATTTAATATATTAATTAATTAATAATCAATTAACATAAAAAATCAAGTTTATATAAAATAATAAAGAATATAAATATGCTTAATTATTTAATTATAAACTAAGGTTTATATGCACTTAATATTACGTTCTAACACTCCCCCTTAATATTAAGTGGGGAACATATGCCAACATTACCTGTTTATACAACAAGATTTACAAATCCATAAACCATAGTGAAGGTTTAGGCTAGCATATCACATTTGAAGGATTTATACACCTTCATCATGCTCAACTTACCTTTTGGTACAAAAGGATTTGGAATCCATAAATTAATAGTGAATGATTTAGGCTAAGCATGATTTGTGAGACTACATCTCACAGTTTCTCATGGAAAATATCTCAACCAGCATCTCTAGGAGCCTTTTATAATATAAGGACCTCCTTTACAAAATAGATGCAACACACTGGACTGTACATTGTAAACTTAGAGTGACAAGTTTACAAAGATCATAAAAAAAGATATTTTTACAATGCTTTACAATTGGAGCAAAAATATAGAGAAGGAAATATCAATACTATTAGGAGGTGATATTGCCATGCACACTCCCACTCAATGGAAACTCTGAAAAATGCCAAGCATTACATGAAAATTACAAAAATTTACAACACACAATGACTTTGTAAACATATTTGCAACTTGATCTTTAATCAAGCAGTACTAGAGATCTATATCACTATAGAGAACCTTCTCTCAGATAAAATGCATATGAATCTCTATATGCTTCTTTCCCCGATGTTGAACTGGATTCTTAGCAAGAAAAATGCAACTCTGTCTGTCACATAGAAGAGGAGTACTTTCTTTAGCTTCCATGTGTATCTCTTCTAACAACTGCTTCAGCCACATGACTTCTTTCGCTGCTTCTATTGCACTTTTATACTTCTGCCTTAGTAGAAGAAATGGAGACTGTTGGCTTACTTTTTACTGCTCCAAGTAATGGACACATGTACCAAAAACTTGAACACATATCCAATATTTTATATCTAACACAACATCAACATGGTTAGAGTCACAATATCCATATAGACATCATAATAAGCATAATAAATCTTTATTGATTTCACTTTTAACCATATATAAAACTTACATTGATAGGTTAAACACAAGTTGTATAACAACTTAAATAAAAATATGCTTACTAACTAACCATGTTATATTACCAATATGTTGAGTATTTTCAACATATTAATATTTTGAAATATATATTAGATTTAATTAGTATTGGACGTCTCCAATACAAACACAAAGGCGTCCCCAAGTGTCATTCGATATGCATATAATAATATTTTTAGTAATCACATTTAGAATTTTAGAAATGTTTTATCAATAGCATATATATCTTCATTATCTATTCTAAGCCTTTAAAAATGTGATAAGACTGATAGATAACATATCTAAAAAGATAACCAAATCATGGAAGAATAATCACAACATATTAATGGATTCATCTAGGACAAAATCCTCTATTATGAGAAAATTCATGGATTATGAAATTTTGCTTCAAAAAATGACTGAGGAAGGGTTTTTGGTGATAGCTTACTACATAATTGCACCCTTCACACATTTAATGAGAAATAGGTGGCAGATAAGAAATTTAGGTTAAGCTCAATACATGTCATACATGCTCCTTAAAAATGACCTAGTTTTCATGCCACAATTGAAGATCACTTCTATTTTTGAGTTAGACAACCAAGAATTCGAAGCAAAAACATTTTAAGCCAATCATAATCCATTCTTTTGTATGCCTTTTCTAGTAACATTTAACTCATTTATCTTTGAAGTAAAAAATTAATGGCACCAGAGGATCTCCCTTTATGCCAAGACATGTCATCAGCATTTCAAGAATCAACTTTATAAGCTTTATGATAATTTAGGTTCCTTCATGCATTGATTCTAATTGAGTCCAAACCTCATTTGGAATTTATTGATTCTTAATGTGAAGAATACAATCATCATGTATGCTCCACAATATAATGGACATTGTTTCCTGCACCTTCTGTTGATATGCAACTACATTGTCTGCATTGTCACATTGTCTGTCAGTCAAACCTTCTCCATGTACCATTCATGACCATCCAAGAGCTTGCTGAAGGCATGAATTACACCTTGTATAATCTTATCTTTTAGATGTTGTAATTAGATCCATTAAACATATGTGATTTTTCAATTGTAAAGTGATTAGATCCTATTTTCACGTAAACAAAATTAACAAATGAGAACAACAAGGTTTTTAGTAATAGTGATTTAAAAATTCATCCCCATCGTTGTTCAAATCTATGTCATTTGTATTTGGATGGATTTTCCTTATTCACAAAGGCGATCTGTAGATGCTGTTAAATTGTATTCTACGACACACAATATATTATTTGACTATAAGGCATATTTTGTTGAAATAGAAATGATTTTTTAAAAAAGTTAGTTTTCAAAAAAATAACTTGCTTTGATCATCGATAAAAAAACATAATTTTTCATCTATATTATCGTAAAAAATTATTTGATCCAATACTGGGAAAATACGACCTATTGAAAAATTATTTATTAGATTTAAAGGATCAAAAACGAATAATTTAATAATTTGAAAAATAAAATTTGCATATATATAAAATATTCTGGATATAGATTTGATATCCTCCAAATATTATATTGTGTCCATATATATTGTCAATTATTACTAATTGCAACTTATGAGCATTAGGGAATCATTATTTAGAAATGAATTTTACTTGGAATGAAATGGACCAAATTTAATAATTCCACTTATTAATATTTCCACTGCATGTTACAACACTTCGAGAAAATGCTCAATTGTAAGTTTGCTCACAATTTGTCACAAGTCGCCATATGTGTATAAGAACAGCCCATATGAGTGCACTTATAATGTAAGTCAAAATAAAAAACTTTATAGTTAAAGTGACATTAGCCTAAATCAAAGATAATTTAAAAATAGCCGGGTGACCAAATCAATGAGGACTGTCAACTTTAACTGTTTAAAAAACATTTATATGTTGCAAATGATCCACAATTTTAATCCTAAATTCCTAAGAGCAATAACATGTTCTTCAATAAATTTGGTTGACGCATAATCAAGAATGGAATAAGTTCTATAAGGGAACCTGTCTACCGGGGGCAGTAAATATAGGTCTCAACTTTTGTATTTTTTACTTTCAATTAACCAATCACAATTGAATACATTGCATTTTCTAATCTTATAATAAAGTTTATAGAAAATAAATTATTTAACAATTTGATAAAAAATGTTTTTCCTTTTTCCTTATTGGCTGTAACAATTTTATAACCTTCTCTAAATTTTCAATTAGTTAAAAATAGGTATTTTTCCATAACCAATCAAAACATGTCACATGAAAAAAAACCATTAGTAAAGTATAATGTCAATTCAAAAAATAAAAATCTGTGTCATCAATATTAATGCAGCTGTAATCCCACGCCTTCCAAAAAAAATTGAAATGACAGAAACAATTATTACAAATTAATTACAAATAAATTTGCATTTAATAGAGATGGCATAGAATAGGTGGCCACGCATAAATTTACATTGAATAAATTATCAATTGTAATACATTACTATATTCTCAATTTTCATTATACAGTACTCCACATCAATTATAATAATAACTTTTAACGGATTATTTGATATTTCATAATTGCTTAGGATGGAGAAGATCCATTCATTCAATCCTCTAAATTGAGTGTAGAGATTGGGAGCCGTGCAACAATTGCCTTTTAAAGTTTGAACCAGAAAATGCGGCTTTGTAAGTGATGCTGGTAAATAGCTATGTTGATGAAGGAGGCAGGGTATGTGTCGGATACAAGTTTATCCCTACTTCATGATGCAGAGGAGGAGCAGAAGGAAGACACCCTTTCTCACCATTGTGAAAAATATGCCCTTGCTTTTGGATGAACTCACGTTCTTTGGGCAGCTAAACTTTCAGGTTTGTAATTTTTAACATACTGCCTTCAAATTCAATTCCAAGATTACTGCACCATGGATGCAAACCTTTTCAATCATTTTAAAAGTGGTCTAATATGTTCTTGTGCAGATTACTGGTGACATCATTTAAACAAACACCTGAATATTTAATCTTGTTTTTGTTTCCCTATAAAATCATGTCCATTTGCATGCCTATCACGGTCATGGTCATGGTCATGAAATGACTTAATAGTGCACGATTTGATTCTCAACTGAACAACGAAGAGAAAGGGCCACACCAGTTATGATGGTCCACACTCCACTATCTTCTGCCTATAAATACAAAGCTTGGTAGAAGAAACATTTCAAAGCATTTTGTGTTTGTTTGAGTAAGTATTTGGTGAATACAAGATTCAGCTTATTCTTCTTCTTTTCTGCTGCAATTGTTGCAAACATGTCTTCCACCTGTGGAAACTGCGACTGTGCCAACAAAAGCCAGTGCACATATGTTGTCTTCAATCACAATTTCTTGCTCTTACATTTCTAGTTAATATTGTCTTATTTTCGTTAAGTAATTATAAAGTAAAATGATTTTGTCCATGGCACAGTAAGAAGCGCAATGACTTCCAAGTCGAAACAGGCTTTAACATGAGGTCTCCTTAGCTATTTTATCTCTCATGAATACTTATTTCTTTTTTGTGCGTCTCTCCTGAGGTTCGAATCCGCTAACGTTGGGGAAAAGATTTCTAATTTGTAATTTATTTTTGTAGCCATTCTTAGTACGAGAGTGTTGTAGCAGAAGAAAATGACTGCAAATGTGGGCCTCGATGCACATGCTTCGCTTGCCTTTGTCACAAATGACTATTCTCAAGGAGGATTTTTACATATATAAATAAATGTTGGCTGCCTGTAAGAAACCAAATGTAGTTAATTTGTGAGCAGAAAAGGGTCTTTAAAAGCATTTACTACTTATATGACCACAATCTGCATACCCGCCTTGTTTCTCAATGAATTATCTTTCTATTATATGAGATGCATTGTGATCTTCTATCTCTATATTTTTTAACTTCAACATACTTAACATATACTTGTGTTTGTGCAACCGTTTTCTTTTTTTCAACTAGGGAGGAAACATTTTTAATTAAGAGTAAATCGAAGTGAAGAGAAAGAAACCATGAATGCATGCAAACAAAATCTGTTATTCTCAAAGACATCCACTCATTTCCTTCACGTCTACTTTATTTAGTCAGGGTTTAGGGGGAAATGGAGAGAACAAAGACATCATATAAAACTGAAAATTATTTACATATCTACAGAGTATGAATAGGAAAAACATACAAGGCAGGTTTAAAAAGAAGTCTTTTTTAACAAAGCATTGCTTCCTTTTTAAGTTTTTAGACAAAAATCAAGTGCAAATAAATAAATAAAATCTTCCCAATCCACATCAATAGATCTCTCTACATTACTTTCATCCTTGTCCTCCTCCAAGGTATCCACATCGATACATTCATTTTCCTATTTCCAACTTTTTTGAAGATGGTGAATCAAGTGTGCAGCAATGTCAATTTCATAGTGTTAGCCTTTTTCAACTTGCATCTACTACATTATCTACATGAGAGGAACCAAGAATTTTATTGATTTCCCTGGGTGAAAAAAAATATGGCAAAAGGAAGCCGAAATCAACTTATAAATATTCCAAACATCTAACAATAAATCATACTCCATGCACTCTGTAACTATAGAATCAGAAAAGCTTGACAAAAATTGTCAAACCAAGAACGAGAATGCGAATGCAATACCAAAGGCTAAATTCCATGAGGCTCCACTCTTCAAATGTTTCCCTTTTTTTTAGCAAAACAAAATGGCTAAAGCAGTCAACGCCATCTCATGGAGGATCTTGCCAACAATAGATCATACTTTGGGTGCACTCATGGCCTATAGAATCAGGAAAGATTGGGCTAGGTTGTCAGTGGCGAAGAATGAGATCCACTTCGATAGGCAATACCGAAAGGCTAAAGTAACATGGTTTGGGATTGCCCAAATGTTGAGCATTTTATTTGAGGTCCAAAATCAACATTATAATAACTCAAGTATCCAACGCTTGGATGTTCCTAAAGATCCATTATTTATGTTCCATCCAAATCCCCACAATGTAGCTATTTAGGACATAGGTTTTAGGATTTTTGATCAAAAATGTATGGAAATTGAAGCTATTTTTATTGCCATAAACTATAATTTTAAAATTTAAATGTAACCCATTTATTTAAAGGGGTACACATATACATAGACATATGTCTATTTTTCGAATAACAATTTGAAATATACATAGGTTATATTTTTAGGGCCACACTAGGACATCGGGGGACATGATAAACATTAAGTTTTTACCAATAGAAAAAATTGAATTTTCTATTCTCATATAGATTTTTTTCTCCCTTGTAACTTTGAGAATTTTAACCCTTTCGATTTACCCATTACTTTATTTTATTTTTCTTGCAACATTTAGAAACTATAGGAAAATAATAAAATATTTCAAATTCAAATTTAACCCTTAGCAATCTTTATTTTAGGTCCAAGTAAGCCTTCACCAATCACGTAATTTTTTGTTGAAGGATTGAAATATTTTTGACCTATGTGTAACAATGTCTTGAGGGAAGGAGGAAGGTGTATATTAACATATATTTTCCAACCGTACCCAAATAAAAAACAACCCAACTGACACACCATGATTTGGACAAGGATAATTAAATACATTTAACTTGGATTGTGATACCATGTTCAATAAATATTAACATATTAAGCAATTAATAATGCAATAAAAATTATAAACACATTTACACATGAAATAAAAATGAGCACATGACAATGACAAGAAATTTATGTGGAAAACCCTTCTAAGGGGAAAAAAGACCATAGTGTAAATGAGATATTCCACTTAATTTCAGATAAATATTACTTTACAATCCATCAAATAATCTCCCTCCTCACTTCTCTCCCAATCCAATCTACCATTGAGGTGAATTAACACAATCATGACCACATGGTTATATTTATTTGAGCCCACAAGTCACGAACCTAATTAAGTCATGGGATGTGAATTTATAAAAATTCACTTGATTTAAATAATTATCCATTAATTAATAATCAATTAACATAAATAAACATAGTTTATATTAAGTAATAAAGAATCTAATAATCTTGATTATTTAATTATAAACTAAGGTTTATAGGAACTTAATATTACACTCTAACAAGAGATGGTGGTAAATCTTCCTGGCCTTATGCCCATTGTCTCTCACAGTTGTGGACATGTACTAAAGCAGAAGTCTTCTCATCATACTCATGTACAGGATAAAGGACATTGCTACGAGTAAACCTTATTAGAAAGGTGGAAAAATGAGGGGGAATATGATGGTTTATACCTTACATGGGACAACAACATGTTGGTGGACGACACATAGAGACAATCTTCTAGGTTGGTCCGAGGTAATGGTTTGGGGACCCAAAAGTATAAAAATCCCCATACATGAACCTTTCTCTACCACCATGACCTCTGCTCCTATATCCACCTCGGAACCCACCATATCCATTGTTGCGCCCTTTATTAGGTTAGGCTTCCTACGTTTGAGAGATACTTGCCACTGTGGTCTATTGCAATCTAGTCTTGCATGCCTCATGAATCTGGTCTATCAAATGACAATCAAATGTATCATGGGTATGTGCATCGAAAATCTTGCAGTACATAGAGACATTATTTATCTTTGCACGTTGTAAGAGGGGGAAATTCTAGACATCACGATTCTTGTGGAAAATATCACAAGACTGTAACAGTTTGTGCACATTCATGCGCAGACAACTATCCTTAGTATTCCCTTCTACATACCAATTGATGCACCATAATCCATTGTATGTCTCAAGCACCGAATTGGTAGAAATCTTCTCCAATTGTTTAGCCATATTTTCTATTTTTGCCTGTTGGAAAGGGCTCACTCCAATGTTTGCACTCCTAACTGCTTCACCACATAGATTTGCTTCCAAAGCATCATGTGGATCAATAAATGTCTTATGGGACAAGGCTCTTTGAAACAAAGTCAACAAGCCTTGAACGAACCACCATGCATGTTGGATGTGATGAATATCATAAGATAGCTTGGAAAAAAGATTTTTAAACTCCACATCATATTCCCTCACACTTTTAGACAAGCCTTGCTTGATGTCTTTGAGCGTGCCAATACTCTATTTCTCAAACTCAGGAATGTGAAATTTAGCTAAAAATATAGTGTGCAACAAATCATAATCCACCACAGTTTGGTGTGGATCATAGTTTTTGTACCAACTGTGTGCACGCCATTGAAGTGTGGTGGCAAACTGGCTTTCCTTTCTATCAGAAGCTTTAATTCCCTTATCTCTCCATAGAAATTCAAACTTGTGCACGTACTCAGTGACATCCTTCATACCTCTATACTATGACAAGTGAAGATACATCTTAAAGAATACTTGAGGCATCTACTACTATGGTTGTTGAGGTGGTGTTTATGATGGATGATTTGGTGGTGGTTGGGGACATTGTCCTAGAGTAGGACCAGAACCTAAACCTAAACCTCCACCAATATTTCCTCTGTGCGGTGGCTAACTTGAACCTATAGATCCTCCCACTGCGACTTGTGGTCCAATAGATGAAATTCCTTGTCTTTGAGTTGTTGTGTTGAACTAGACACCCAATATGTATGTTATAGAAGCACCTATAGGATTACTTCCCATGGTCAACGTGCCAACACTCTATCCTAATAACATGCCTGTAAAAATACCTCCAAAAGTACTCCTAAACACTGACACCTATTGCGTTTCCATGTACACATCCTTAATATGTCGTACTTCCTGTGCGCTAACTAAAACATTTCTATTTGTGTCTTCTACCTAACATGGATATTCTTCTTGTTTGCCTTCACTATGATGCTCTTCAACAACTACCTCTAGATTTGGAACACTTTACACAAGGGCTAGGAAGCCAAGCTAGAAAAAATGCATGCCCATGCTTCTTATTCTTTCCTCAGATGCACTCTCATCAAAAGTTGATGGGGTATCTCTACTGCACTTTCCCAGTTTTGGGAGGAAATGATATTGCGGTCCTTCGTCTTCCATGGGGCTCTCATCACTTCCGCCAGTCACCATTCTTATTGACCTTAGTACCTCATCAACTAGCCGATGTCACGCCTCATTATATCTGAGCCATATTTCTTGCCTCTGTCTTTCTTCCACCAAGGCCACCGAAATCCTTCTCAAAATTTCTCTTGCCCCTATGCTCGTTGGGGTTTTATCTCGCCATGGGTAATTTTTCCATTCCCAATTCTACCATTAGGATCTTGATAGCTAAAGGTATTGCGTGTAAATAAGATCCTCTTGGCTCATGTAAAAACCAAAAATTTACTTCTTATGGGAAAGAGAATGTTGAAATTGTGTACTATAAAGTATAGGTGTGTAGTACACCTTATCACTAATGATCCACAACTTTAGTCCACGCCTCATTCGAATCAAAGAGTGTTTGGTAATATTCTTTTACCCGAGATTTCTTTCTTGGCTAGACACATATGTTTTCCACGTAAGCTTCCAACCACTGATACAAATCTACTAGGAAGAAGCTAAAAAACATCCCATATGAGAAATCATATATATTAGCTTCCATCCACTTTTGCGCATTAAAATCAGGCCCAATGCTATATCTCTATGGAAAAACATCTTGGACATCTTCTATCCAAATTTTAATATTCTCCAAAGAGAGTTGAAATGCTATCTACCTGTAATATCTTGGTAGACAAATTGAAAAGAGGTCCCAACAATAGAACCCAAATGTAGTATTTTTTATTGCCAACACTAGCTATGCCCATTGACACTTCATCGAGACCAATCTAGAGACTCACCCAAAGAGCATGTAGTCATAAGGTCCCTCCTTTGTTATTTGTATCAGAATTTTAGCATGCATGTTTACCATATTCATAACCAAAACAATTATTCATTAACACGTATAATAAGAAAATCACCCATAAATGATAACAAACAAGATCTGGATACCCATTATCAAAATATAGTAATCTCTACAATTCATAATTACTTATCCATTGCAAAACATCATCATAACATATAGATTTATTACAATATTATATAGTCCATTAATGTTTTGAACCATGTGCACATATGTACAATATTAAGAACCACTTACATCAATATCTATAGAATAAGACTCTAACTTATAACCCTGAAAAATCAAGAACTATCCACCACCTCGACAAGAATACACTACCCATATTTAAGTTAGAAGCACAAGGCACTAAGAGGGGGGTTGAATTAGTCTTATAATAATTTTATTTTCATTTACCAATCATACATGCATCCATTAGATTGATTATACAACATACATGATCACATGAGCTTATTAAGATATGCAAAAACATCCATAAGAGCAAGAAAGTAAAGTACACAACACAAGAACACCATATGTAAGTGGGAAACCCTCATGGGGAAGAAAACCCACTAAAAGTATACTTATATTAAAAAAATAAAAGTAATTTAGTGTAGCATCAACAACA
The DNA here is from genome assembly GCA_019776745.2 of Taxus chinensis. NCBI lineage: Eukaryota > Viridiplantae > Streptophyta > Pinopsida > Cupressales > Taxaceae > Taxus > Taxus chinensis. The sequence continues at coordinate 313,135 of JAHRHJ020003365.1, forward strand.
CAAGGAGCACCAACCCCTGATTTAATGAGGCAAAATACTCTACGAAGGAACACCAACCCCTAGTTTAGTATAGCATCAACCGTACATAGATGCACTAACCCCTAATTTAGTGAAGCACCCACTCCAGAAGGAGCATACAAACCCCTAAGATGACCAAGAACCAACTTAGCCACCTGAAGATAATTGATCTGTGACAATTTTTGCTCCCATAACTGATGGAGATCACTATTTTAACTCATAAACCCTAACTCATACCCTAGGGCATCAATCTTGCACTCTCTCCTTGATCCTTCTTCACTTATATTTTATCTAACCTCTTTATCTCATGTATTTCATATCATTCCTCAACCTCTGAAAGAAATCTGATCTACCTCAAGCTTCAAATCATACACACATACTTGTAACTCACTTTCCTCTAGGTCACACTTTTACCCTCCATGCAAGCACTAGTTGGCTAAATGAGCCAAAACATCACTTTGATATGCAATTATTATTTCTAACTCAAAGGAGTTCGGTATCTCATGATAAATTCTACCCATGTATCACTAATAACATCCCATATATTTTTCACAACAAATACAAGTGACCCAAGTAGGTCTTCCTAGCCAAAACACACTTTCCATGCACCAATAATTACCAAAACACATGCATTGGGATGCCAAAATTCTCCTCATTCCAAAAATATGCTGATTAAATATCCCATATTCATAAAAAAATGAGTAATACATAATTTAAAAATAAAAAATGGTCTCAATTTTTGTGAACCAATCATATTATTTCATTTAATTGGCCCAGTTCTCTTTACAATTCTCAAAACAATTGTTTCTTGCACCTTTCAGCACCATGTAAACTTCATTTGATCACCAAATCACTCATACTAAATGAAAAAATGTCATTAAATAACTCAAAATAAATTTATGAACATTTATAACACTTCTCATCATGTTATAATTCATGAAACATCCTTTACTTCAAAACACAAAAAGATCTGCCTTCACTGAATCAACCTACCAGAATATATATTTCCAAAGGTTGGCTTATAAAATAAAATCTAGAAATTTCAATAATTAAAAATGGATTCATTGGATTCCAAATTAATCACTCTTCACATTTCTGGTTATAGGAAGCATCACCCAATCCATTTCATGCTTCAACCAATGTCAAACTTTCACAAAAACAGATCCTGTCTTGAACTACCAGAAATCTTCCTACTCAAATAATGACCTGGAAACCCTATCATATGACCTCATCATGATTAAATAAATATATCAATTTAAATATCTTTTAATCACTATTTCCAACACAACTTTATTAATCTCAGGAACTCCACTTTTCAGCTCAAGATATGGTCAAAACGTTGAAGACTACTTTTTGAGATCCCAAAACTGCCCTTTGACGATTCAACCTATTTGGACTTCAAAACACTCATGAACCTGCATGAAAAATTTATCTTAAACCTCCATGGAAATCAATAACAACTCCCATACATCATGCATAATGGAAATTTAGTTCATACTACTCATTTTGAGAATCTTGTCTCCTTAAACCAAAAATCATCAGAAATTGTTGTTTTCAGTACGGGGCCCACTCATCACCATAACCTAAACCATTACATTTATAAAAATATGTAGATATTCCTATACAACATAAAATCATCACATTTTATGAAACAATCAAAATTGGGTCACAATTCACCTTCTTCTGACAATTGCTCCTAGCTAGGGTTTAACTAGGGTTTTTTTACCACTTTGCCTTCATAACATTCACTCATAAAACCCTGATGATCAACTATGACCTCATTATTTTTTTAAAACCTTCTAAAATAACCATATAGAAACATCCCTGAAATCTAAAAGGTCCCTTACAAAGCACATGATTCACAACGAGAATCAGAAGTTCAACTTTCGAGCTGGAATTTGCACTTGTTTTTGACCATATCTCACCATAAACTTTCATATCTTACAAAATTACTCATCATGGAAACCCGAAATTTTTCTAAGATAACTATGAAACATCACACTATAACATATAAAATAATCATAATGTCAATACCAATTCCTCAATCTTTCTAGCCTATCACATTTGCATAGCTCTTACCTTAGGAGTTCTCACTGTAATAACTAGGGTCAACTGAAAGAGTGCAATAACTGATCATGGAATCACTAGAAATGATCCAAACATACCTGATATGACATTATACCTAGTTTAATATATGCTTCCATGAGCCTAATCTAGCCCCAAAACACACTGTCATACCTCTAAGCAAGTATACCTTCTCCTAATGAGCACCTGTAAGCCATAGTGAAACACCTGTACCTACACTATGCCACTATTTTTAGTACAAAATCACCCTAAAATCCTGTCTATTAATCATGTCCAACATGTTTCCTAAACATCCAAAAATCTCACACTATCAAGCAACACCTTCTAGGCACATGTATAGGCTTGCTAAGAGAAAGCATACATATTTGAATCTCCCTATAGTAGATGCAAACATATTTGAACCATCATGTTAGCACCTCATGTAAAACATAATGACATCATCTTAAAACATCCACTTTTTCATTAATGTGGTTTTTCATCAATGACAACACCTATTAGGACCTACATTCTAAATAATGTAGGCATAAATGAAGTATCTTGTGAAGGTCTTCATAAGTTCTCAAGAAGGTCATGACAGAGAATCATGGACCTTATTAGTGAGGTAAGGCCATTAATGTATAAAGCTATACTTCATTTTTGTGTGGGTCTACCGTAGATCTGATGAACTATCTCTAATGATCCTAGCTCAATGGCCAGTGTCAGATGCTCACTCACATGTGTGTGATAAATTCATGGGAGTATGAGACTTTGGTGTATGATTGGGCATGGAGATCCTCCATAAGGTTTTTCAAGAAAAATGGATTCATTGAAAGGTCATCACATGTTTGTAATGTAAAAGGATTGTTAAGAAGTCTGGCCCATATACGAAGGTTAGTTGCATAAACCATAAGTTATGTCAGAAATTTCAGTCAAGACCAATGAAGTCGATGAGAAAGTCTCCAAATGCAAGCTTGTGAAAGCTCAACGCTGATGATTCATGGCCAAACGATAATTCATTAGTAGCTCGATTTTGGTGGTTGTTTCATGTTCCAAGTCTTTAATGGTAAGGTAACCACACATAATGATCATATAACATGTTGTCCAAGAAATTTGCTATTTTCATATTTGAGTTGCAGGTCTAATGAAGTCATTTTTTTCAGATACCTTAGGATGTGTTCTAAATAATCATCAAGATAGTTAGATAGGTTCAATGGAGTTTAATGTGAGGAAAGAGTAACTTAAAACAATCATTGCCTACCGCTTAAGGGCTTAAGAGGTCCATTAAATCTAGAATACATTATAGGTGTCTGACAAGGATTTTTCAAACATAGCATGTGTGTTGACTAAACAAATATTGATTTCAAGAATTAGATGAGTGTATCTAAATATGTACCAATGTCATAGTGATCCTAATAAAGTGTTTCAAGTATGGTTCATGAAAATACCTGAGTTATCTTGCTATGTTCAGAACAAAGAGCATAATTACACAATAATTTATCACCTAGTCACATTGCATGAGGTGTATAAAATGAATACATAGCTAAATTGCAGTGATTGTCCTATGAAGTAGCTCTTGAGCTAAGAGGATTTATGGAACATAAGGAAGAAACTCAGAGTGTTCCTGATGTGACCTAGAATAAATGTAGGAGTTCATACACGATGAGGCCATTATATAGGGTGCACACACGTAGGTTTTCAGGGGCAACTATAGCACCAGAGACATTGAATTAAGGGACCTGTGAGTACTCAGAAGATGCTCAAGTAACTTAGATTATGCAAGGATATATATGATATAGTTCCCTCGATGTTGCCCTTTGATCATATGTATGTCACACCTTGATCGTTGGATGTACCTATAACCGACAAAAGAGATGTTCACCTACAAAACCCATAAAATGACATCAAATACTAAAAAATAAAGATGCAATATGAGAATTCAAACTAACCTTCGCGGTCACCCAACTGAGTGAACTTACGATCCAAGCGTTGCACCATATCTCAGATTCGATATAGATCTTTTCAGTGTGTGAAAGAATTGTGCCCTAGGAAGCCCCTGTGTAAATCTCACTTGATAGCTAGCAATGATAGACTAGATTTACCAATGTAAATAGGTGTGTGGATGGATTAATGAATTTCCCCTTCCTATGAAATATATGTATAAAATTCATTTTCTTTTCCCTTGAATGGATGTGAGATGGATTCCTTTAATGCTCTTAGATTCATTTTAGAAGTAACCTTAGGTGATGATAATATATGCTTAGGGATTGGTCCTATATTTTGGTCACATAGCTTTGTATTTATATGATTCCCTTTCTTGCATTTTGTAATTAACAAATGGATTTTTTACCCATAAGAAAATAAGGTTCCCAAAAGATAAAAGAAACCCAAAAGAAGCGAGTGAGATATAAAAGGGTTAGGGGTGCCCAGAAGGATGAGGGTGTATGGGCACTGACGTCTTATCTGAGTGCTGGTGTCCATAGTAATAAATTAAGATAAGTATGTGAAATACCAAATATGCTGTAGGGTGTGAAATATAAAATAGAAAATGAGAAACATAGATAAAAAGGCCAAAGATAGATGTCATTTACTATTTTTCTCACTTATGAATCATATGAATGCAAGTATGCTTTTATGATCTACAAATGTACCCAAGTGCATGATTTTGTGTCAGAGAGAGAAATTTTAGGCCTACTCATAATAGAAAACACTAACACATCAAGGCCTATCAAATTCCCTTCCCTATATACTCCCTGGTTATATAAATATTTGTAAAAATAATGGAATATTAGGAAGGTGGAGTAAAGATAACATAAATAGACATGAGAAAGAACACATCCTTCATTAGTGGTTCACATTATTTGTCACTTTAAAAAACCTGCAAGTTGGTCAATCATATGCAATGAATGATATTCCTTGTGGATTGATAGATGAGGTAGGTAACACTTAGATGATGTGGAATTACATACAAGATTTTTGATCAATGAATACATATGAAATATAGAATATCAAATGTTACTATCTAATTACGACGGGGAGGATAGAGATGAGATGTCACTTTATAAAGCAAATTTTAGGGTGATGAAGTCACTCATTATCATCTTAGAAAGATGAAGGAGTATCTACCTAGCGAGTATTATATGATAGATGTTACAAGGACGAGGATAGTCTAAATCACAATACATAGTCTCTTAGTGATATGTCAGAGAATTAGATGAAGCCTGGTGGGAATGTTTGGTTAGAGCTACACATATAACAGGATTGGTTGATGAAGGATGACCTTAGTCTGTATTTAAATTCATGTGAATAACAGAGAAAAAGGAGAATGAGACTATGCCTAATGATGAGAGGGATATTAAATAAATAGGGGAAAAAAATATATCCTAAGAAGATGAATGGTTGGACATATAGGATCCTATCGGAAACAAGAGGGACTTCACCATAAAAGATGAGTAGTATGTGTGATAATGAGTGTGGGTACCGGTGTGGAATAAAATACCTCACATATCAGCTCAAATAGGATATCATCCTGATACTATTATTCTCAATAGGAGCAAGAAAATGCATGAGAAATGTTAATCCCTAACAAAATGATTACTCATCCACCCTTATTAATTCACAGACATATAGAGTGGACTATCAGGAGATTGTTTGATGCTAGGTATAACTAAAGTGTATCACTGAAGTATAGCCTAAATTTGTGTTGTGTGGTAAATGTGATTGTTAGAACTCGAACTATATGGATGGACTGTGGATAGGATGGGAGCTTTGTGGATTTTTTGTGGCTTAAACTAGAGATATATGGCTAAGTGCTTTTGAATTTTTTTGAATAGAAACATTTTTTCCTACGGATAAACAATTCTTGTTAGGTGGTTTTGAGGGGATGCTTGGAAGTAAGCTAATGATGATATTGTGATTTATGGGTATTTTCTATCAAGTGCATAGGAGATAGGTTCTTTTGAGGTGTCAAAAATAGCCTATTTAGGTGTATTGGGATACTTGGTAAGTTTATAGTTTTGTTTTTATCATATAATAATGCTTGTGATTTTTATGTACATGCCCATGGAATTTTTTTCTAATTACATTGAAAGGTTAGTGGAAATTATAACTACCAGTAAGTGAAGATTTGATTATATCGAAAATGAATTTGACTCAAATTAACTCTATCCTAAATATTGCATGCATGATTAACAAATTGCCTTTAAACTAAAATTAAAATGACATGTAAGAAACCATACTTATTTGGTTTCTTTATAAGGTTAGGGATCCAAAGTGCCAAGAATATGTCTACAACTCCAATGATTTTTTTTAATGGCCTAAACAACGCACAATAGCAGTAAATTAAATATACAATTCCCTAAATGTAAATTTCCAAGTGGTTTCAATCTAAGCTAGGTGTAAGAACAATGTGTGGAATATCTAGAGGTCATTTTAATAACAAAGACACATTGACTTGATAAATATTAAGTGAGAATGAGGTGATGGGTGGAGATTATCAAGTTGAAACACAAAGCTGAAATATAAGCCATTATTTAACTGAAATAAAGTGTCAAAAAAATTATGTGATTTAATGAGAGTATGAGGCTCATAAGTTATATAGAAGAAGTAGTTGTATAAATTCAAGGAGAATTCTTGATCTTTGATATTTCTGAGATTTTAGCAAGCAGATAAAACTCAAATATTTTGCACAAATTTATCCTTAGTATATTGATAGCATGTATGAAACTAACATATTTTATATTTAGCTAGAGCAAATGATAATTTAGTATATTAGGATAAATAATAAAAAATGAATACATTCTATGAACATATTGTAGCATAATTTGAAACTAATGAGTTTTTCCCTACAACAATATTTAAATCGGCACAAGTCATCCATTGTATTGGCCTATTTTTTATTCTCCTCATATATTGGAGCATTTAATTACTATTATTTGTCTTAAGGTACTTGTTGCATAGCTATGAATTCCATTGTTTACTAAGTAATATGACATGAATTGTTAATATTGAGCATGAGTGCCTACTAAGGGTTAAATACTGTACGTCCATGGTATGTCTGTTGAACATTTATGTGAGAGGTTACGGTAATTTTTCAATGCATTACCCTTTAAAGAATCATAGAACAATCTTATTTATAAAAATTATTTTGTATTTATATGATTATTCTTATATATATTTATATAATGACAGTGAAATTTTAAATGTACAAGTCAGCTGTGATGGTTATTTCAAATATCAACTAGTACTTACAACTAAATCACAAAAAATGTTATAGATGTCAAATTTGAATATAAAGAGGAGGATCACTATCGTAAATAGAAAGAGTGACAACTACATCAGATGGGAAAGTAAGGTGCTGAGAAAATGCATCTACAAATAACTGATATATATGGTCCAAAGGATTATTAGAAGGAATGTAAGTATTATTCATAAGAGAGTTGATTTTACATTACATTCTAGATTAGCTTGCAAAAAGGCATATATGGAAATATCCATGGCGAGAGGATCCTAAAATATTGATCCAAGGAAGAATTGAGGATCCAAGAGTGTTTAAATGTGGGCTCACTAAATGATTTAACAAAAATAGCACATCATTCATTTGCTAAACCTTAATATGAGAGTTACAATATGAGTTAAATAAATGTCTAATGGTAAAGTATGTTCAGTAATCAAATAAGCTAATAAATATGAAACCCTAAGTGTCGAAGAGAGACGATAAAGGAATTAGCTGATTTTCATTATTTTCCTGGTCAACTGATCAATGGTGGAATAGTAAACTGATGGAAACATGTGGTATAGGGAAGACCAATTACTCAATGTCATTAAATTCTGGACCAAAATTAGATGAGGCTAGACTAGAATTTCTGGACTGGGTCAGGGGTGCATGAGCACCAGAGTCTACTATTGGGCACCCATGACTATGCAGGTGGTTAGAAACTCATTTTTTTGGTGTCACAAAAGTGTCATTGTTGGTCATCTGTATGTTGCACCTTGATCACTATATGCACCTATAACCTACAAAAGATACATTCTCCTGTAAAACCCACAAAACTGTATCAAATCCAAAAAGAAAGATGTAATATGGGGATTCAGACTGACCCAATGGTCATTCTGATTGAGTAAAATTATGACCGAGTGCTACACTACATCCCAGAATCCATGTAGTTCTTGTGAGTGTGTGATGAAATCGTGCCCTAGCATGCCCTTGTGTAAGCACACGTGATAACAAGAAGTAGCTAGATGTACCAATGTAAATAGATGTGTGGATGGAAAAATGAAATTCCCCTTCCTATGTAGTGTATGCAGAAAATGCAGCCCATTTTCTGTTCTAGATGTTATATGGATGCTTTGATGCTCTTAGATGCCTTTGGATGATACCTCGGGTGATGATATTAGATGCTTAAAGCTCGATTCTTTATTTTGGTCACATAGTTTTGTAGTTATATGATTCCCTTGGTTGAATTTCGTAATTGAAATTTGGAAGGCTGACCCATAAGAAAATAAGGTGCCCAAAAGATGAAAGAATCCTATAAAGAATGAGTAAGGTGGAAAGAGGTTAGGGACACCCAGAGGGGACGAGGGTTCCTGGGTGTTGGTGTCCTTGCTGGACGCTAGTGTCCGAAGCCATAAAAGATAAGCAAGTGAAATTATGATTGGGATGTAGGGTGTAAAAGGATAAAAAGTAGATAAGAAACAAAACAAAGAGGGAAAATATAGTTGTCAATTACTAGTTTTCTCACTTAGGAATCATATGAATGCAAGTATGCTTTTAGGACCTAGAAATGTACCTAAGTCCATGATTTTGTGTCTACACATTCCTGTAGAGCCTCCATGTTCTTCTCCTCCTCTTCCACCCCTTCTCCTCCCTCCAAATCCATTCCTTCTCAAGTTCCCATGATTACTCATAATGGTAAGATCCAAACCCTAAATATACCTCTCACCTCACCAACCATTCCTTTGCACGATATTATATCCCTCATGCATGATGTTGGCACATTACAATCTCAATTTCATATACTCACTCTTGAAAGTAAATCCTATTATGCTTCTATTGACAATGATTCTCTACATGGAAATCCTATTCCTAAAAAGATTCACAATTCCACTTTCCCAAAAGATTTCATCATGCCTCATTTTTCCTATTTCGATGGCACCAACAATCCTTATTTACATCTCAAGCATTATTGTTTAACCACATCTACTTATTCTAAAGATCACTTGTTACTCAATGCATTCTGTCATAGCCTTGTTGATTATCCTCTCCAATGGTATACTTATTTTCCTTATGGATACATTAATACCTATTATGATATAGATGATGTTTTTCTTATATGATTTATTTCTAACAATGGTCGTAAAGTCACATATGAATGTTTGCATTATTTGCATTAAGGAAAGAATGAACCAAATTTAGATCACATTTATACTTCAATTCTTGCATGCATCAATTATTATTTCAGCCTATTGATTTAGAAATGCAATTTTTTTTCTTGGCTTAATTCCTCCCTTAAAGGAAAAGTTATTATATAATACGTGTGAATCATTTACTCTTTTGTGCTATAAAGTTATTGATTTAGAAAAGGACCTCATTGTGGATAATTTTTTATCACCTTGTCCCACTTATTCTATTCCTCTCATGCCTACTAATTCTTCCCCTATTTCATTTATTGACCCTCCTGCACGATCCACATCTCCACCTCCACATAAGAATCTTCCTTCTCCTCCATTGCATTAGAATTCACCTAAGTCTTCTATTGGACTAATTTTCTTTTTCCTATTCAGATTAGTGGACTAGATACTAAAGAAAATTGAGCAACTCAAAGATGCAAGGGTTTAAGTTACCTTGGAGTGAGATGGTGATGAAAGGATGGGCAAAAAAGTAGATTTCCTTGCTACAAATCATATGAACCTACACAACAAAGATAACTAATAAGAAAAATGGATTAGATGGTAGATGAGGGAGTTTCCCAATGAAGTCAATTCCAATAAGCATTAAATTCCTTATGCAGATGTCAACCCCCGTATTTGATAAAAGTGAATAAAATAAATGATAAAGAACTCGATAACATGCAGAAACTGAAACTAAGAAAAATCTTAAAATTACAGAAATGGATGGAAAGTGCAAATTTGATCTAAATCAACACAAAAAAAATTCACCTGGCTAGGTCGATGGTGACCTAGGTAGCAGAAGTCACCGAAAACCTACAAACACTGATAATAACCTGCAAAGGAAATAATGAGACAAGGAAATAAAAATGATGCAAGAAAATATGGATTTGGATGGATTGGATGGCTAGTAGGATAGGGGTCGATGACGACTTGGCTTAGTTGGTGGCGACCGAAGACTAATAGGACAGATCTGGGCTGACAGAAAAGAAGAATGGTAGATCCGAAGGCTGAAATATATGATAGAGGCAAGAAAATAGACTTATCTTGACCTAGAAGCCAGAATAGATGATAAAATAGGGCTGGGTCCATGACAACTTGGCAAAAGCGACGGTGACCTACGCAGTCACAAATGATGCCGAAGGTGGATAGGCTGAATGGGAAACCTGCATATAGAATGACTGAAAGAAGAAGTTGGATCTGAAGCTTTGATGACAGATGGGCCTAAAAAATATTAGTAACTGAAAAATAATAGGAATGATAAGAAATGAAATCATAAACCAACAAAAGGTCAAGCTAAACTCCCCAAAGTCTCCACAAGTGATGCAAATAAGCTCAAAGGGGCTCCAAGAAGATTGAAACAACTATAAAGAAGCTCAAGCTCAAAGATAGGGTCACAAAGAGTAAAAAAAAATTGGTTATGCATCATTTAGATAGGGGAACCTAGATTTATAGGGTTGACGGTGACCCATATGGGTCACCACCAACTACGGGGAACTATCCATTTGGGTGGTGGGAGGATGCCTAACTCGAGGCATCACACCCTTTGGGAGCAGGATTCGAGTTATGAAGGGCTTACACGGGTTAGGGTTATATAGGGAAGTGAAATGGTGTGGTGAGGGGTGAAATGGAGTAAATAAAGGCTAAGGAGAGCATATGGATGAACAATTAGAGAGTTTAGGGATGATAAATAACCTAGGGAGTAGAAATGAAAGCTAATTAGCTAATGAGATGAGGATTAGAAGATAATTAATGAGGATTAAAAATAAATAGAAATGGATAGGATGATAGATGGGAATATTAAAAAGAAAATGAATTAAAATTAAAGAGGTCCAGATAGGAAAACACGTGGCCACAGGGGTAGCGATACCAAATTTTGGTGTCTACATTTGCCCCTTTTTTGTTGTATGGTTTACGTTGGGCAAGACGAAGAGTAAGATGAAGAATGATGGAGGAATGATGATGAACTCCCCCTAAAACTAGGGATTAATGACCCAAAGGGGAATTGATCATGAGGTTAAAAGAGATAAATGAACAAGGATGGGTGGGAGAAGAAAGATGGGTAAAATGAGGAGGCGAGGCAAGATGCGCCAAACAAGAAGGATTCAAGAAAAATAATAAAAATATGGTGGAAATTTTAGGAGTAACCGGTAGGAAATAAAGTACAACCTCAATGGAAATGACAAAAATTTCCTACGAGCCCATGAGTCGGTGAAAATCACAGCAAAATGGAGGGAATCCAATGGGAAACTGATCAATATGTATGTAAGCTAGGGGGACCAACAAGTCATGGGCATACATCAAAGCTATGCATAACTAAATATGAAATGTGAAATCCTTCAAATGTGAGGAATTGAATGAAAATCTGTGTCTACAGAGGACGGTGATGGAAATAATGGTGCCCCAGCGTATGCCATGAATATGGCCAAAGAGGCAAAATACGAAAGAGTGATGATATAAAATGCCCTAATTGGGGACTAAATATGGCCACGAAGGTAGACTAAAGGTAAGTTGTATAACATGAAATGAATTAGGGCATGCCAGGTCAATGAAACCCAAAGAGGGTTGACGATGACTAAGGCAGATTAGTGGCAACCCAAGGGGGTCGGCGACGACTTGGGTAGGCGGCTATATAAGCCAGAAAGTTGGCGAACGATGTTCATTTTCATTCTTTCAAGTGACGTTTGGATATAAAAGGAGATCACGATTTGAAGAGAGATGGAGGGTAGAAGAGCAACAAAGAAACTCCAGAGGGTTCGCAAGATGGCGAGTAACAAAAACCCTAGCTTGTTTGTGATTGATTGTATGTTTTATTTAATGTTTTGATTTTTTTTAGAAAATCGGATTGGCACCGAGGGAATTCAGTGATGAGTGGGTAGGGTTGTCATGCAATTAGCCCTAAAAGGCATTGATTTACCCCTGGACACGTCGACCTGACCTGATTCTTCATCGACCAACGTTGAAGTAGGTGATTTTGATAGATAAAAGGACTATGGGATAAAATGGTGCTGATGAAACTAATGTTTTATTTATTTTTGGAATGATTGAAGGCCATAGAGACATTGTATTTGAGATACAAAGTCCCAAAACTGTATGATTAGATCTGGGGGACATAGCCATCGCTGAGTGGGATCACTTAATGACCATGGGATTAGAAATATTCAGACATTATCAAAGGATCCCACAAGATGTGGGGTTGATGATTGCATTAGTTGAGAGGTGGAATATGTACACATGCACCTTCTGGTTCAGGACGGGTGAGATGATAATCACTCTAGAGGATGTGTATCTCATCCTTAGGTTATTGATACAGGGGGAGTAGATATTCCTTGTCACAGTTGATAGCAAATTAGCAGTGTTGACATGGATGTTTGGAACTGATGCACCCCATATTATTTTTATTTTCAGTGAATTTTTCTATGAGATGAGGTATGAGCATGGGGTGCCATGAAGAAGATTGATTTGTCAAATTATGATGGTGATTTCTTGTTATGCATTACCTAACTCAAGGGGTCCACATTCCCATGGACACTAACAAGCATCTTGGCTGATATAGGTTATCATTGGACAATGTTATCATTTGGGACCACTTTGCTAGCAAAGGTTTATCATGATTTAGTGATGTACATAGCCAAGAGGAGGTCCGGGTTGGATGTAGGCTTCCTCCTACACTGTTGGGCATATGAGCACATTGTATTCATCATGCCACTAGGGCTAGCATGGGTCACAGGGGACCATATAGAGCTCAATTTTGGATTTTTGAGATGGCAATCCAATCAAGCTCATGGAGATATAGGAGTTAGAGATTTAAATTGCTATAGTGACAGGTTCACAGAGCTCGAGGGGGAGCACATTATATGATGCCCTTATGGAGATTTCCTTGCATGGTCTAGAGAAAATACAAATTTGAATTGGATGCGGAGGACCATATGGGTACATGACCACAAGCCAGAGATGATTGAGGATGTTCATTTCTATAGGGTTTGACGATAGTTGGGTGTTGTACAGACTGTACCCATGGATCTTATTTCCTATAGGCTAGAGGATATTGATAGGGAGCTACCTAGTCATGGAATGAAAAACCTGATAGAGGAGGCACTAGAGCCATGGGACATTGATGATGACGTGGGAATTAGAGTAGGTTTTGTTGATTGGATGACCACTACTTGGGAAGCTAGGGTATCTAGAGAGAGAGGGGATGAAGAGGAGGAGGAGATGGAGGTAGAGGTAGAGGAAACTCCAAGAGGTGGTGGAGATGGGAATAGAGGAGAGTCCCCAGAGATGGCACAATTATGTGTGAAGTTAGATCAGACTTGTGTATAGAGCGATACTGTGATATAGGAGCTCAGGAAAATGCGCTAGGAGAGAGATACAATTACTAAAAAGAGGGACTGAGTCATCCAAGATAGGGTTCGGTACCATAGGTAGAGTGAGGCCTATAGAGCCCAATTTAGAGATCTCATGACTATACTTGCCACAAAGTTAGTGAGTGGTGCATAGGTGGCATCACAGGGGATGAGACAGATGACACCTCCTGGGATGATATCCATGGATTGATATAGAGAAGTAACTACTGAGGCTAAGTATTATGAGAAGATTGTGATACATAAGCTACCTCGCACTTGAGATATTGGGAACATCTACAACAACGAGCAGGGGCTAGAGCACAACCATTTGGAGTTCAACGAGTGTGGCTCAGCTGTGCTGAGGAGAGGGCTAGGGAATAGGAGAGGAAACCCAAAGACAAATGGATGGTCCTACCCCAGGGGAACAAGACTTGTGATTATCTGATGTTACTTTTACTGATTTTGATAACATTTTTTTTCTGAGAGATGGCCCTTAGAGGCCAATGATGATGTATTGAGACACTTATTAGATATATATGATATATGATTTTGTTGTTATTTTAGCATGTGTAATTTTTATGATATGCATGAGTTTATTTATATTAATGATGCTTTTGATGATGTGATGATGATTAGATGTTTACTTTATATTTTATGATGATGGTGAAAATGTATGTATGATTGAATGGTTATGTGATGTGAAAAAATTTATTGGAAAATAGATGGAAAATAGAAATGATGATAGATAAGAATATGCAATTAGATGTGAGATTTTTGATAGATAACATATAGATGTATGATTTAGATTAGATGTTATTTAAAATAAAACATAGATGTGGAAAACTTATAATAGAATGCAACTTGATGATTAACAACCTATGGGTATGAATGATGCTACGTCATATCAAGGAACATGTAGGGAAATGATGCCTCTAACTATATTAGAGGTAAAAAATAAGGGGATCCAAATAACGCAGTGCATATGTGACCAAAACATGTGTTACCATATAACCAATGATAGTTAGTTATACCAAAGATCATGAGAGGAATATGGATGGAATAAACTCATAAACCTAATGTTAACATGAAAAAAGGGTTTGTGATGTGACTTGTACACGGGAAGAGGGTTCTTCATAAGTGGTGTTCCCTAAGTCTATGCCCCGGATCTGGGTAGGGGAAAGAGAAAACTGATCAATGCAGGAAGTTTGCTATGAGAAAGTTGATCAATGCAGGAAGCTTTCTTAGGATGCTGATAAGATAGAAGGCTATCAATGTGGCCATCCTTCAATTCCATGATATAAGAGAGTATCCATCCTTAGAGGGTATGGTCTACTTTATACATATACGACGTCAATGACAAGAATGATATACATGATAGTTGTCCTTCGAGGGATCGGTCTATTTATTTGTTTTTTTACATGAACAATTGTCCTTCAAGGGAGCAGTCTGTTTTTGAAATATTTGAATTTTACATGGAAAAGAGTTGGGAATAGCTAGGTAGGCCACTTAAAGGGATGAGAGATATGAGAGAATCCATTATGTCAGCGAAATGATTGGACAATCAAGGAATGACTTGGATAGTGTAAGAATCGAAGGCCTCAAGAAGGAGAAGGAAAATATCTCTATATTTCTGAAGGGTATCATTTTTACATTGATAATCTCATAATCACCATAGATGTCAAGAATTTGAAGACCTAGGAAGGAAATAGTTTCAATCCCTAAGATAAGGGCATAATACTCTGTCATATTATTTGTACACTCAAAATCAAGCTTTTCAGAAAGGGGAATAGGACTATCCTAAGGAGGTATAATAATGACACCAGTGCCTCCCCCTTTTTGACACTTAGAACCCTGAAAAAGAGGGTCATCTTAAGGATACCATACTCATGATGAAAGTGATTTATGTATTCATCTAGAAACTACTCGTGAGGAAGATGTGCACTAGGAAGAGGAACTTCAACTAGTTGGTTTATGATAACTTAGCTCTTGATAGAATTTTGAGAGATAAACTTGAGGTCAAACTTGGTCACGAGAATGATCCATCGAGTGATGCAATCGTTGTGATATAGATAAGAATGCATCATTTTTCAGAAGATGAAAGCTAGTGACGACTTAAATCTTTTGATTTGTAATGCCCTGTTCATCGTTGCTCCTTTGCTTCTACGACGACCGTGCTTCTAAGAGTTGAACGTTGTTGCATCCCCTTTGAAACGTTAGTGTTTTCACCTTGTCGAGATTTCCTGTTGGTCGCTAGTAATATGATTAATAATTTTATGTTTTTAATAAAAGTCATACAAAAAAAATCATAAAAATAATGATAAAAAAATAACATTTTAACTTATTTTGTCGATTGGCGATTATTTATGTTAGTGTCATTTCTTTTAGCAATATTGTATTAATTAATTGCAAGCTATTTAACTGTAGTGTTGATCGCTCTTGTGCTCGACCCCCCCCCCCCCTCGATCAAATTATTTTATTTTGTCACTATCGTGTTGGGTCATAAGTGATTATTCGAACCCCGTTTAGGTGTCATGACTTTTTAAAGCGTAATAAGAATAGATAATAAATGAATCGGTAGAAATTATACTTTAATTGTGTGAATAATTAATAAAATTTTATGTCGAATAAACTAAGCCTTTTCAGGCATCCACGCAGGCTTTAATTCATGTTGATGGAAGCGTGAATTCACCCAACCACCAACCTGCAGACCGTAATGGCCATTAATGTTTTCTGTCTTTGCGTGAGGGAGTTTGGGAGTGGTTGGAATCCGCCTATCCTTCACCATGGTTTACTTTATTCTCCTTCTTCCATGCGTATGGGCAATTCCTTTG
Source organism: Taxus chinensis (assembly GCA_019776745.2). NCBI lineage: Eukaryota > Viridiplantae > Streptophyta > Pinopsida > Cupressales > Taxaceae > Taxus > Taxus chinensis. Next base: position 329,777 of record JAHRHJ020003365.1, read on the forward strand.
CTGGCATGTTTTTCTTAGGGAAAATAAATCCTTTCCTTCTTCTTACTAGCCGCTTACTTCCAAATGGATTATTATTAAATTTTCTGTGTTTGTCTTGTACCTGCTCTTTCTTTGTTGCTGGCCGCGTGGGATTGCAGATGGAGGTCTCTTTTTTGATGGGTTTTCTTCTGTCTTTCATGGTCTTCCTGCTTTATTCTGCCCTGGCCACGTGGGTTTGTGTGGTGAAGGAATATTTGCTTTGTGTGGTCACATGGACTGGTTTTTTTTATCAGGGCTCTTGCAGACTGGTTCCTTGTTGAGAAGGGGTGTGGAAACTTGCTGGAAAAACGTGGCAAACTTATCAGCTTCGACACATGTTGGTTCCTTGTTGGACATCCTTCCCTTCTTACCTTGCTACGTGGAAATGTAGTGAGACCACATCTCTTTGAGGTAGTTCGTCAAATAGTTTGCTTCCTCGTGGGTGCTTCCACACCATACAAAACAAAGATTCGATTTTCCATTGTACTGGATGGATGTCCATGTTCCGCTGTAAATTTCCCTTTTGACACGTGTTGGGAGGATGTTGACAAGTTTTTAGACCACCTACCCTAGCCGTGAACTCCTACCTGTGCCAACGTGGAGATGATTGATGTTTGGGCGCCTAACAAGCTTGAAGAAAATGGAATTAGGCTTGGGTTGCTGTTGCAGGGCCTGTTTTAGCTTGTCCTTGTCTTGGGAAGCGCATTAAAGGCATGATAAGCCCTAACCCTCTCTTAATGGTTTATTCCCTTTAGTATTTGGGTAAATCAATCTCTGCAATTTTTGTTTGAATTCTGTAGATGTGGGTTTCTTTTGGAATGTTGATTTGTTATTTTTTTTTACTAAGTAAATAACGTTTTGGACTCTTGATATTATATAATATTTATTTACATATCTATATATTGACTCTTTCTTGAAAGAGATGCCCAAAAGAGATGGTTTTCGAATGACTTGTAATCATAATTGCATGAGTTGATCTCTCTCCCCCTTTACAGTTTATCTTAATTACCTATTTGGCAAGAAGAAATCTCTCCAGTGATTCTCGCTTATCGATCTTATAAAGTTGGTTTATCTTTTTGCCATGATTATTCCTGTGAACAGTGGTTTCTGTTGAAAATATTGTGGTGTGTGAATGAGATTTAGAATACTTCTTGTATTGTTTTTAGTATGTAGAACATGGCTTGAAAATGGGAATTTTTTTTCGGAAGACTGTGTTTGTCTTTTAGTGTGGATTGATAATAATATAAACCCCATTAGGATTGGGGGCTTCTATTTGGGGAGAGTCGTACTGGTTTTACTGGTCTTTCTAGATACCATCTGACTCTTTTGATTACCGTTTACCTTGGGGATTATTGAAAACCCCTCACCAGGCCCTCTGTTATTATTATTACTATGAGCTTATTTTTAGATGGGAACGCTCCTGAAGCATGTGTTAATGGGGTTTGTTTTTGTGATATTTTTGAATACGGTAAGCACTCAAGACGTTAGCTTGTGTGGATAATTATATGGCTTAAGTTTGAGGCACTACTTGGATCTTTGAATCAGTTAAAGTAATATTGGATACATCGAACTCTCATGAATGTGTACATTCTTCAAGTTTGATTGACATGTGATGGCCCTCAGGCATATGAATTCAGGAAATGCTTGAAATATGAAATTATAAATTTATCCTATACTTTGACTTATAAGCTTGTTGAAATGCTTTTTGGTAGGAAAACAGATGAATAGGGAAGTTATGAGAACTACCCTAAAATGGATTCATACACAGCCTTAAGTAAAGGTGACAACTACCATAATGGGACTGTACATACCATGTATGACAGTAAGGATAGAAGTTGACCTGAAATTATTTAACTTCATTATATAGAACAATAATTAATACCCATAAATTGGGGTATGCAAGTGGAGGTTGAATTATATAACATGATATATTAGGTTATCAGGTAACCAGTAAGGGTAAATATGTTATTTCAATACTTGGTTAACGAGTGGAATATTTTCTGGTATTTACGATGATTATTATGTTAGCTAAAAATTGATACTTGCATCTCAATTGGGAGTTGAGATAATGTTGATACTTGTATTTATAGTGGCTTGGACCATGCTTACATATCTTAGCTAGTCAAATGTATCTTTGACATATTAGCAAAATATGACAATACTGTTGATTGTGACTCATTCCAATGAGTTGGACTCTTGTACTAATAGAAACATATAAAGACATGGTCATAAGCAACCAAAAGGATATCTAAATAATATATGAACTCGTGGATTGGGGGAATATTTGTTAACATAAGTATATTCTTAAAATTTTGAGGTAAATATCAAAATTATACTTACATATAATCATTGATTATCTATGAAGGTTTGATACTTGAGTAATATCGATGAATAATATAAGATTGATACTTGTATTTATTATAGAAACTTAACGTCGTTGGTGCTTTTATTTAATTAAAAGATAATATTATTGGATACATATATGGGAGAAGTAGATTGAAGGTATAAAGTGAGCGATATTATTATTACTGTAATTTAAGTATGATTAATTGCATGGTTAAGGTTGTATATCTAGCCACTTGGAATTTTTTTCACATGTAAGCAGATCTTAGGGGAGTGAACATTAATGAGTATGAAATGTATTATCATGAGATGTGCAGTTAAGTTTTGAATGCATGTTAGAAATTATTTGATAGGGAGTATTGCAAACTTTCATTTATTTAAATGCTAGATGGCATAAATTTTTAGGTGAGGTTTATATCCTATCATGCTCAGTTCTAGCGAACTGACTCTAGTAAATATTTGTGCAGATGGATTATGCGAGTAGATTAAAGGAAAAGAGTGTAAAAGTTTCATCAGTTCAAATTATGAAGTTCTTTGTAGAAAGTTCAATGCGTTGTAAATTTTGTAACATTTCTTGCAAAGGAGTTTAGAAGATATCTTTTCTTGGTATGTTCGGAAAACTACGTGGTGAAGTGTTCTTTCCCTTTTGTTGTTAGACTAGTAACTTACCTTGGTGAGAAATGATATTCAATCATTACATTGGCATAAGTATTGTAAAACCTTGATTTTGAGAATAAAGTGTTAAGTCAAAACTTTCTGACACCTTGTAATGATGTGTTTAAGTAAAATTAAATGGAGTGGTTAACCCTTATAGAAGTTAACTAAATACATATATTCAAATAAATTAATGTAGAGATGACTTACTTGAGAACAAGAGATTCCTGAAGAAATCAAAGGTGAAACTATCCTTGTAAAGTAAAATTTTATAATTTGATATCCCTAGCTAAACTAGTGAACACTACCCCTTTTGGGTGAACTCTTAAACAAGCTTAAGGGAAAAAAATGGTTAGTTTCTGGAAGATAATAAGATTTAGCAAGTAGGAGAAGAAAATTTAGAAACCACTCAATTTATCTCTCAGCCTTTTGGAAAGTAAATAGTCTCCTTTTGTAAAGCTCTTTCAGGGAAGCCAAAGTAAAATAGTTAATAATTATGGATAAAACCTCAAGCTCCAATTAAATCTTGGTAATAACTAATGATGTCTTAAGGAGGAATTCAACTTGACTTTCTTCTCTTAACTTTTGTCCAAGGTGCTTTGTAATTTCCTCTTAATTATGTTGAACACGAATCCATGTTGTAACAAGGTTTTGAGCGAATTTTAGTAACGTAAGTATGGATAGATGGCCTTGTGGAATTAAATTATCTCCTTTATTAAATAATGGAATTAAAAAATTAACTGTCATAAAGGAGAAGACTTTAAGTGAACTACTCTACAGTGTATAAGAAAATAACTCAGTTGGTAAGATGAATTTGTGCGAATCATATATTGAATCTCTCTGAAAACATAAGTCATGAGTTAAAGGGTGTTTTATAAAAATAAATAACCTTCAATCATTTCTTATTGTGGCTTGCCCTAGCTGTGGGAGTGTCATGTGGTTGGACTTCTATGTTGTTCTGTCAAAAGAAAAGTGTATTTTCCTTTTGGGTGTGAACGTTTCCGTGCTGACCTTGTGGTCATCCTCATAATAAGTGGTTCCCAGAGTTATTTGTAACCTTGTTGATGACATGTTGTGTCATGTTATGTGTCAAGCAAGTCAGGCAAAAAAATTTCCTATGTTTTCCTATGTAGTCTTGTGTGTCGTTTTTGTGGGCGTTACATGATTGAAAAGGTAATGTCAAATCTTAAAAGTGGAAAATAAGAGAGCAAGACACAACCTTTCAACTTTGGTGTAATGAGTCTCACAATCATGAAGGGTGTGCCTGATATAATAAATATCCTGATCACAACCTTGATCATTAGGATGTGCTAACATAGCCCCTAGAGCATGATTAATAGCAAAACATATAGCTAAAAGTGCTCCCCCTTGTGTGGAGGTGTAAGCCCTGATGGGGAAAAGAGATACTACTTAAGATCATCAAAAGCTTTATAACAGTTATGGTCCCAATTTAAGTATGTGTCCTTATGAAGAAGGTGATGAAAGGGTTGACAATGATCTGAAAGTTGTGAGATGAAACGAGAGACTGATTGAACTCGGCCTTGGAGACTAAATTTTTTCTTAAGATTGGAAGGAGAAGGAATTTTGATGATAGCCTTGATTTTTTCAGGGTCAACTTCAATACACCTGATGAACACAATAAAGCCAAGGATTTTTCTAGTCAACACTCCAAATACACACTTGGCTAGATTGAGACAAAGGAAGAAACAAATGAGACGCTAAAAAAGACTTTGAGAACAACAAGATGATTGTGTCGATGTTTAGATTTACCCAAAATATCATTGACATAATCCTCTATTGTCTTATGTATAAGATCAAGACAAATGTAAGTCATGGCCTCATAATAGGTGGCTCTGACATTTTTTAAACCAAAGGGAATGACACAATAAAAAAAGGTCCCCCAAGGGGTGATGAAATAGGTCTTATGTTGGTGTTCTGGCACGAAGAGAATCTGATTATAAATAGAGAAACCATCCATATGAGAAAGCATCTCATGACCTACGATAAGATCCACAAGTTGATCGATGTTGGGAAGGGGGAAGTCATCTTTAAGGCAATAAATATTCAAATATAAAAATTTTGTGCATATGCAGAGCTTACCAGATGCTTTTACAATGGGTGCGATATTGAAAACCCATTGGGGATAATCAAGGGGGATGATGAAGTTAGATGAAATATGGCATTGTAACTCCTCTTTTATAAGGAGGGAAGTTTAAGGATACATGTGGCGAAGATTTTTCTTAACTGTTTTGACATTGGGAAATGTGACGATGTTGTGGATGACTATAAAAGGATCAAGACCTAACATATCAGAGTATGACCATGTGAAGGCCTGAATATGATTAGAGAGGAACGTGGTGAAAGAATCAAGCTCCTGTGGATTAAGGGATTGAACCACTTTTAGGATGTGGATCTCTTGAGGAGTCCCGATGTTGATATTGATGATGGATTTGTTAAGAAGGGTGGATGTGTCGTATGGTAAAGTCTTATGAAGATAAGAATATTTTTCCCCCATGTGGGAAAGAATGTTGTCATTTTCAGTGCAATGGAGAATGTCGATGGTAGAAGAATCCTATTCTACTATCTGTGGATGGCGAAAGGGTAGGGACCTAGTATGATTTTCACACTGATAAGTGACTGGTCCCAAGGTGATGGTGGAGACTAAAAAATTCCAGAAGCGATAGAAACAATTTTATATGTATCCATTACCTCATGGGATGGAGAAGATGGAGAGGGCATGTCCATAAGCATCTCAGATGGTGGGATGGGGTCGATAGGTTGCTCTTGATATCATAATATGAAATTTTATTGAGGTTTGTGACATTGATCAATAATAAGGCCATGTGCACCATGTTAATAATGTCCCATGCTAAATCCCTTCCATGCACAATGATGAAGATAGTTGTGGGTGAATGATGGTTTGTTGAAGAAGCTATAATTACTGGTATATGGATTGGTGTGAGGATGATTAATGATGTGAGAAGAAGGGGCATCAACACCACCATAAATGAGATTGGTGCAAAGATGAGGTGGGCCAAAAGGAATGATGTCCTTGACGTTAGGTTGGTACATTGGAGATTTGTAAATTGTACTGAGGGGATGAGGCGTGGGAAAGGTATCGAACATGAGAAGATGATACTCCCCCAATGTAAGTTTTTCCATGAATTTGTTTAAGGAGTTATCGTTCGAAAGCTTGGATGAAGAGATGGATGAACTAGTGGATGGTTGTGATGGATCATTTTTGGGAATGAGGACATCGTTAGGTTGATAGGTCATGTTACATACTTAGAAGGGAGGAACATCACCAGGAAATGTCAATATTTTTCCCTCATGTTCATATTTAATGCAACAATGAAGTGTAGAGGAGACGTAACACATAACATGAATCCAAGGTCATCCAAGAAGAACATTGTATTGAAACTCCCCTTCTATGATATAGAATACTTCGTGGAGGATCTTTTCACCAAATGTGGATAGGAAGGACAACCGTTCCCAAGGCAGGAGTGATAACATCATTGAACACATGGAGGACCACGGGTGTTTGGGTGATAATGGTTTTAGAGATCTTGAGTTGATCAAAGGTATGTGATGGGATGATGTTGATACTTTCCCCATTATCGATCGTGGATCATCGAATGAAGGTGTAATTAATTATGAATATGATGAAAAGGGGAAGGTCATGGTCCTCTTGTGTGAATTTAGAATCTTAGCATCATCAAATGAGATGGTAGTAGAAGCCGTAAGTGCTCCTACAAGAGATGAAAAAGGTTGAATCTCATCACTAGATGTTGGGATACATTTCAAGGATTCAGTGAGAGATTTCCTATGTTTTGGAGAGCTTTGGATGAGCTCATAAAGTGACATCTTAACTAGGGCCTGATGAATTTATTTGATAATACTTTGTTCAATAGGCCGAGGGGCAGCTAAGATAGAAACCTTAGGTTTTGATGATGATGGAGATGAGGATAGAGGAGCGGTGAAAAAACCTTAGGTTTTATGATGGAGGAGGAGGGTAACTCCTTAGGAGGAGGGATAACAACAAGGTCTTTGATTTTGATTGGGTTGTTGGTTTAGAATCATGTGGACCAGATCGAGTGGTTATCGACAACATTGATGAATAAGAGGCGTCCATCCTTAGAGGAATTTTCGTTTGGTGCTAGGATGGCCGCAAAATTCCATGATGAATGAGGGGACTTGTGTATTTTAGTGGATTAATTTTATGATGTGGATGTCGAAATGGTCATGGGTGAGGAGGTGGAACAAGGATATTGGTATATTTCAATAAGAAGGTCATCCTCCTCAATAATATTGTGAATGATGGTTTGAAGTGCTTTGCAATGTTTCGTGTCATGTCTAGGGGTGCGATGATAGGCGCAAATGAGGTTGGATTCAAACCATGATGGATTCTTACTATGTGGATCAAAGGCCTTGATAGGAGGAAGTGTGATGGAGAAAATTTGAAGTAAAGTGTTGAAGGACCTTCACATATGATTCAACCAAAGTATTGAGAGGTGCTTTTAGATTTAGGAGTCTTAGATTTGGATTTGGATTTAGAAGAAGAGGTGGATGTTTGGGATGGATGTGTGAGATGATTTGGATGTTGAAGGTTGAGTTTTATAATTTCAGGTTTTGGATGTCTTAGATTTCCATTTAGTGATGTTTTATGGTTTAGAAGAATGATCAGATTTTAAAGAAGTGTTGGATGGTTTTGATTTGGATTGATTAATTGATTGTGATATCTTGGATGAAGGAGCCAACCCTAGGAGAGATGGATGTGGTCCTAAGATAGATGATGTGGAATTAGTTGGTTTGATCTTAGGTAGAGGAATGTTTATCTTTTTATGAGGATGTGAAAGAGACTTTTGAGGAAGCATGCCAAGGGTCTTAGATTTTGTTTGTGAAGAGGTACCCTTGGGAGGGATGACAACAATCTCAACTGGAGAGTATGAAGGTTGTGTTTTTAGGGTTGATATTGGTGGAGGGAGTAACTTATGTTTGATGAGATCTAAAGAAGGTGAATATTGAGTTGATGTGGAAGTGTTTGATTTTGTGGATGAGATAGGGAGGATCATTTGAAGTCATTATGAGTTGGAGTGCTTTCAAAAACTCTTCAAATGATGTGGGAGGAGAAGATGGTGTAGATGTGGTCACAATAGTCAATGTGATTGGCGCGGGTAGAAGTGTAGAAAGGGAATTGGGATTGGTTCTAAGGATGGATTACGATGATAATGGGGGAGTGGAATAGATGTAGGTGAGGTAGTAGTATGGTCAAATCTGATGTAGTGGATGTGGAAAGTGATGAAGTAGATGTAGGTGTAGAATCAATGGTAGAAGTTGACAATGTAGGTGTAGATATGATTGGTGTAGAGATGGAAGTGTTATGGAGTCACTGTAGATATAGGGACAATGTATAAAGAAGGGGTAGATGTAATGGTTGGTGAAGTAGGTGGAGTTATTGATGGGGTAAGATCTTGATCAATGGTGTTGGTAGTGTTGATGGTGTTAATGGTGTGAGCATTGGGTGGTTGAGATGTAGGAGGGGTGGTTTGATTTATTGGTGCATGATTAGGAAATGGTTGTTTGAAAACATCAAGTGGTTGATTAGGAGGTGCATTAGGGTTATCCACTTGAAGGTCACCTTCATCAATGAGTTTTTGGACAAGATCTTTGAAGGTTTTTCATTTTTCTATATCATGTCCATGAACTTGGTGATATTTGCAATAATGATCTTCATGATACCAAGCTAGTTTAGGTCTTGATTCATCAAATGGTTGAATGGGGGGAAGTGTGATGAGATGGATTGCCATCAATTCATCAAATATAGAAACTATATGATTCTCTAAGGGAAGTGTAGTTGGGTGGTGGCCTAGGAGCTCTTTGTTGAGGCCATGTGCTAGAGGTGGGTATGGAAGAAGACTTGACCACCATGACATTGGCTACATTCTTAGATTTGTCATTATGTGTAGATGGTTTAGTAAACTTGGTTTTTGGCTTGTTTGATTTAAGTTTAATTTGGCCTTGCTCAAGGGCACGAGTCTCAAGTTTACGAGCCATAGTGAAGGATTCTTCAAATGTTTGAAATGATTGGATTTGTAAGGTGGATGAAATATGCTTTGCACAAGAGCATGAAAATAATTCAATGAGATCTTTCTGTGGAAGGGAAAATGATAATTGATTTATGATTCCATGCCATCATGTGAAAAAGTTTGTGATAGACTCATCATCGAATTATTGAATAACATATAAGTCTGTAATGGTGATCTTGCATGCAATGTTGATTGAGAAGTGTTCTAAGAAGAGTTACACAAGTTGGGTAAATGATAACAATGAGTGTTGGGGGATGCCATTGTACCAATCCAATGGGGGACCAGCCAAGGACATAGGAAAAGTGAAGCATGAGGTCTTGATCATGGGAAATGAGATAACATGCATGCCTAAATGCATGAAGGTGTTGTTGGGGATCCTTCCTTACTGTTAAATTTGGTGAATTTTGGAAGTTCCCAATGAGGAGGATAGGGTTTGATTGGGACCAATGGATGGATAGGTTTGTTACAAATTTGTTCAAAAGAGAACGTGACCTTAGGTCCCAAGGTACAATCTTCAAGGCGAGCTAACCTATTCATCAAGGAATGCATGGGGTCATTTGAAGTGGTTAGATGAGAGGTAAATGGTTGTGGTTGCATGACATGAGAAGTAGTTTGATAAGGTTGTTGATAGGCTTATGAATAAATGTGTGTTTGGGGAATTTTTTTCTGAGGACGAATGTATGTCATTGGTTGAGATTGATGGGTTGTTGTAATGGTTGATGTTGAGAAATAGGGATGTGATGTGATTGTTGAGATTGGGTTGGTTGTTGAGTTATATGTGAGTGGGGATATGAGTGTGATAGGTTGATTGAATTGTTGAGGAGGTGGATTAGACACTATGTAATGAAAGCACTCATAGGAGGAGGTTGGGAGGTGATGAAATTTACATGAATGTGTGATGTGAAGAGGTAAATAATGATGTTATGTTGTTCAAATATGGGAGGAGGAAATGTTTGGGTTTGTTGAAAATATTTGATGGGGACACTAGTGATAATGGTGGACAAAGAAGTGATAGGATTAGAGGTAGTGATAGTTGTGTTGATGGGAGGTAGATTAGGAGGAATGGGTGTGACTAGTTGGGTGGTTTGATGAGGTTGAGGATTGGTGGAAGAAGATGGATCAAGCTCATGTTGGGCCATAACAAGCTCATTCATGGCTCTAGGGAAAAACACCGCAAGTTACAAAGAAAGAACTTGGGTTGTTTCAGGGTTGGAATGATAACCATAGATTTATTGAAGAGGTGGCCCATCAATAGGAAGTTGGGTTGTATTCCTAAGAAGGTAATCATGGAGAGGCTATGTGATTAGCATCAGAAGCTCTTGGAACTCCACACTACCATGAGGGATAATGGGAGGCCCAAAATCTTCAACAAATGTAGCGGATGGAGTGGATGATCTAGATGGGATGGATTGATGATGTAAGAAAGGATTGGTCTCATCATAGGTGGTGGTTTGAACAAGAGGTCCTTGATGAGGCACATTGATGATCAAAGGTTGGGTGACCATGGAAGAGGTAACCATAGGCATGGATGAGACAATGGCCAAATAAGAAGTTTGTTGGATGAAGTGATGGGATTGTTTGATGTAAGATTTTGTTCCATTTTCCTAGCTAAAGAGTGTGTGATAACAAGCATGAAACAAAACAAGAAAAAAATAACAACTATACTAATTAAAAAAACAAGTCAACATGTAATGTTTTCTTTATCTTGATTAATTAGAAAATGTGAAAAGAAAAATGGGAAGTGGATAACGAGGGTACCTAAGAAATGGAAATCTAAGGTTGGTTTCAGGTAGTTTTGGATGGGGAGTCCTCAATATACCCAAAGGTATGTGAGGCCCTAATCTGTTTAGGATTTATAAATGTAACCATAACACTGCGAAGGAACTTTCCTATTGGGTGATGAAATCCCAATTAGGTCCAGTTGGTATGGGATTGTTTAGATGTGTGAATTTTGATTAGTGTGTTTGGATGTGTGTGAAGAAGTGTGAAATGCAACCAATTAAACCCCTACTTATAATATATTTGTAAATAATAATGCAAGAGGTTCGTTTTAAGCCCAAAACCAAATATGGGAGAACAACCACATAATGAATGAAAAATGAGATGAAAAAGGAGAAACTAAGACAAAAAGGGGAATACCTAGACTTTTCCTTTTTATTTGATCTTCAAAATAAAGCAAGCGAAGAATCAATATCCAAGAAAATCCAAAATCCCAACATGAACAAAAAAAAAAAAATCCTCTACCTGCAATGTTAGTGGAAAATAGAAGAAATATAGAAAATGAACAAAATGCAAGAGACTCACCTAAAAGGGTGGTCCCACCAGGCGTGCCTGAATGTTGGAATAAATTTTCTCTTTCATGTTTAGATTAGTGCACTAGCTACTAAAGAAAATCAAACAACTCAAATATGCAAGGGTTTAAGGTACCTTGGAGATAAGATGATGAAAGGATGGGTGCAAAATAGACTCCTTGCTGCAAAGCTTGATAACCTACACAACAAAGATAACTAGAAGAAAAATGGATTAGATGGTAGATGAGGGGGTTTCTGAAAAAAGTGGTTCCAAGAAGTGTAAACTTCCTTATGCAGATGTCAACCCCCATATTTGATAAAAGAAAATAAAGTAAATGATAAAGAACTGGATAACATTAGAAACTGAAACTAAACAGAATCTGAAATTATAGAAATGGAAGGAAAGTGCAAATTTGATCTAGAATCAACACAAAATAAAAATACCTGGCTAGGTTGATGGTGACCCAGGTAGCAGAGTCTAGTTGATGGTGACTAGGGTAGATGGATGGATAAAAAAGTAACTAAAAATGTAGATCTGAATAGGCTTTGTATGTATCTAAAGACTGATGAAGACAAATACTTGTAAACAATAACCTCAATGTAGAGAAAATCTGAAATAGGGAAATAAAAAGAATGCAAGAAAATGGGGATTTGGATGGATAGGATGAAATATGGACATGGGTTGATGGTGATTGCCTTGAGTTGACGGTGACTAGAGACTGAAGAGTGGATTTGGAATGATAGAAAAGTAGAATGACATATATGAGAAGGTTGAAATAGGGACAAAACAGGAAAACAAACTGATATGGACCTGGATGGTAGAATAGGGATGATAAAACAGGGTAAGGTCGATGTGACCTGGATGTGATGACCTAGGTAGTCCTAAGTAATGCCGAAGGTGGATGGGTTGGATTGTGCAACCTACACACAAAATGGACTAAAAGAAGAGGTTAGATCTAAAGCTCTGATGGCATCTGGACCTATAAAAAATGTTAGTAACATAGTGATAATAATAATGATACCAATGATAGCATAAACCAACACAAGGTAAAGATGAACTCCCCAAAGTCTCCACAAATGATGCAAATAAGCTCAAAGGGACTCCAAGAAGACTGAAATAGCTACAAAGAATCTCAAACATGAAGACAAGATCAAAGTCACAAGAAAATTATGATTATGCATCCTTTGAAGGGGGGTGGGTAGCTTTATAGGGTCGATAATGACCTAGGTGGTTCATTTGCCAACATGGGGAACCATCCATTTGGGCGGTGGGAGGATGCCTTACTCGAGGCATCAAGCCCATTAGAAGTGGGATTAGGGTTTTATGAAGGCTTAGGTTAGGGGTAAGGGTTGCATAGGGAGATGAAATGGAGTAAATAAAGGAGTAAATAGAGCTAGGGGGAGCCTAGGGATGAGAAATTAGGGAGCTTAGGGATGATAAACAACCTATGGAGGAGAAATGAAAGATAATTAGGGGTAATTAGTTAATGAGATGAGGATTAGAAGATAATTAATGAGAATTAGAAATAAATAGAAATGGATAGGATGATAGATGGGAATGATGGGAATATTAAAAAGAAAATGAACTAAAATTAAAGAGGTCTAGATAGACAACCATGATGAAAAGAAGCGAATGCGGGTGACAAGGGTAGAGATACCAAATTTTGGTGTCTACACTTACTTGATAAGGGACTCATCCTTCTACCTTCTAACCAAGATAATCCACCTCAATGCTTGTAGTGCCATCATGACCACTCTTTCTGTAATTTCCACCCCATTAATGGCCACCATGATAATGACTTCTATCATCTCCATGATCACCTATAACAATTAGAAGACAAAGGTGTCATTACTTTCCACTCTCACTCTCGTGAGTGTTCTCTCTCTCTCTCATATCCCTCATATGTGTGCTTCCACGAATATTCACTTGTCTCCTTCACCTCCATCTAAAGTTGTCATCCACCCACCTCTTAAGCTCATTATCCATCCACATCCTCCAACTAATCCACCTATAATCACATCCTCTCATTCCTCACTCATTTTGACAGTACCTCATTGGCTTCCTAAGCCCATTTCTTCTGCACTTCCTACCACCACACCTTATATTCTTAGCTTGATTCCCTCTGACATCCAACCTCACACTTTTACTACTTCACATGCTGGTGCTCAAATTTGTCTCGCCCCATTTTTCATTAAAATTATTCAGTTTTCCACCTCTGTTATGTTTTTTGTCTCCTTGGGCTCAAATGGTGGTTCTCCTGCATTTTACGGTTTGACGAGTGAAGTTTCCCAGTCAAAATCACTTCTCGAAATCAGTTGAAACGTGGCCCTTTCTGGTTGGATGCGGCTTTGTGGGGCACTTTAAAAAATTCTAAGAATCACTTCAACCCAAAACATGTCCACGTGGAGGCTTCTGCTAGGCCTTCCCGTACTTAGATTTTTCAACCAACTTCCTAAAGGGGCCTGGGACACGTGGAGGGACCGCGCATGTTTGGGGACCGGCCCTTGAGTTTTATTTTGAAGAAGCGCCAGGAGGACACTTGGAGACTCTACCGGACTAAGACACGTGTTGGGCCTGCACTTGTTTGGGGTCTCTACTTTTTGGGACCATCTCAAAGTGTGCCATTGAGACACGTAGCAGGTGGGGAAATGGAGGTGCGGGCCCATGGGGAAAATATGGAACTTTTTCCTTTTTGGAAAATAGGGATAAAATTTGTAAGTTGAAGCGTAGGTCCACTGGGACCCACATTGGGACATGTGTCAAGCCCGTTTTCTGAGGGTGGAGGGGCGAGAGAAAATGTTAACATTTTACTTTTTTCCAAAAAATTATAAAATGTCAAAAGGTGCCCCCAGACCCATTTCCAATCACATTTTTCCATGTGGAGGGCTCAGATTAAAAGTTGAAATGCAGGATCAATGGTAGCTGTGCATTTCATTTGATTTTGCCACCATTGAAGCTCCAGGATGTTTGGAGATGCATTTTTGCATCATTCTTCATCAAGTTTTTGGAAAATTTGTGTCGTTTGGGTCTACAAAGTTTAATTGAATCAATTTGGGAGCTCAATTTGTAAATCTGAAGTACTCTTGAAGTGGATTTTTCTCAGGCTCATGCAAAAATGGAAAATGCCAGATCCAGAAGTTACAGAGTAAAATTTCAGAGGGAAAAGGGATGAAATGATGAAAGTGCAGGTGCAAAAGGTGAAAAAGGCATTGCCTCGAGAGCAAAAAGGGATGACCTGTCAAGTCTAGCTATGCAGAGGCTCTGAAAAATTATAAAAGGAGGGATTCCTCACATGACATAATCAAAATGCTTAAAGGGACACCCGAAAAGTTGTGGCATGGCATCCTAGTCAATAGTCGAGGGCCCAAGAAATGTGATCTGTTCACAGTTGGTCCACCTGGCAGATTTTGGATCTGAATTTGTTAAATGTCTCTGTCTGAAAAAAATTGGTAACAAGAAAAGGTCCCTTGAATATTCTTCTCTTTTGAGGGGAAAAGGTGCTGCAGGCGCCAAGGGTGAAGAATATGCCTCCAGTTAGAACAATGATGCAAATATTTGCAATGATTCACCTTTTTGAAAACACCTGGCAACTTTTTTGTGAATCTGTTGAATGTCACTTTCTGCAAATCATGATCCGATATGTGCAACAAAGGTGCTTCGAATATTCCTCTTTTGGGGGGGAAATTGGATGTAAAGGGTGTATTATAAATGCAATGAGATTACTCTTGCAAATGGTCGGGAGTTCATTTTCACGAGAAAATTTTGAGAAAATCTCATCTTCTGAGAAACCAGGTTAACTTCCTTGTGTTAGATTTTCATTCATGTTGAGTTGGTTACAAGTGTATAGCCATCAACAAGCTCTGAGATTGTTTAAAATAACTCTCCCCTGCTGATGAATCTGATAAACTTTGAGTTAATTTGTGTTAAATCTCTGGCAAATTTTGTGTTTATTTCACTTTCAGAATGTCTGCAAGTAGTTTTTCTTGTTCCTATTGCAATCTTGTATCAAAATCTCTTTGAATCACACAGATCTCAATCCTTGTGATAGTTTAGTGGCATCTGCAATTTCATTTTTCAGAAGAGCTTTCATCTGGGAATGAAATAAATGATTTAAAATCACTTTTCTTTCATTTGTTGACAGAGATTGTTTGTAAGCCTCTGGGTGTACCTCAGGCGTGATTGATCTTAGATTTTGATGTTTTATTGGGTCTTCTAACTCGAGCCTTCGTGCTAGAATCTCAAATATTGTGTGAAAAAGTGCAAATTCGGGCCTCCATTGATGCACACCTTCTGGTTGAAGGAATGTTTTAACTATTTTGAAGCTTTCTGTTATTGAGTTCTCCATTTGTTGTGAAGTTTCTCAAGGATCTGGAAAATCCAATCTATCTTGTTGATCTCCCACCAAAAAATTATTCAAATAACCAATCCTACCCTGAACTACCCCTGTTTTTCTCTGTATATCCACAGAAGAACAAAATCCATTTGCTAAAGTATGCAGAACAGATCAGGATTCCAAATGTCTTCAGTAACCTTAGCCTTGTGTTGAAAATATCTCCATAATCTGGAAGTGACAACTCGTGAGAGTTAGATTTGGTGTGTTGATCATATTTTCCCAAGGTCTTCTCTATAAACTTTGTGCAAAAGAAGGTATTTACCATCTCCTTCAATAACAGAGGTTACAAAATAGGTTCTCTTACCTTGGTAGAAAGACACAACCTAAAATAGTTAGGATAAGATCACATCCTTTTAAGGTGCTACCCACTTCTCCAAAGCCTGAGTGTTAAAAACTCAGATAGATTTCTTCCCCGGCTACAAAATGACATACATAATCATCTATCTACCTCTGAGTGTCTTGTCAAATCCATGATGCTGCTCAGCCTTTGAAGGAGATTAAATCTGGGTACCAACACACTTCTGGTGCCATTGCCAGGGATTCTTTGAAGAATTTAAAGTTTTCCAAACCCTGGTAATGTTTCTTGCATTCTTGTGTGCAAATACGTTTTGTAAACATCATTCTCTGATTAGATCTGTAAGGATTGAACAAAGTTATAAGTTATGCGTGTTATCTGTCTAATTTTTCCAATGCTTATTGTACTAGGTTTTCCTCACCATTGATAAATTTGGGTAAAAGAAGATCAGATCTGATAAGTTTTGCATTATTTCAGTACTGACAGACATTTGAAAGATTATATTTTAGTGCATTTTTGCACATCTGAGGTGAAAATCCTTAGTGGCGACTCCATGTTGATTTATTTTGATAAATGCCAATGTCTTAACCTCTGTCAATTGAAAATTTGTTACTAATCTTTGCAAAGCTGGAAGGAAGAAGATATTTCTTCACTGCAAACCCTAATAGAAGGTTGTTTTTAGAGTTTGGAAAGTCTAATTCAGAAGGAAGAAGAACTTGGAAGGTTGTTAGAGATCAAGCATCAAGAAAAGAGATCTCCCTTGGTGAAACTGATCGGCACTGTGATTGAAGATTGCAATGCTTCCTCAACTGCTTCTGAATCAGGTAGTCTCTTTGTAAATCTGAATTCTCCATCTGGAGAGGGGCCTTCTCATTCACCCTGTATTTGAAATATTTTCATCTCATTCTACCCCTGTATTTTCCAACTCTAATAGTGTTTGCCATGAAAAAGAGCCATTAGGGGATAGTCATTTTGAAAATTGTATCCCTGTACCGCACAGACCCCTCACTCCTCATCACTTTGTTTCTCCTGTAAGATCACCTCCTCAGAATAACATGGCTCACCCTCCACCCAGACCTCCATTTTTCATTAATACTTTTGGTCTCATAAGTTTTATAGGTATGGATGGCTATCTGAATGTTGTGCCATAGGATGTAAGAAACAGATTGCCTAAGTTTCAAGGAAATAATGCAATAACTGGTGATCAACACTTGAAACTCTTTGTCAATATGATGGAGGATTTTGAAATAGAGTTTGAAGATGTATACATTAAATTATTTATTCATACATTAGAAGAGGATGCAAGGGACTGGTATAAAGCTCTTCCTGATAACTCTATTGATTCTTGGACTGAAATGAAGAATGCATTTAGATTGCAGTATGGTGACAAAACAGACCCTAGGTTTCTTTTGTCAGAATTTGAGAATATTAAAAATAATCCTAATGAATCAGTGCATGATTTTAATACAAGATTCAATAAGACATTGAGAATATTTCCTGTGAATTTGAGGCCATGTGATGAATCTTGTCTTATAAAGTATGCTGATGCATTTGACAAGAAGGCTGCATACTATTTGAGGGATAAAAACCCTGGCACTTTGAGGCAGGCCTTTACCATGGCTCTGCAAATTGAGAACAACATCAAAGCAATTGGAAAACCTCTTAAGAGGGAGGGTGTCAAACTAATAAACCTAGAAAAACCTCAAGAAAACAAGAGTGTGGATCTTGAGGAGGTTGTTAAAACTTTGGCAGGGGCTGTCAAAGAAATCTCTTACAAACTAGCCCGAGGAAGAGAAAGGAATTGGGCAGAGTTCACAAGGTCAGCAAAAGGCACAAAATCATGACAGATTTGGAAATCATCCTAGGGGTGATCAGAGGTCAGATGACAGAGGTAAAGGACCCATGGGATCTGCAAATAGACATCCCCAAGCACGTGAAAGTAGAATGGTGCCTGATCCTCTGACTACCCGGGTTGCTTGTTGATGAAGCCAATGTGATTGATTGGTGTGATAGATGCTTTCTGCCCCATCCTCCATGTGAAGTAAATCAACAAGAAGAAGAAGCTGATAATGATGATGGTACTGATGATGATGTTTGCATGATGGGTTTCTCTTCAAGATCACAACAAGGAGCAACTTCAACTGAAGTGATAAGTGCTCGAACTGCTGCAACTTTTTGGGATTGCATTCACTGGGTACCACTTCTTCCTCCTTCTCATACTTTTGAAGTAGATGTAGTGCAAGATTTTGAAATACCTAATAATGACTTTGAGTATTTAAGAGCTTTAATGATAAAGAAGTATGATGGAGGAATCCCTTCGGAGGAAGATAGGCAGTTATTGATGAATGTTGTTGTTGCTCAAGAAAAGGATTATAATACTAGGAGTAGAGTTGTCAAAGGAGCAGGGCCTCAAGCCAAACCTAAAACTCCATTGCTTACTAGTATTCCTAAAGAGGCTCCTAAGAAAGATACACCTTCCAAAGGCCTTGCTGTCCCAAAAAAGATTCATACTTCTCCTCATGCCCAAACTGTCAAGAATCCCATGCCATCTGATGAGTTTGCTAATCTCCCTTCCAATGTTGCCTTGCCAAAGAATGTTCCATATGACATTGCCCAAGTTTTGAGTCAAATCAAAGTTAGTGTTCCAATTGTTGAGTTGCTTAGGATTCCTGAGCACAAGAAGAGAGCATTTGAGTACTTGGGATTGAAAGAAGAAAAGAGTACCCCAGGCAGAAATGTAAACATTGTAGAAACTCCTCCTCCAACCATTGCAGACCTTGAAACACCACCAGCATTGGAAGAGCTTGGAGAAGCACCTGAGGTTTACTTGGGGACATCTTTGGTTGAATCCCAATTAAATGTTGATCCATTTTTTACAACTTTGATCATTAAGGACAGACTGCTGCACAATTGTATGTTTGATTCCAGAGCATCATGCAATGTCATGCCTCTTGAGGTCATGAATGAGCTGGATATCAAAGTGACAACAACATATGGAAGATGCACTGCCATGGACTCTAGAGAGGTGCCCATTGTTGGATGTGTGAAAGGATTGGTGGTACAACTTGCAGCTTATCCAGGTAAGAACCTGAAACTTGATGTTGTCATTGTTGATTGCCCTGCCAAATGGGGCATGTTGTTATCAAGAAAGTGGGCTGCAAGTGTTGGTGGAAGTGTTCAGATGGATATGTATTTTTCCACCATTCCAATTGAAGGCAGCCTTGTAAAGTTGTATGGAGAGAAGAAAATGTTGCACCTCATTGAGGATCCAAATAATGCTTCTTATGAAGTGTTATATGCTGATGTGGATGCAGATAACTTTGTGGGGTTTGCTGATGATAGGGAGCACAAGATTGATCAGTGTGAATGTCTTGAATAGGTTGGTTTACCTTGGACCTTGTTATTTGATGGAGCCTGTTCCAAGTTTGGAAATGGTGCTGGCATTGTTCTGATCTCCCCAAGCCAAGAAGAGTTTGTATTTTCTTTCAAACTTAACTTTGAATGCACTAATAACATTGCTGAGTATGAAGCATTATTATTAGGTTTGAGAATTGCTTGGAAGTATCATATTAAAGATATCATTGTCAAAGGAGACTCAGAACTGATTGTCAAACAAATTAGAAAATTGTATGCTACTAAAAATCAGAGAATGAAACAATACAAGCATGCAGTTTGGGATTTGATTGAAATGTTTGACTCATTTAATATTGTGCATCATGATAGAAAGTTCAATGTTGTTGCAGACCAACTTGCAGTCTTGGGATCTCGGTTTGATGTTTGTTCAATGTCCCCTAATTGTGAATATAATGTTGAAGTACTAACAAGGCCATCTGTCCCTGACAATGTAAAAAATTGGCAAGTATTTGATGATGATGCCCAGGTGAAATGGTTTCTGCAGAACAAAGGGGAGTTTGTTGATCAGTGTATTGATTGGGAGCCAATGGTGTGTGCAACAGAAGGAAAAGAAACTTTGTTTGGCAAAGATATCATCCAATTGAAAACTAATACCATTCCTAGAGGGCTGGTTGCTCTTGAATCAAACTTTGATAATGTTGATTGCATTATTAACAGACATGTAGCAGCCTCAAGGGATGTTGAAGAGCATGACCTTGGCACAAAGGAAAAACCAAGGAAGATCTGGTTGGGAAGCAATCTGAACAAAGAAGAGAAACAGTCCTATGTCCAATTGTTAAAGAAATATCAGGACTGCCTTGCTTGGTCCTATTCTGAACTGAAAGCATACAGAGAGGACTTGTTTCAACATGAGATTCCTTTGGAATCTAATGCAAAACCATTCAGACAAAAGCAAAGGCTGATTAATCCACTCCTCTCCATGAAAATGCAAGATGAATTGAAGAAGCTAAGAGATGGAGGGATCATTCAGCCAACAAGGTATTCTTCTTGGGTTGCAAACTTAGTGCCAGTTAGAAAAAAGAATGGTGATATCAGGCTATGTGTGGATTTTAGAAATCTGAACAGAGCATCAATGAAAGATAATTATCTTCTGCCAAACATGGAAAATATGCTGCAATTAGTGACTGGATCTGAGTTGCTTTCTACTTTGGATGGTTTCTCTGGATACAATCAAGTTGTTGTGAAGGAGTCAGAAAGAATAAAGACTACCTTTACCACTCCATGGGGCACATATGTTTATGTCAGGATGCCATTTGGTCTGATGAATGTTGGAGCTACCTTCCAAAGAGCAATGGATGTTGCTTTTGCTGGTTACATTAATGATTTTATTGTTGTTTACCAAGATGATGTGACTGTGTTTTCCAGAAAGAGAAGTGATCACTTGCAGCACTTGGAAAAAATGTTGATAAGATGCAGAGAGTATGGCATTTCACTCAATCCAAAGAAGTTCCATTTTGGAGTGTAAAAGGCCAAGTTGCTTGGTCACATTGTATCAAAGGATGGTGTCATGATTAATCCTGAAAGGGTAGAGGCTATCAGCAAGGTTCCAATTCCAAGAACCAAGAAGGGAATCCAATCCTTCTTTGGGAAGATCAATTTCATTAGAAGATTTGTGTCTAACTTTGCTGAGTTGACTCTCCCCATCACTTGCATGTTGAAGAAAGACCAGATTATCAAGTGGGAAGAAGCAGCCATTCAGGATTTTGATGGGATCAAAGAAGCACTAAAGCATGCCCCTGTTTTGGCAGCCCCAAATTACAAGAAACCTTTTCAAGTATTTTTCTTTTGCTTCAGAAAACACCATTGCCTCTGTTTTGTTACAGAAGGATGATGAAGGGGCTGAGAGACCAATTGCCTTTTTCAGTAAGGCATTGCAGGGAGCTGAGTTAAAATACACCATCATGGAGAAGCAAGCATTTTCCTTGGTGAAAGAAACAAAGGTTTTCAGACCCTACATCTTGAGTTCTAAAGTTGTTGCTTATGTTCCCCACACCATGGTGAAAGACATCTTATCAGAGATGGAGGTCTCAAGAAAAAGATGCAGATGGGTGAACAAGTTGCAGGAGTATGACATGGATATCCAAACCACAAAATTGGTAAGAGGTTTGGGTCTAGCTAAGCTTATGGCTGAGAGCAACCTGCAAACTATTGAAGTAAATGAAGTAGAAGGAGAAAGGGTGGATGTCCTTGAAAAGTTGGTAAGTTCTGAATGGTACAAAGATATAATATTTTATCTCAGACATCTATGCTGCCCTGAAAATTTGAGTAAAAATCAGAAAAGAGCTCTTAAGTTAGCCTCCCAAAAGTATGTCATTACTGATTTTGGATTAGCTTGGAAGAACCCCGAGGGAGTGCTCTTGAGATGCATTACTGAAAATGAGGCCCCCAAAATAATTGTTGATCTCCATGGAGGGGTCTGTGGGGGACATTTTGCTGGAAGAGTTACAACACATAAAATCTTGAGGGCTGGTTATTGGTGGCCAACTCTCTTCAAGGATACAACTCTATTGGTGAGGAAATGTGAAAATTGCCAGTGTTTTTCTGGAAGAATGAAAGCTTCAGGCTCCCTTCCTTTGCAGCCTGTGTCAGTTGAAGCTCCATTCAGAAAATGGGGAATGGATTTCATAGGGGAAATTTCTGATCCTTCCAGTGCTGGTCATAAATGGATTCTTGTAGCCACTGATTATTTCACTAAGTGGGTAGAAGCAATCCCCACCAAGAAGGCAACACACCAAGTGGTCATGGACTTCATGCTGAATCAAATCATATGCAGATTTGGAGTGCCAGCTAAAATTGTTGCTGATAATGCCATGAGTTTCAGAGCCAAACCTTTGGTGGCAATGTGCAAAGAGTATGGCATCAATTTGACATATGCTTCTAACTACAATCCCCAAGGAAATGGACAAGCTGAGTCCAGTAATAAAAACTTGTTGAAGATCATTAGAAGAACCTTGGAGCTGAACAAAAGGAAGTGGGGTGAGCAACTGAAGTTTGTTGTTTGGGCTGACAGAATCACTGTCAAAAGAGCTACTGGTAAAAGCCCATTTGAATTGGTATATGGAACTCAAGCTCTGCTGCCCCTCCATTTGCAATTGTCTTCATTTCAGTTTGTTCAACAGATTGAAGACCAAGAAGTTAGTTCATATGATGCTCGAATCAATCAGATTATTGAGCTGGATGAAGAGAGAAGGGCATCCCATCAGCGGCATGTGAAGTTCAGAGAAAAGTTGAAGAGGCTATTTGACAAAAAGGTGACACCCAGAGCTTTCAGCATTGGGGATCTTGTGCTTTTATGGGATAACAGGCATGAAGATAAGGGAAAGCATGGTAAATTTGATGCATTGTGGATGGGCCCTTATTCAATTGATATTTGAATTGGTGAAAATACCTTCTTCCTAAAAGACCTAGATGGGGAACTACTTGAATTTCCTGTTAATGGCAGGCATTTGAAGCATTTCCTTGATTGATTTCTCAGAATCAAGGTATATTCCATTTGTATAGTGTATAGTTCTTTGTTCTCATCTGCTTTTGTGTTTTTGTTTGTTCTGGTCCTTGGTGACCTGGTTTTGCTGGTTTCTCGGTTCATTTTTTGGAGGATGGTTGTGGTTGTTCTACTCTGCAGGCTTATTCTTTGACTTGTTGCCCAATGGTTTTTGGCACTTGGTATGTTTTTGGCACTTGGTCTGCTATTTGTTCTTATGGCACTCACAGGGAGTGCCCATCCCTGAGTGGAGCCTATGTTGGTGCTCAAATTTGTCTCACCCCATTTTTCATTAAAATTCTTCAGTTTGCGGCCTCTGTTATGTTTTCTATCTCCCTGGGCTCAAATGGTGGTTCTCCTGCATTTTACGGTTTGACGGGTGTAGTTTCCCAGCCAAAATTACTTCTTGGCATCAGTTGAAAATGTGGCCCTTTCTAGTTGGATGGCTTGTGGGGCACTTTAAAAAATTCTAAGGCTCACTTCAACCAAAACATGTCCACGTGGAGGCTTCCGCTTGGGCCTTCCCATGGTTTAGATTTTTCAAGCAACTTCCTAAAGGGGCCTGGGACACGTGGAGGGACCGCATGCATGTTTGGGGACCGGCCCTTGAGTTTTATTTTGAAGAAGTGCCAGGAGGACACTTCAAATTCTTCCAGACTGAGACACGTGTTGGGCCGTGCTTGTTTGGCATCTCTACTTTTTGGGACCATCTCAAAGTGTGCCATTGAGACACGTAGCAGGTGGGGAAAAAGAGGTGTGGGCCCACGGGAAAATATGGAACTTTTTCCTTTTTGGAAAATAGGGATAAAATTTGTAAGTTGAAGCACAGGTCCACTGGGACCCACATTGGGACACGTGTCAAGCCTATTTTCTGAGGGCGGAGGGGTGAGAGAAGCAGTGGGTCTTTTTTGTTAACATTTTACTTTTTTCCAAAAAATTATAAAATGTCAAAAGGTGCCCCCAGACCCATTTCCAATCACATTTTTCCATGTGGAGGGCTCAGATTAAAATTTGAAATGCACTCTGTTCCAGGATCAACGGTAGCTGTGCATTTCATTTGATTTTGCCACCATTGAAGCTCCAGGATGTTTGGAGATGCATTTTTGCATCATTCTTCATCAAATTTTTGGAAAATTTGTGTCATTTGGGTCTGCAAAGTTTAATTGAATCAATTTGGGAGCTCAATTTGTAAATCTGAAGTACTCTTGAAGTGGATTTTTTGCTCAGGCTCATGCAAAAATAAAAAAAATGCCAGATCCAGAAGTTACAGAGTAAAATTTCAGAGGAAAAGGAGGGGAAAAGGGATGAAATGATGAAAGTGCAGGCGCAAAAGGTGAAAAAGGCGTTGCCTCGAGAGAAAAAAGGGATGACCTGTCAATTTTTCCAGCTATGTAGAGGCTCTGAAAAATGATTAAAAAGGGGATTTCTCACATGACAGAATCAAAATGATTAAAGGGACTCTGAAAAGTTGTGGCATGGCATCCTAGTCAGTAGTCGAGGGCCCAAGAAATGTGATCGTTTTGTTCACAGTTGGTCCACCTGGCAGATTTTGGATCTAAATTTGATAAATGTCTTTGTCTGAAACAAATTGGTAACAAGCAAAGGTCCCTTGAATATTCTTCTCTGAAAGGGGAAAAGGTGTTGCAGGTGCCAAGGATGAAGAATATGCCTCCAGTTAGAACAATGATGCAAATATTTGCAATGATTCACCTTTTTCGAAAACACCTGGCAACTTTTTTGCGAATCTGTTGAATGTCACTTTCTGCAAATCATGATCCAATATGTGCAACAAAGGTGCTTCGAATATTCCTCTTTTGGGTGGGGGAAATTGGATGTAAAGGGTGTATTATAAATGCAATGAGATTACTCTTGCAAATGGTCGGGAGTTCATTTTCATGAGAAAATTTTGAGAAAAGCTCATCTTCTGAGAAAACTTTCTGAGAAACCAGGTTAACTTCTTCTGTGTTAGATTTTCATTCATGTTGAGTTGGTTACAAGTGTATAGCCATCAACAAGCTCTGAGATTGTTTAAAATAACTCTCCCCTGCTGATGAATCTGATAAATTTTGAGTTAATTTGTGTTAAATCTCTGGAAAATTTTGTGTTTATTTCACTTTCAGAATGTCTGCAAGTAGTTTTTCTTGTTCCTATTGCAATCTTGTATCAAAATCTCTTTGAATCACACAAATCTCAATCCTTGTGATAGTTTAGTGGCATCTGCAATTTCATTTTTCAGAAGAGCTTTCATCTGGGAATGAAATAAATGATTTAAAATCACTTTTCTTTCATCTGTTGATAGAGATTGTTTGTAAGCCTCTGGATGTACATCAGGCGTGATTGATCATAGATTTTGATGTTTTATTGGGTCTTCTAACTCGAGCCTTGTGCTAGAATCTCAAAGATTGTGTGAAAAAGTGCAAATCTGGGCCTCCATTGATGCACACCTTCTGGTTGAAGGAATGTTTTAACTATTTTGAAGCTTTCTGTTATTGAGTTCTCCATTTGTTGTGAAGTTTCTCAAGGATTTGGAAAAGTCCAATCTATCTTGTTGATCTCCCACCAAAAAATTATTCAAATAACCAATCCTACCCTGAACTACCCCTGTTTTGCTCTGTATATCCACAAAGGAATAAAAACCATTTGCTAAAGTATTCAGAACAGATCAGGATTCTAAATGTCTTCAGTAACCATAGCCTTGTGTTGAAAATATCTCCATAATCTGGAAGTGACAACTCGTGAGAGTCAGATTTGGTGTGTTGATCATATTTTCCCAAGGTCTTCTCTATAAAATTTGTGCAAAAGAAGGATTTGTCATCCTTCAATAACAGAGGTTACAAAATAGGTTCTCTTACCTTGGTTGAAAGGCACAACCTAAAATAGTTAGGATAAGATCACATCCTTTTAAGGTGCTACCCACTTCTTTCAAAGCCTGAGTGCTAAAAAGTCAGATAGATTGCTTCCCCGGCTACAAAATGACATACATAATCATCTATCTTCCTCTGAGTGTCTTGTCAAATCCATGATATTCTCACGATGCTCATAAAATCTATTAAACTAAATAAACACTACCAATAACATATCATCATCACATAGTATACAATACACATCAACCATAAATGCCACATCAACAAAAGTAAATATATATATCTCTTCCAAAATCATAAGTTACAAAATATAATCACTAGGGGGAAATCCCCCATGCATCATATTACCTCATACTATCATCCTCACTATCACTATATACAATTGCGAGAGCTCTATAACTAGAGGCTTCACCACTCACTCTACGTCGTTGATCTTTGCCTCTATACCTCTTTACTTGACTCCATAATACAACAAGATTTGATGTCTGCCTCTGTATATAGGCCCTGTAGCTCCACATAACGGGCAAATATATCTTGAACTAGGCCTCCTCCTCCTACGACCTCTCTTGTTCACTCTACCTCTGCACGAACCTCATCACGCTCACTCAACAAAACTATGCACGTCGCTATTGCTATAGCCACTAGCTCAAATAAATGGGCATGTTTGCTTGCAATATCATTAACCCACTCTAGCATACCACCTCCCATGAGCACATCTGGAGGCACGTTCTACGTCAATGTGCATATGGAAGTATCTACAATCAATGACCAATAAACATCACCTATAATCCCACAACTAACATTAGTAATTATACACCTTTATATGTATACATTATATCAATCAAACAACAATAAAAAAATAACATACAAACAATACTTACGCTTTGCTCTCGCTGTGTCTACATCATCTGCCTTAGGGGAAGGTTCATGTCCATCTATTCCTCTAACGACCATTCCACTAGCCACATCCACCACTACTGGAAATAACAACACCCATCGATGTGTCTCCCAATACTTGCTATTGAGTACACCTGTATCATCCATTTGTATGGCCTTTATGGCCGTATCTGCCTCATCTGGACCTGGATGTACTAGTTGTGCTCTTGTTGGGCCCGACCTTGCCCCTAGTCATCTCACATATCTAGTAGATCGACACCATATATATGGCTTCGGGGGCACATCCCGGGCCATGCCAAACTGCCTTGATACTCACTCACCTTGGAACAATTGAGTCACCCCTGGGAAATGATCCTCTAACCACATGGTGTACTTTATGCACTGCATGCTCGATATCAACTCCACACCATCTTCTACCCATCCACCACAGTCTCGAGACGGTATCCATATAATGGCCCAAGAGCCCATTTGATCTATCATCAACCTATATGTGATCGTACCCATCCTCCTAATACGGGTTCCCACCCACCTCGTTGCGAATATCTCAGGTCAATCCCAATCGGCCCGTGGCTCCACTAGTGGCCTTAATATAGAAATATGCTCATATTCCCACATATGTAACAAAGTAGTGGCTCTTATCCCACCACCTTGATCATCCTGTGTAAATATATACAAATCCCTATACAAATGGGCCAATACACATCATGCCCAGGCATATCTAGTACCATGTTCCTCTAATGCTACGAAAATTATCATGCATCCTATACAATATCCCAACTCCACCACCCTCTACTACTACCAATGAAGCTATCAAAACTACAATAAATTTCCAATAGCCGGAACCCCAAATCTCAATATAGCATCTAAACTAATACGTGTCTCGACCTGTACTCATGTCCCTATAAATACCACAACGTTTCCCTCATCTGACTATGGGCATCCAATACGACCATGATCTGTACTACTCTCTCTCCTACTATAGGCAACCACAATATCCTATATACATCCTCTAGTGTCACATTCATCTTGCTTGTCAGCAACCAAAATGTATAAGTATCTGCACCATCACTCACACAAAATAGTCAACATAGGAATATTATGGGGTATCTCCCCCAATCTAGTAATGTGTCGTAGGACAGCATGGTCCAATATATCCCACTCCACATCTGACAACCCCAAAGTAAGCAATGTACTCAAATGATAGGCCACCCGAAACTCTTTGGAGTGTATGTCCCTCTGCACAACACAAAACACAACAAAATTCTTACATTAACACACCATACATACTGCAAAATCAATCATCATAACATCAAAATTAATCAAAATACACATATTCCACAAAATAGTGCCAAAACCCTACTTTGGGATGCTAGTGCCCAAGAGCAAGGTCATTGAAACCCAAAAGTAGGTCACTAGTGTCAAAAACTAGGTGCTAGTGTCCACAGGGACATAAAATGCCCTGTACTCCCGCTTCTTCCAGGTCAAAAACACCAAAAATTCCAAAACTCAAATTTTGCTAAAAAATGTTAAAAACAAACATATTGGACAATTTTTTCTAAAAATAATCACACTTACCAACTCCTTGTCGTCTGTGAAACCACGACTGCCACTACCCTCTCAAATCTAGTCAAACTCACTGCTCTAACGCATGTGGCATCTTCACAGCTCAGAGCTCCAAATTTTAACTACTCTGGTACAAATGAACTTACAATGCACCATTTCACTATTACTATATATACTAATTCCACTTTACCATATACTATAGCTATCATTTGCAA
This sequence comes from Taxus chinensis, assembly GCA_019776745.2. Taxonomy (NCBI): domain Eukaryota; kingdom Viridiplantae; phylum Streptophyta; class Pinopsida; order Cupressales; family Taxaceae; genus Taxus; species Taxus chinensis. Next base: position 358,292 of record JAHRHJ020003365.1, read on the forward strand.
CCACTTTTACAACTAATACACATTGCATAGTTTCACTCATATCTTGAGCCTTGTAACTCCATTTGTCTCATTGTTTGCACCATATGAATCATAATTTCCTATAAAACTATATAATACAAATTTCAACATCTCATAGTCACATCTGACATATGTACAAATCCATATCTACTCATAATTTGACAATACTATCTTATACTATTTCTCATTTACTATTACAACATCTTATATGTCTTTTTCAGCTCAATGCTCATTTCTCCACCCTTCACCCTTTCTCCAAAAAGGGGGCATATAATCAGGATCATCTTATAATCCCTCTCAGGATACAATACAATCAATTGACACTCCTAACATATTACTATCACAACTTTCTCTGATCTCATTCAAACAAAGGTACAATCATTCTATACAACAATCAATACTTTCTACTATTTCAAATCTATTCCCCCAAATGACCTAATCTGGGTGAAAAACAAAAAACTTTATGTGATTAATCTCCAAAAAACATATTATTTTAAAGAATCTTCTATAACTCAAATCAAATTAATCAATCGATACAATAAACACATATATTATCTCTCTCAGATGACCTAACTTGGGAGCTGCATTATATTACTTTCACTTCTAGATGACCTAACTTAGAATCCATATAACACTATTCAAATTGGAACACCCATTACTATAGGAGTTGGGGAATGAGAAATCATTGCCTTTCCTATACTGCTCCTATATGGGTTCTTCAATCGGAACAAACAAATAATTTTCAATCAGAACTAAATTTGGTCTCTATCTGTCTACAATGGTTGGAACTTTTGGGGATGCAGTCATGGATGGAGAGTAAAACTAGACCTCTCTCCCCAACACTCTTCCTTTGGCAGCAAGATGCCCAAATCCTCCCATTTTCAAACAAATCAGGTTGGGAATTGATCACTCCCTACCTCTTCAATATCCTTTGGAAACAATTCAAAATCTCCAAAGTCTCTAAATTATTTCAACCATTTCTCCAAGTTCTCCTTATGATGGTTTTCTATCTCCACTTATGCCTCATGGGTCAAAGAATTGATCCATGGTTTAACATGCTAAAATTTTTTACATTCTACATGCACTTTACAACATGACTTCTCCAAACTGTACACATATATGTTCCTTACTTTCTTTACACTAATTGAATTTCATTCAAATAACATAAAAGGGGGAATGTAGACTCAAAATCATGCACATACTACTATTTTACTATGTTGTCAAGTATGTTGTTATATGCATGGATCTTAAGTAAGAAAAGTATTCATTGGTGACACAATCATTTGTCCATCTACTTTCTTTGATTGTTTTTATTGTATTTCTCTCCCATGTCTGTCATTTTTTTACCCAGTTCTAGTCAGGTCACAGGGATTCATGTCTGTCTTTGTTTTCAATTTTTTTTGTCATTCATCCCAGGACACCAACACTCACTCTAGATACTAGTTCCCAAGTACTCCTGTCCATTATGGGTGCTTCTGTCCTAATTGTTCTTTTTACACATTTTGACATTTGTGGTTAGCCTTTCTAGTTTTCTAATCCTCATCTTGTGTTCATAATCCACCTTTTGTGTCACTAGTTTTGAAATTAAAACAAGAGGTCCATATCTAAGGGGAAATCATATCTACATACATACTATCACTACTATCAAAGGGATTACAATTTTTTGGATGCATACATTGCATAGGAAGGGGAAGTGTTGAATTCCATACTACACCTTTGCATCTAATCTAGCTACAAACTACTATTTTGGCATCATCGGCGCGAAGACAACCTAAGGACACTATTTCACACACAAAAACAAATAACTACATGGATTTTGGAATGTAATGCATCACTCAATCATAAGTTCACTATTCATGTGACCGTAGGGGTCAATCTAAATTTAAATTTTGCATATTTCATTTAGATTTGATGTGTTTGTGAGCTTGTGCAGGGAGATATGGTTTTTTTGTAGGTTACAGGTACCTTCGGCAATCAAAGACCAAATATCAGGTGACTAACAACAATTGGCAACGAAACTATAGTGATACATAAGAAAGCAGATCCCGAGTCTTTGCACATTCACCAACGCACAAGATCAATCACTAGTGCGCAGACACATCTTTCCTGTACTAGGTTCCTGTGTCCAACATCATTCTCAAGTTCCAAAATTCATAGGGAGTAGTTACGATGCTAATTACATCTTGTCCAACAATTTACACTGCCTAGATCATTTCCAAATCCCACAAGAATTAGATAAGTCATTTATCTCTCCCATTATCTTATAGTTTTATATTGTTCGAGTGCTTAACATTTGTATCTTTACTATATTTTATCATATCGGTTACTCTAAAATTATATTTAATTCTATATTATTAAATCATCGTCTTCACATTTTTACTTCTTAAGGATCTCATACATGCAATATAACTCTAAAAACTGACCCGATAATCCTTTTATACTTCATATACAATGTCACCATATTGTTCCCATGCTTAATCATGTCTTCCTTGCTCCATTTCTCAAGTCACCATACCAAACCACAAGCTCCATGACTAGGAATAGGTCTAGAAAGACTACTACAACCCATGACATCACATGAACTGAAATTGAACTCATCATACACCTCATATATGCCATTATTATGTTGCTACCATGCTCTAACAAGATTTATCATCTCCAAAACTCATACCTCTATACCATTCTACATGTTCTAGATCTAGGATTAGGCTTAGAATGACCTGACTCAACCATGCCAACTCATGAACTGACCATAGAGACTCTTTACAGACTCATTAACACCTGTAACATACCTCTAGGACCATGTTTGATCTCATGACACCCTTTGACCAACTTTGTGTTAGGAATATATTTGGATTAGTGCTCACATATTTATTTGTAAGGGTTAAATGTAATATTCATATATTACATTAGTGAGATATTAATATTATGATATTAATATCATATTTGTGTGGGAAAAATAAAATAGTGTTATATTATTAATATGAGTTATCAAACAACTCATTATTAATAATATAGGTTGAATTATATTAGTTGTGAGTTTGTTGAATAAATAAATCATGTATTTATTTAGATTTGTGAGATATATTGTTGGATTTAAGAGTGATTCTAGGAGAGATATGTGAGTATATTGTGGGATTGAAGATTGGAGTTAAATCCTTGTATTAAGGAGATCATTATCATATATATTGTAAGCTCGTTCACCATGTAATTTGATCCAAACATATTACATAAATAATAAGATTATTTTTATATTATATTTTGAGCTCTGCAACATTGTTTCATGTCGCTTATTGCATTCTTCTATTATTTCATGTAATTGCTACTATTTTATATTAGAGAAGCTATCAATTTCATATCATCTGGTATCGGAGCAAACTAGGATGAGCTATAAGAGTTGTTGAGGGAAAAAACTGTGGCCTTTAGGATGCTTCCATCCTTGTGTTTTCAATTTTAGATTCATAACATAGGGATCACCAACAATCACATTAGTTGCAAACAATTATGTTTCTGGTCACCGATGATTCTATCAATGAATTGACAAAGACTTTTTGGAACACTAGAAATTTTGTTTCCAATTGCCAACGATCCCTCTGATCGTTAAGTATTACTGTGTAAAATTTGACAGTGATATTTTTCCTGTATTTTTTGTAATTTTTCCAAGATTTCTAATTTCAAATTGGGGGGATTTTCAAAATAAGCTTCAAAAAGACATTTTTTTGAGTTAAGCAGTAGATAATGGATGATGGAGGAAGGAGGTTAATTAGTGACCTCTCACTAGCCGTAAGTGACGGGGCCACACAATGAATTTTTGGCATTTGTTTTAGTTGTGTGAAAATAAGGACAGATGGATCATACCTGTTCAAAATTGTAATGTGTGAGTCATTTCCTGTATTTTCCCTTGAATGTAAGAAGATGATCTGAACTAAATATGTACGTTGATATGAAATGGTTGCTAGTTCAATTAGAAAACCTTCTTGAGAGTTTTTGGTTCTCTTAGAAAACATATACATAATGGTTGTTTATTCCATTAGAAAACCTTCTTGGGAGTTGTTGGTTCTCTTAGAAAACCTACTTGTGGTTGATGGTTCCAGTAGAAAACCTTCTGTAGATTAGTTGATAGTTCCACTAGAAAACCATATACATAGTGGTTGTTGGTTCCACTAGAAAACCTTTTTTGTTGTGCTTGATGGTTATCTAATTTGTAAAACCATATGTAAAACATGAGCAGGTACATGATAATGTTTTCCCCATGTTCGCACTAAGGGGGGAATGTTAGGAATATCTTTGGATTAGTGCTCACATATTTATTTGTAAGGGTTAAATGTAATATTCATATATTACATTAGTGAGTTAGTGAGATATTAATATTATGATATTAATATCATATTTGTGTGGAAAAAATAAAATAGTGTAAGATTATTAATATGAGTTATCAAACAACTCATTATTAATAATATAGATTGAATTATATTAGTTGTGAGTTTGTTGAATATATAACTCACGTAGCTATTTAGAGTTGTGAGAGAAATTGTTGGGTTTGGGAGTGATTCTATGAGAGATATGTGAGTATATTGTGGGATTGAATATTGGAGTTGAATCCTTATATTAAGGAGATCATTCTCATATATATTATAAGCTCACTCACCATGTAATGTGCTCTAGAAATATTGCATAAATAATAAGAGTGTTTTTATATTATATTTTGTGCTCTACAACATTGTTTCATGTCTCTTATTTAATTCTTCTATTATTTCATGTAATTGATGCTATTTTAGATTAGAGAAGCTATCAATTTATTATCACTATGGATATCTCATACAATGACTACGACAACTAGAACCATGCCAATACAACATGACAAGTCATCAAATCCTATCACTACCAATCAACCTTCATGTTTCACCGTTAACTTACACCTCATGGAGACTGATATGACACCATGAAACCATTTTCCATTAATGGATTTGAAATCAATGAAAACACTAAAACATAATGTCCAATAGTGGTAGCGGGTCACCAAGGGAATTTGGTGTGGCCAAATGTCACACCATCACATAAGGTTCATTTTTTCCATAAAACTAGCAACCAACCTTGAGCAATATCTTCATGATTGTGGGCTCTGAGATGAATGTTGAAACATGTTTGGATTTTTTTGAGGATTGCATATATGGGAAACAAAAGTGAGTAAGGTTTATCAAGGTTGGACCTACAAAGAAAGGGAGTAAGTTGGAGATGGTACATTTTGATGTATGGGGTCCGACTCAGGTATCATCTCTTAGGGGTTTAAGTTATTATGTTACTTTTATTGATGATGCAAACAGGAAAGTTTGGGTATATTGTATTAGAAAAAATCTAATGTATTTGACACTTTTGTTAAATGGAAAGCCTTGGTAGAGAGTGAAACAGGTTTTAAGCTAAAATGTCTTAGGTCAGATAATGGAGGGGAGTATTGCAGCAATGAGTTTGATGATTATTGTTCTAAGAATGGAATCCACAGGAAAACATTGAGTTCCAAGAACTCCGCAACAGAATGGGGTCATAAGAAAGGATGAAAATAATAATAATGGAACATGTTCTAGGAGCATGAGGTTACATGCAGGACTCACCTCTTTCTTTTTGGGCAGAAGTAGTGAGCACAACTATGTACTTGATAAACAGAGGACCCTCAAGTGTTCCTTAGATGGAGGCATACTTGAGGAGGCTTGGTATGGTAATAAAGTTGATTATTCATTTCTTAGAGTCTTTGGATGTGAGGTGTTTGTTCATATAGACAAGGATGATAGGACCAAGCTAGAGGCTAAATCAGAAAAATGTACTTTCATTGGTTATGGTGGTGATGACTTTGGATATAAATGTTGGAGTATTAAGGACTTTAAGAAAATCATTCGATCTAGGGATGTGGTATTTAATGAGAAATTCATGTATAAGCAATACTCAGTTGTCAGGAAAATAGGGAAGAATCCAAGAAAGAATATGCAGTCGGTAGAGGATCTTCTGGATGGGAAAGTGACACATGAATCGGTTCATTCGAACGTGACTCAACAAGAACCCCAAACTCCTATATTGAGGAGGTCTTCTAGGGTAAGAAGAGAACCTGAATGTTTTTCTCCTTCTCTTTATTATTTATTACTCACTGACAGTGGAGACTCCAAAGAAATTTGATGAAGCAATGCAGGTAGATGATCCAGGAAGAAGTGGGAGCAAGCCATGGATGAGGAGCATCAGGCTCTCATGGAGAACCAGACATGGGATTTGGTGAAGCTACCCGAAGGAAAAAGTGGTCACATTGCAGAACAACATGGGTGTACAGAGTCAAAGAGGAAGAAGGAGGCAAGAAAAGATACAAGGCCCGGTTGGTGGTAAAAGGGGTTTGCATAGAAATAAGGCATACATTTTGATGAGATTTTTTCTCCTATAGTAAAAATGAATTCTATTAGAACTGTTCTTGGAATAGTTGCAGCAGAAGACTTGCACTTAGAACAGCTTGATGTAAATACTACATTTCTCCATGGTGATTTGGAGGAGGATCTATATATGCAACAACTAGAGGGCTATGAGGTCAAAGGTAAAGAGGAGATGGTGTGAAAACTGAAGAAGAGCTTGTATGGCCTGAAACAAGCTCCACATCAATGGTATAAGAAATTTGATAGCTTCATGATGGAGTAAAGGTTATATTAGATGCCATTCTAACCATTGTGTATACAATCTCTCCTCTTTTGAGGATGGTCAAGTTATATTAAAATGTGTTGTATGTGGATGACATGTTGGTTATAGGTAAAAACATATACAGGAAATAAAAGTACTTCAAGAAGCAGCTAAGTAATCCTTTGACTAATGAAGGATTTGGGGGTAGCCATGAAAATCCTTGGTATGAGGATATATCAGGATAGGAAGGAATGGAAGATGATTTTATCTAAAGAAGAGTACATTAAGAAGGTATTGGATAGGTTTAATATGTAGGATGCTAAACCGGTTGGGTCTCCTTTAGCAGGCCATTTCAAGTTATCAAAGGAGATGTGTCCCAAGACAGAGCATGAAAGAAACCATATTTCCAGGGTACCTTACTCATCATCAGTTGGTAGTTTGATGTATGCCATGGTGTGCACTAGGCCTGATATTTCCCATGCAGTGGGAGAAGTGAGTAGATTTATGAGTGATCTAGGTAAAGATAATTGACAGGCAGTAAAGTGGATCCTTCAGTATTTGAGAGGGACCATGGGGAAAATTTTGTTCTACAGTGGATTAGAACACCACTTTGCATGGTTATGTAGATTCAGATATGGCTGGAGATGTAGACATTAGGAGGAGCACGACAGGTTATATTTACACTGTAGGTGGGACAACAGTGAGTTGGATTTCACAGACTACAAAAGCTGGTGGCTTTGTCAACCACAGAGGATGAGTATGTTGCTGCAATAGACAAAGCAAAGAAAATTTGGTTACAAAAATTTCTTGAGGATTTGGGGCATAAGCAACGAGGAATGGAAGTCTTCATAGTGATAGTTAGAGTGTTATACACCTAGCTAAGGACTATGTTTTCCACTCTAGGATGAAGCATATATAGTTAAGGTACCATTTCATCAGGATAGCTTTGGAGGAGGAAAAGTTGAAGCTAGATAAGATTCATACCGGTCAAAATCCTACATACATGATTACCAAGGTGGTCACAAGGGAGAAACTGAAGTTATGTTCAACTTTGGTTGGTCTTCACAGATGACTAGTGAAGGGTTAAGAAGCTTGCTCAGAGGAAAAAAATAGTCTCCAAGTGGGATATTGTTAGGTTGTGGAGCCTGTTTTCATGTGTGAAAGTGTTGAAGACTGTACATGGAGCTCGTACACTTTTCTGATCCTCGCAGGGGTTCGAGGGCTGGGTAGGCCCCGAATTTTTTTTTGTAGGTGTAAATTTTTTTTTGGCCTCGAAAAAAAATGCACGTTGACATTTCAGGAAAATGCTCTTCTCATATGGGTAGGATTTTTGACCCATAGGTTTATGGGATGGGTTTTTTCCCATGGTTTTGATACCCACGGTTTTGTAAAACTACTTAAGCAGTTGTCTATTTATATGGTCTTATGCATATGATAGGATGTACAAGTAACATTATTGCAGATGTGTTTTGAATTTGGGTGTGAATTCTGTAGAGTTTTGTTGAGCATAGCTCCAAATAGATCTGGGTATTGTATTGAGAGAGAGGTGGCTTGTAATAAAATTTGAGCAAGTGATTCTTGGTGGACGTATCCCAAATTAGGTGAACCATGTTAAATACTATCTCTTTGTGTTCTTTTATTATTCTGCACTTTTATTTCAGATCTGTAATAATTTCTGCATATTAGTTTCTACTGTTGCAATTCTGTGAGGGATTATTCCGCATATTTTATCCCTTATTTCCTAATAATTGGTATCAGATCCTGGTTTGCATTGCATGAAGCATGTTGAATCATATTTCTGCAAGTCATTTAGCTTGAGTGGGATTTTCCTATGTCAAGATGATGGAAGATCTAAGGGTTGATAAATTCACATGGGAAAAATTTTAGTCTGCTGGAAGATGTACCATGGAAGATTACCTTTACAGAAGGATACAAATACAATGTCCTGTCTGAGAAAGTAATCAAACACCTCAAGATATGACAGATGCATAATGGGACTTTGTTGGATAGGAAGGCATTTACCATCAACAATACGGTCTATGTCAACCATCTTGATGATTCCATAATCATGTTTCAAAGGAACTCCTAACAATACAAAAGGGCCCTGATAAATGCATTAGGGAAGTTATATAAAAACCTATCTTCCAAATCTAGACTACAAGATATTTTTCAATGAAAAAGTTGTTCAATATGAAGATGTCAGAGAATAGTTTAGCAGAGTCAATTTATCAATGTATTTCAATACGGTTGATGAATATGCTAGAACTTCAATTACAATAGAATTTGATGAAGAAGTTACCTAAAATTAATATTTCTCTAACAATGAGATAAATAACTTCACATTGGTAATTATATCCCTCATGCAAAGTGTGTAAGAATGAAAAAAACCTTCAAAGGTACATTACATCCAGTACATTATTTGAACTCACAAACATGCATGCTAAATGATACACTATTCCTTTAGAATGTTAATGAGCACAAACCACATAATATAATACTTTGACCTCCAACTCTGTATCATATACTCTGTAATCACCACAAGGATTGAAAACTCATGATTGATGTTATTTAGTCCTAAAGCTCAAGATACACTTAATGCATGCACCAAATATTGTCAATGTGTAATCATAATTGTGCTAGTGTCATGATGACTGTACAAACTATGTGATGTATGTCACTGTCAAGATGCAAGGAGTAAATACATGTAACCAATTGACTAAAATCCCCTCAAACTATTAGTTTATATAGTATGATAATCTTGAATCACAAACATAAAATAAACAGATCGTGTATAACACCTAAAATAGGTATGATTACATGATCATGAGGAGTTGAATCAATATGAATATGATATCAAGGGAACACATCCTTCATAATTTTCTTGATGTAAAACACAATACAGTCAATATGTTACCATGTAGACTTAAATGTAAGGATATGACTTTGTGTTCAACTAATAAGATGTCTATGACATATCTGTGATCATAGAACAACCATGGTAATGTGTAGAATTACTTTTAGCTAATATTATTGTCAGGATTCATGTGATTGTACTCATACATGTATTTGATGTATTTTTTCAATCCCAAGTCACAGTATGAACTAAAGTACAAGAGTATGTCATTGGATAAATGTCTCACCTAACTTGTGGATGAATATGCATATGAATAAGGAGATTTATTACGATACAATGAATTTCTTCTCATATCTTGTCTGAATATGTAGAGGGGGGGGGATGATTGTTGAGTGTTATGCCCCTCAAGTTCTGTAGGATTAGAATAACTTAAAATCATGTAATGTCATCTATAAGATCTGTCATTTCAGGGTCAAATCGAATGGATAAGCATGTAAATATCTTGTGTCTTTAGCAAAGTTCAGGTTGATCACAAATGACATTATGTGTAAGTTGTACATACCCATGGCATTTCCTCATAGTGAATCTTGGAGGAAGTTGGACAATGTGTGCATACCATCGAGTTTTAATTTCCTCATTCTATAACCAATAAATTTGAACTATTGCAAATGAATACATGATACCTTTGAAATGGTTATGGAACCCTAATGATATGATTCTGTTATGACTCAAGAGACTTTAAAAGTACCTTCCCAATGTAATCAGACCATGATTCGACACCTTCCTAATTTAAGTGGAGCAAGTAGGATCAACGTTCATGTGTGGAAGATTGTAAGATGAAAGACACCTAACAAGGTGACCTGATAACATGATAGTGATGTAAAGAACCCATAATAAAGATGAAGGACTAACATCAGTGGTGCTAGTTGTAGAAGGTCCTCAATCCCGTGAAAGCCTACTTTTGAGTAGAACCTTCTCATGTGTATTTCTAAAATGTCATCACAAACTCAAGGATACAAATGGAATATTCCATTCCTCAATATGAATTATTCATGAAAAGGTTCTATGTAAATGATCGGGGTGGTGATGGAGGTGGTCACATGTGAATCATAGCTTGATAGAGTTGCATGCCATAGAACTTTGAGAAAAGCCCCTGATAATAGAATCATAGTTAGTAGTAGTGCGGGTTATCGAATGAATGGAATATGCAACATCTATAACATCTCACATAGCATGATCTTTTAAAGTGGTGGTCTTAAACCTGAGTAAATATTTCATCAACCTCTTTAGGTTGAGGACCTCAGTTTGTAATATGAGTGTGTGGAATAGGAAAGTAGTAATAGGATGGTGATGGTCTGGAATATTCCTTTAAGCATCGCAACCATTGAAAAATAGTATATTCAATACCTTCATATATGAATTTGACACAATAACACTTTGAAGTTATGATGTTTCTTGCATTATTTGCATGAGGACATGAAGCATTCCACATGGACTACCAAGCAAAAAGTTATATGGACTTGAAATATCAATGAAAAATAACTTACAATGCCTTGGATAACTTTTTGGCCCATTTCCTATCAATGGAATCAATACCAACACATGTATGGAATTTGAAACCATCATATGCTCGTTGTAAGTGAGAGAGATTGGACTAACATCACGAGTGAAAAGACCTAGCTTTCTATAATGAAATGACAAAGGATCATAAGTTAAGTTAAAATCCATTTTTAATAAAGTGTGCTTAATACCCATATTAAAGATTGCGAATCATGATATGCAAAGGGGGGTCATATGGCAAAAGTGTTATATCAAAATGATTAGATTTGAATGCTAATGTCTGAGATACCATATGCATCATTCAAATGGGATTGATAGGAATAAGTCTTGGATGCATATCATTAGCAATGTGAGTAGTAACAAGATCATGATGTTGGTACCTATGAAAACCAATAAGGATGTACAAGAAAATAATCATTAATGGGAAATTCAGGATGAATAGACTTAAGGTATCGATAAAGATGAGGATCCATAAAAGTGTCAAGATCGAATTTTGTTCATCCAAGAATGATTAAATCAAAATGGAAATATCCCAAGTCTAATCTAAGATTAACAACAGTAAATGCAGTAAATAACCCAAAGGAAATAACCTAAATCAATCTAGCTATGAAAGTATGACCAACCCCTTAATGAATCAACAATTAGAGAGGTCCTTAGCTGATTTGATTTTCACCTTGGAATTGTCATGTCGAGTTATTTCCGAGATGATACATGAAAATAAAAGAAAAACCACACAAAGGACTTTCCTAGAATGATACATATAGTTGTCTAGCTAGACTGGGGTGCCTAAAGAAGGATAGGGGTGTTTGGGGTGCCTTGAAACTTATGATATCTTGCCATGGTCTGTGAAAATGATCCCTGAAACCTCCTTTGAGGTGTCATTGAATGATCGTCTGTCACACTTTCTCTTCCTATCGCCTGAATGTCGCTAAACTTCATTGGATGTCACTATAAATCAGAGACGGAGGAAACACCTACAAAACCCCAAACAAAGCATCAAAACCCTAAAAAATAAAGATGCATATGAAGGCATTAGATTATCCTCAATTGCTAAATGGATGTAATTATCACTGAGCGCTGCACTACATCTCACACCCAAAGTAGTTCTAGGTGTGTGTGTTAAAATCATTCCCTAGGTGCTCTTGAGCCAGTCACACTTTGTGAGTAGTGAGTAATAAATAGATATAGAATGTAAGTAAATGATACATGGAATATAATGAACTCCCCTCATATGAGGTGTGATGCAGATGAACTATACCTTTTCCCTTGTGATGAAGCTATATGGATGAAAATAGAGCAATAGAATCATTTGATGGACTACAACCACTAGGTGCTAATAGTAGTGAATTAGTGCTTGGTCCCTCAATTATGAGTCTCATAATAGAAAAAAATTCAACCATGAATATTTCACATGGATGGTTCTCTATGTTCTAATTTCTGTAATTAAACTCTGTCACTTAAAGAGGATGCCACAAATCACTAAAAAGCATAAAAATCTCAACTGCCAGACTACCTAAAGCTTCCCAAAAAGTGAGACCTAAAGTGTAAAGAGGATTAGGTGCAATGGGACCAGGGAACTTGGGGCACCTCAGTATTGGCTGGGCGCCCCAGTCAGGAAAAAGGGAAAAATGTAGTATGAAAACTAGATTAGGTTGAGTACAAGGTGCAAGAGGTAGAAAGTAACGACAAAAGCAAAATAAAATGGCCAAAGACATGGGTTAATTAGTACTTTTTTCACTCAATAACCATATGAATAGTGGTATGTGATCTGGGACTAAGATAGTTATCCTAAAGTGCACGTGATTTTGTGTCTACAAATGGGTTAAAAATACAAGCCATATGAGGATTAAATTGGAGTGATGATTGAAAAAGTGAATGTCAATATATTAAATATGGCGAAGGAGAAGGGATCCTTCTTACACTTGCACATGTAAGCTAGGACCATGTCAACTCAAACATAAGAGATAGGGATGGATTGCTCAGATTTCATGCCACCAAGGGGTCTCAAATTTAAGCTTGAATTCATTGGATAAAATTTGGAGATCATGCCTCTATAAAAATTTTCAAGTACCTCACACTCAAAAAAGCCAAGGATAAAATTAAGGCCATCTAGACTTCTTACGTCCATCTCACTAGTCTTCCTAAAATTTCCTCGCCTTAGATGGAATGCTAAAAAATGGTATTATAAGCCCATGATTATGCATATGAGAGATCATTCAAATTTCAACAAAGAGAATGTCAAAATAAGAGATCGAAGCCCCATGAAAGAAGATCCATTCAAATTTCAATAAAGTGATGATTTTGAACTAAGAGACGAAAGGATGAATTTTTTTTCTCAAAGTTCAACAAAGTGGATGTTGAAATAAGAGCTGATGAAAAAAAGAAGGGAGTGCTTGATATTTTAGCAAAGTGAATGTATAAAAATAAGACAAAGAACTTCATTGAGAATACATTTGCTTGCAAGCTTATAAAGAATCATTTGACAACAAAGCATTAGGGAATATTATTAATAAAGGAAATATTAAATATATCCTTAAAGTTAGAGGTATAAAGTTAATTACTGAGTTGGAACGGATCAAACCTATGGATTTTACAAATGTATGCCTATAATAAGTTTTCCAAGCTCATTAGGATCTCCAACATATCCAGGCCTAGACTCATCATTAGGTTGGAGAAAGCAAGTTCAAATCAAAAGTCAATATATTCTTGACAACATCATCATTGTTTGGGAATGGATAATGGAATGAAGATCGGTGTCTCTGGAAGGTTTGAAGTAAGCATCTTCCTCAAGCTCAATTTTGAGAAAGATTATGATTGTAATAAATGGCCTTTTATTCCCTCTACACTTAAAACACTTTGATTTAGATGAAGTTTTTAAAATGCTTGTGCAGTTCAGTACCCTTTTCTGCTAAGAGCTTTGGTAATTATTTTACTAGTTGGAAATAAGTATTTTACCCTCCTTTTTGTTCCATATAACAGGATGTTTACCCGCTTTTGCATAAAACCTACATGTTCTTGCAGCTGAAGCGATTTGGGTCTATTTCTTCACTTATGTACATATAGAGAGGGGTATCATGATGGGAATTTATTTTCTTGATCAAACCTTGTTGTTTATTAATGGGCACTTTGTTAATGATCCTTTTCTCATTCTTATTGAATACCTAAGGATTATTTCAAGGAAGCTTTACATTTGGATATTTTTTTGCAAAGCATTTGGGTCAAATCTACAGTGGGCTAAGATAAATGTTATAGGAAAAGTATGGTTTTCCTTTTCTTGAACAAGGCTTACAAGTAATTTAGTTTGGAATAGATAAAAAGAGGGGATTAATTCAAATTCATAACTATTCCTTTTTATTTTGATTTTTCCCACTCATATTTTTGGTATTCGATGGTTGATCATGTGGAAAATAAAGATATCCTACCACATTACTAAGCATCTTTCCCTCACCCACAAGCGATTCCAGGTTTGAACCAAAATTCTTGGTACCACACCACATAGTTATTTCTCATCTTGATTAAATGTCTCCCTTTAAGGCTATGTTATGATAAACTGTTTAAATTGAAAAATTACAAGATATTTCTCATTGGTGATAGTAAAAAATAGATCATAATTTGGCTCCATCATAAATTTGATTTATGCCAATATTTTGTTTCCTTCTACAAGAAAGAAAGGAGCCATGTGTATGTATGTGAAATCCATCTACCAAAACATTGTTCTTTGTTGGCCTAGAGGTGGGTTGATCCAAGCTATGGAAGGAAATGAAACTTGTAAAAAATCTTGTTAAGACATTATATTTCAAGGGAGGAATTTCCCTAGGTAAAGGTGGGAATTGGTTTTGAAAAATATAGGCTTCTATACACTTCATATCACCAGTATGGAAATTAAAATTGAGGGATTTTTTTTCTAAAAGCATCTGGAAAGCCTTTGAATTAGTAAAACCACGTCTTAAGTAGCTTGCGCATGGTTTCAGAACTAGGATTTTCTTTGACTGATCACAATATATGGTGATCCCCTATTATGACATCTTTTGGCATAACATGTACCATAAGAGAGATGGAGCTGAAATGTCATACGTTATAAGGAGTGCTCAGAATTCTTCATTTTTCTAAAAAGAGCATTGCTTCTATATATAGGGATGTTGTCATCTTCTAGAGACTACAAGGATCTTATGGCTTGATTTGTAGAGGAAGTTTCCATCTCTTAGCTTCTACCCTACCTTCTCTTTTTACTCCCATATTAAGGAGCTGATTTTGCTAAATGTAATGCTTCATAGAGGTGAGCCTTATGGGACTTTAGTTAACCTTTGGTTTGATGGGAATATTGGCGATGGAATTATGATACAAATAACTTTGTAAAGATTAATCCTGTAAAGTAACTATAATAGATTTTACTAACGTAATAAAATCTTTGGCGCTAGATAATCTCAATAAGGCAGGTAAGGAAATTACACTCAGCTGATCACACTGATGACTATCGTAGAGTGTCACATAGGTTATTGGAGAAAAAAGTATCAGGAACGAGTGTGTAGAGGTCCCAAAAACAATAGCTATGGAAGATCTGAGTGGACTGGGACACCTGGAGGGGGACTAGGGTGTCCACAGGCACTCTGGTCTGTAATCTAGGCACCTTGGTTTGGGAAAAAGCCCTAAAACTAGTTATCACAGGGTTGGAAGGTGGTTTGAAACCCTCGCTGTGTGTCACATCAAACTCGCTATCCTACATAGTATGTCAAAAATCATTATTCCCATCCTAATGCTAAAGACCTGGCATAAGATCTTTCCAAAAGGAAGTTTACTGCACACATAAAAAATACAAATGTAGAGTGAATGGGATGGAATGACCTCAGGTGCCAGAATAGTGGGCTTACTAATCTGATCGCTGCACTACATTTCAGACCCAAATGTAGTTTTGGTGAGTAAATGTGCATATTGTTAAAATAAGGTGCTCTTGTGCTAGTCACACTTTGGTGTGTATAGCGAGAAATAATCTAACTATAAGAAAATGTAGTAGTATGTGTTGCATGGACCTATATGAATATCCTATCCCCCCTAGGGAAGTGTGATGCATACTGCCACTAGCTTATGCCTTGATGATGGAGCTATGTGGATGCAAATGCAATCAGATGGATGCAACTCCTAGATGAGTGATAGTAGTAGTACCATGATGCTAAGGTCTCTCATTATGGTCTCATACTAATGGTTTTATTTAGTACAGGGTTATCTTGATCTAGATTTCATAATTGAACCCCGACATGGCCTAGCTAGGTGGGGATATAAGCATGAAAAATGGATCTTATTGAAAGAGCCCAAAAAGTGGCTAGAAAGTAGAGGTAAGGTGACACCTGGCACCTCATTGGTGGGATCCTGGGCTTACCCACGGTGCACCCTAGGAAAATAACTACCCTCCGTGCCCCTAAACTAGCCTAGAATTTACCAGATAACACCCTAGTCACACTGGCACATCACTCAGCCTTGACTGAGCACTCACCCAAAGCACGCAAAGGTACCAGGTCCCTCTTTAGGGTTGTTGTAGCAGGATGTTAGCATGATGAAGGAAGAAACATATAGATTCATAACTAATCCATCATTCTACAATGCATTCTACATTCAGATATATGAAAGAACAAGCTTAAACAGTAATCATGATTGAATTAATAACATGCACTACTCAATTACACACAGAATGACACTTAGATTCAGCCAATATCTTCCATCTATTAATAAATACAGAAGCTCCTTACAGTATTGTCAATCTATACCAATGTGCGTATGGATCTGATACAGTAATTCAGTCATATGTGTATATCTCTATACCTCCATACATCCATCACACATACATACACACACTCTGTATATTCTCTATTACACTTTTTCTACTATGTACCTAACATCATATATATAGGGTGGGGACTTTCCCTTCACCACTTATCTATTCCAGAAATAGGCCGCATGCTATTGATAGCCACATGCCATTTACAGGCATAGCCACACATGCAAGTGTGCTATCTATAGACCTCTTGCAGTTAACTGAAGTGTCAATCCTATTCTTAGCTTGTCTCCATGCAAAATGCTTCGATCCACTCCTCCAAAGATAGACAATGCATGGTGCACATGTCTCTGCATCGTTGGTGTGTTCCACATGCCATCTTCTAAAAATAGGTCTTCATGCTCAAAATTGGCTAAGTCCTGAAAGCTGAACTTGCCTTCCATGTGGGTCCTTCCTGTCCTTCCGTGCCCTTGGTCCTGGCCTTCTATCCCACGTGGACTCCTTGTGTGATCTTTGACAAGTATTCTTTGATCAACATTACCCCACACTAATCTCATTGTCATCCCGACAATGGGTATCTCCAAAAATTGAAGTAAAGAATAGAAGAATGGAAAGAATAAGAATGAAAGAATGTAGATAAATAAAGAATTTCTATGAGGTTATGAGGCAGCCTCCTCTGTATCAGTTTGAAGTATCAACTCTGGATACTCCTCCTTTATTTCAGCCTCCAAAACCTACCATTCAGTGAGTGCTTGTTCTACTTTTTCTGGGATGTCCACAACAATGGATTCCAACTCATCCCTTGCAATCTCTCCTTTCTCATTCTACAGAACCAACACAATGCTGGACATTGATGTCATTCTCCCTTCTAAAAGATCCATCTTCTGCGCAATTAGCTTCCCAAGCTCTTCCAGCTGAGTCTTGTGTGGCTCTTGTGCTACTGCCAGGGCCTCGCGCTTCTGTTTAACCATTGACAATCTTTCTGCATGGCCCAATGTCTCATCCTTCATCACTTTCTGGACCTCATTGTTTTCTTCTAGGGTCTTTATGTTGATAAGCACCTCTGGAGCTGTGCATATGTTTAAAGCCTGGTCTACTTTCTTCAATACTTCCTGTAATGCTTGCAACAACCCTTCATAAGATGCAATCTTTCACATCACTGATGCTTTCTCTTGTTCGACATCTTATTCTGAGATTCTTGGCACTGGCATGTGTAGAGGTTCATCTTCAAGTACCAAGTCCACCAACTTTCCTACATAGTGTATCACTGAAGGAAATGTCTGTGGTACCTTGGCCTCCAAGTGTGGCCTTGCTCTGATGACATTGTCCCCAATCTCCTCTGTGATGCTGATAAATACCTCATTTTTCTTCTGTGTGAAGTCCCTCTCCTGTGTTATGTGTGCTATCTCTGCATCCTTTGTCTTCAGCTCCTCACGCAGTGCTCTGATTGTTGCAGCTTTGTCCATGTTTCTTCTAGCCACCTCAGCAGAAACCTTCACCAATGCATTGCTGACCTACTCATCTGACATGACAGTAGGCTTTACTGTCATGTGTCTAGCTTGGGGTGCCTTCTTCAGTCATCTCAAAATGCATGACTCTTCACACACATCAAATTCAGGCTCATCCATGTGGGTGTGCATTGACCATGATAGTTTCTTTTGAGTGTGCACAGTCACCATATCCTCATCCATTAGCTCCCAGCTGAATAAATCCTTTTGTGCTATCATGCTCTGGAAGTGGGTGCAGACAATTTTATCTATGTCCTCTGCATACCCCATGGCTGGTGGAATGTGCTCTCCACTTGTTCTTCTAGACCGTTGCTGCTTAGGAACTTTAGCTTCCAAATTTGGGACTTGTGTCTCCATGTCCTGAACATTCTCTACAGCTGTCTCCTCAAGTATTTTCTCATCCTCTTCTTTTTCCTTTGATTCCTCACCCTGTTCTTCTGTGTTCTCTGGAAGTGTAGGAGAATTAGGTGCTTTCCTCTGACTCTTCCACCTCCTCATTTAAATTTAGTTTCCTCTTTCTTTGCATGGTTGCCTCCTTCTGTCGAGAGATTCTGGGTGATTTGTGTATAGTGGTTGGAGTAGCACCTTAGGCCATTGTTCTCCTAAACACCCTCTTAAACCTGTGCTCCCCTTAGATTGCATTCAAGTCCTCATCATACCCCTCTTGTGGCTTAGGTGGTGTAATGTCACACTCAGCTTCACCCTTATTTGTAGGATGTCTCCTACCTCTATGCTCCAAACCACCACTATCTTCATGCTCCTCCTCCTCATCCTCCACTTCAATTGGCTCTGTGGGCTTAGGCGTTGGGATGTTCTCCATTGTATGCTTTCCCTTTGGTGGTGCTGGAAGTGTGAACTCACCTTCCACATACTTGTTATTCTCCATCTTTGGCTTCAGCTGGAGATACACCAATGTTGCCCCCACATCTGCTACAACCAGACTTATTGGCTTAATATTCAGCACCTCTGAAATGATCCTCTCTGTATAAGCACTTCTTCCAGGATACACATACTTCTTCCTCAATGTATGGTAGTCGCAGTCTACCTTATCTGCATTGAATACCAGTCGGTGTGTGTCTGTAAATCTGTGAACAGATGCTTGGAAATACCTTGCAGTGAATGCGTAAGGAAATTTACACCAAGGGCTCCAGACTCCATCTTTCATTGGGAAGCGTGTGATGTAGAAATGTTGATATACAACAAACTGGACTTGTTTCCCTACCACTGCTGGTAGGTCCTTTGGGATGTGCCACTCTTCTCCAAATGTCATGCGGAGCCTGTCATACCATTTCTCCACCCTTTGCTTTACGTCATCTGTCATGGCCCCTTTACATAGATACTTGTTGAATCTTTCAGCTGGTGACTTGTTCTCCATGGGGTATTCCCATACTTTTTCCTTTGGTCCGTCTGGTACTCCAATCTCCATGAATACCAGTGATAGTAGAACAGCCCCAAAGCTGATCTTCCCTCCTGTGCATGCTTCTTTGACTATTTTCTCTGCAATATAGCCTGCAATGTTGTAGATTTCCCCTTCTGACATCTTACGTGCCATGTGTAACCACATAGTATTTACCTGTGACCACCGCTCCTGATCATTCAACTTTGTAACAAGGTGTGCTGCAGCTTGCACAACTAGACAGTTCTTCAATTTGTCTATATCCATTCCGCGCGGACCCTTCAGGTACCCCAACTCCTGTCTGGTCTTTAAAATCATGGCTTTATCTATGAGATCACTTTTTATGTCCTCTCCTGTGGCCTTCAAACCTGTAACTGATGAGATAAGTGCAGATGAGATTCTAACTCTGTCCTGCAAAGTAGAAGAAGTCCTCGTGCACCCTGCTCATGAGCCACTGATACAAGGGCTCATACTTCCTGAAATATGGAAGCTCATATAATTGGTAGACCCCAATTCTCTTCAGAAGCTTCTCACCTGCATCATCATAAACTGGCATGTCATCCACCGTGCGCTTGTTCATCCTAGCAGTGAGCAAGGAATCGAGCTCCTTCTTGTTCTCCAAAGTCCTGTGATTGTATTCACTTACTTTTCTCTTTCTGATGGGTGAATCCCATTCCTGGCCGATGATGACTCCTTCTGGATATTACATTTCTGAAAAATGGCTTTCAGGTGCCATCTCTTCCTCCTCGATGACCACCTTCTTCTTTCCTTTTACTGCTGCTGCAGATGCCTTCTTAGGTGCCATTTTTACCTTGCAAATGTCTCCTCTTTAACTCTGCAACTTTGTGAATCAAACCCTAGCTCGATTCAATCATGCCCTAGGTGGAAACTTTGTAACCTAACTCTTTTCTGTCTCCCTGCTTCACTCAAACCCTTCACCACCGGGGATGCAAGCTTCTTTTCACACAGATCTGGTTGTCACGCTTGGTTTCACACCCTTCGCACCTTAACCCGATCACTCGGCTCTTCGCACTTGGCTCTTTCCTCAAATACTCTTAGTCGCAATGGTAAAAATGAATCTGCATTCCATCCTTATATAATTTTTTCAAATTTTGATGCATTTATTGCTCCTTCACCTACCAAATATCCCCTCATTCATTGACCAAATTCATTCATTCCACGTGGTACATCTTCGTGCCCCAGCTATAACCTTCTAGCGTGCCTTCCTACCCTCTGGTCACAGACTTCTCTTCAGTGCGTGCCCTTGCACCTGAGTACCTCATCACTGTACCTTCTCCTGGTAGTTATCATGGCCTCCACTTACCTCACGTTATACTGTTCTTTCATTCATCTCCATCCTTGGTCACTTTTGAGAAGCAATCTTCTTTTGACTTAAAGCACACCCGTAGCAGCTTATTCCTTTCACCTTTCAATTCCCACAGTCTTTTACTTGGATAACTACAACCACCCCACACTAAAGGTATGTGCAGTCCTCTGCGCATAAACATTCTTCATATAGTAATTAGCTTCATGCGCGCAAGCGTGCTTATTACACAAAAACAACAACTAAATTGACAAAGCATAGCGACAATGAAGGAAATACATTAAGGAAATACAGAATTGAAAACCTAATCTAAATGGCAATACTACCTTATTACAAACACCAAGAAGACTTATTTATAGTAGGGCTTCAGCCTACTCCCGTTAAAGTAACTGGGTAGTCGTGTTCCATCAAGTGCTTCTAACTGGAAAGCACCTGATTCAAGTATAGAAGTGATGACATACAGCCCCAGCCAATGTACTTTGAGCTTTCCTGGATGGCGCAAGAACTTTGAGTCATAAAGAAGTACCATTTGTCCAATCTCAAACTTCTTATCCCTTATGTTTCTGTCATGCCATGCCTTCTACCTGGCCTTTTCCTGCTTCTGACTCCATCGTGCTATGGCTCATCACTCATCCAGTTGAATCATCTTCTCGATACGCTCTTCTAAATCCTGTTCATCAGCTAGACCTCCAGTGTGCAATGCACAAATAAGGTAACATAAATTCTATAGGGAGAACAACTTCCATGCCAAACACCAACTGAAATGGTGTGGCTTTGTTCAATCTCTTGTAAGTTGTTCTATATGCCCAAAGAACAACTGACACTTTGTCATTCCAAACCTTTCTTCCAACATCACAATTTTTTCTCATAGTCTAGCTCAAACTCTTATTAAAGGCCTCAGCAGTTCCATTTGCCTGAGGATGGTGGGATGTATTTTATGGTGTGCAACCATAAACTCATCTAATAGGATCCTGATTGTCTCATTCAAAAAGTGTGTACCTCTATCACTTGTCAAGCTTAAGGGACATCCATATCTTGTAAGAACATTCTCCCATAGAAACCTAGCTGTTGTAGCTACTGTACAGTCCTTGGTAGGTGTTGCTTCTACCCACCGTGTGAGATAATATGTGCAAGTAATGATATAGTGATCCAGTCCTGCGCGCGGCTGGTGAAATAGGTCCTACAAAGTCAATGGCCCATTTCTCAAATGGTTCGGCACTAGTAATTGGTCTCAAAGGCATCTCATCTCTTTGCCCTGGTTTTCCTAGGTGCTGACAATGATCACATGCCTTACAATATTCTTTACAGTCCTTATACAATGTCTCCCACCATAATCCAACAAGTAGGATCTTCTGGGTAGTCGCATCACCTGCATAATGGCCTCCTGCAATACCACCATGAGCTTCTTCCATGATATCCTTACGCTCATGCTCTAATACACAACAATGTAATACTTCATCTCTCTACCTAGCTTGTAAAGGTCACCACTGATTAACATAAATGGTGCCGCGTGTATAGCAAGCTGCTTCTTTTCTAATGCTTTCATTCCTTCTGGTGCCATACCTATTCGTAGAAAGACAACAATGTCTTCTAATTCCATGGGTGTGTGTTGTAACCTATATAACTATGCATCTGGCATGGTTTCTTCAATTGTCTGTGCATCCTCTCCTGAATTGATTCTAGATAAATGGTCTGGTCCAGAATTACTTTTCCCTGGCTTCACCACAACTGTGAAGTCAAACTCTTGAAATAGGAGCACCCATCTGCATATGTGCCCCTGTAAGATGGGCTTGTTTACCAAGTACTTCAATGCCATGTGATCTGTATAAAACACAAATGGTGTTGCTAACAAGTACTGTTGAAACTTGTGCAATGCATAGATCATTGACAAAGCTTCGTGCTCTGTAGTTGTATAATTCCGTTCAGCAGGAGTCAGCTTCCTACTAGCAAAATAGATTGGATGATCTACAATACCTTCACCAGGTTGAGCTAACACAATGCCAATGGCCATGCCAGAAGCATCCACATGCACATGAAATGGTTTATCCCATGAGGGAAAGCACAGAATGGGTGCGGTAGTAAGTTTCTCTTTTAATATCTCAAATGCATGTTGCTGTGGTTCTCCCCAATAAAATGTACCTTTCCCCTTCAGTAATTCTTCCAAGGGTGCAACAATTTTGGCATACCCTTTGATGAATTTTCTATAATATCCTGTATGACCTAAAAATCTGTGCACCTCACTTTGACTGGTAGGTGCTTCCAGGCCTAAAATGACTGCAACCTTGGCTGGATCAACCAACAAACCTTCCTTGCAGATTATATGTCCTAACAGTATCCCAAATGGCATAGAAAATATGCATTTCTTGATGTTCAAAGAGATACTCAATTGTCTGCATTGTTCAAACATTAAGCACAGATTGTCACAATGATCTTTCACAAGCCCATATACTGTCCAATCATCTAGGTAGACCTGTAAGAAGTTGTGAATAAAATCTTTGAATGCCTGAACAACTATGCGCGAGAATACAACAGGTGCACATTTTTCAATCCAAAAGGCATCATAGTATAGGCAAAGCTACCCCATTCAGTAGTAAATGTTGTCTTTTCTTGATCCTCTCGAGCAATCCTAACCTGATGATACCTAGAAAACCCATCTGTGAAGGAATATATTTTGCGCCCTACAAATCCTTCTAGTATTTCCTCAATAAATGGCATAGGGAATGGATCTGTGATGCATGCAACATTCAGCTCCCTGTAGTCCACACATATTCTAATTCATCCATCCTTCTTGATACTGATCACCATTGGGCTAACCCATTCTGACTCATCAAGGGGCTTGATAATTCCAGATTTCAACATTTTATCAATTTCTTCTTTTACCTTTTCGTGCAAATTAGGATTCATTCTGTAAGGTCTCTTTCTAACTGGCCATGCACCATCCTTAAGTTTTATCTTCATTTCCCCAAGTGATTCATGCACGACTTTAAGTTCATGATACCCTTGAGGGAATAAGTCCTGATAATCCCTGAGTAACTCGATGATCTTTGCTACCTCCGAGTCTGACCAGTAGTCTCCAATTATGGCCTCCTTAGGCTCAGCCTCCGAACCTATATTCACCTTCTTTGTCTTCATGGGTTCATGGTAGGCACGTGTATCCTTGTCTACACTATCCAAGACCTCGTGCACCCCTTGTGAATGTTCAATATCCAGGTTCTCAACTTCCTCATCATCCACGATGTAAACCATCTTTCCTTTCTCTTTCTCAAGGCAAGCGCGTTCAAGTAGTATGGAGTCCATTTCTTCTTCCTTTTCAAAACATGCTCCGAACTCTGCCTCACCGAATAATTCCTGAATATGCTCTTCTACTTTTGCACTATCTCCCATAGTTAAGTGCTTGACAAATTTTAATGCCTCTTCTACAGGAGGTTTAGTCGAGAAGTAGTCAAAAGTCTGGATCATTCCTGTAGTCAAATCTTGCCAGTTTCTAGTCTCTCGATGTAGTTCTGCATATACATACCAGGTGTGTGCGCATCCTTGTAGCGTAGAATACAATCGATGCACCCAGAGTGAAGGTGGTAATGCTTCCTGTCCTACTGTCCAGAGTCTCTCACACTGCTGAATGTGATGCTGAACAGGTTGATCACCATGATAAGTGAAGATTGCGTAGGTGCATTGTTCCTTATAAACCTAGTAGACAAAGTGACTCCAATCTCTTCCCAGTTTATAAGATTATCTATGTGGACTACCCACCAGCATGCCCTGTTGTCCCACGCAAGGTATATACTAACATATCTCTTCTCTTAATTTGATCTGTCCACTGTGTTTCCATGGCCTTCAAAAATGTAGGAAGATCTTCTGCCCCTGTATACCAAGGTACTGTGCTACCTATCCATCGAATCGAATGAAGTCCATTCTTGCGCGCAACCACACTTTTCACCTCGCGTCCTACTAATTCATATGTACCATGAGCCCAATTTTCACAAGCAATACTCATAGTATCACTAATAGAATGAGAATCCTCCCACTGTAGGATGCCTTCTTTTGATGGCTCATTGACCTCTGGGTCCTGAATAGCGTACATAAACTTTGTTTAAGTCCTCCTCACTTAGAGGCTCAACATATGGTGTAGAATTCCCATCTGTCAAAGGTATCACAACCCTTTCCTCCTTGTTTTCAAAGCTGATATACCCCTTATTTAACCTCAAATCAGCATTATTCGCATAACACCAAGGGCATCCAAGCAGGGCTGGAAAATTGTCTGCTTCTGCAAGTGCTAATACCTCAAAATCCCCAGTGAACTTGGCCCCTTGTATAGTTATAGATGCATCTTTCAAAACTCCTATGGGAGTGGCCTTAGTCTGGTTTTCCATAAATAACACATTAGATGATGGCTGCAATGGAGGCCTCCCCATTTGTACCCATGCATCTAATGTAAGCACATTTACTTCCGCACCTGTATCAATCAATATGTTGCTCAACAAGCCACCCATCCACAACAACATTCAGAGTAATTTCTTTGTCATAGTCAATGCTATCAGGGGGAAGATTTGCATGCAGAATCTACCATCTGGTCTCAAGACCTATATGCATGGAGTGTTCCCTTTTAACCAACTTCCTAATAGTGGAATAATGTTCTCCTGGCGCAACATCTTGCACACCTCTCGTAGATCATCGATATCAGTTTGGACTATCTCTGATGCTTTCTTCTACTCCTTTAGGTATTGTATCTCACCCTGAAGATTCCTTAGCACTTCCATGGTATCCTGGTAAACTTCCTTCTGATGAGCAGGATCTGGGTACCTTGCATGCAAAACCTCCTCCTTGGTGATTGTAGGCTTCTGGTGCAATGCCTCTCTTGTGCGTGCCACTTCAGTGTGTGTAGTAATCTTCACTGTCAATGCCTCAGGTCCTTCTGCTATCTTGGGCATCCACTGATCTTCTACCACGCTAGATTCTAACCATCCTGACACCTTTGTTTTCTTGCTTATGCTGCTTACTCAGATGCTCATATAAGTCTGGGCACTCTTCATAGCTATGGTTCTTTCCGCAGAAAGAACATGCAATATTCTGAGGACATTTTTTACCTATAGTGGTCAGGAGATCCACATGTATAACATGTTCCATGAGGGAACTCACCTCTTCCTCCACCACGGCCTCATCCTCCATATCCACCATGATATCCACGTCCCCTTCCATGACCTCCTTCAAAATGCCCCTCATTCCTGTCATAGCGCGTTTGATTATGATCCCGATCCTGGTGCTCATTCTTACCCTTAGAATTATCTGTTATACTTGTTTTGTCATACCCCAATGTCTATAGCATCCTGGATCTGACCAATCAACTGACAATCCTCAGTATCATGGGTCGTGGACCTGCAAATCTTGCAAAAGCAAGATACATTCTTCCTTATCACATGCTGTAACAAAGGACAGTGACTAGCATCATGATTCAAATGAAAATCTCACAGTCCAATAGTAATGAGCGTATAGATCTGTGAGGGAAACTATCCTTGGTGTGACCTTCCACTTCACAATCTGTACACCAAATTCCTGAGCGTGTTTCATGGGCTGAATTTGCTGATAGCTTCTCTAACTGCTTTTCCATAGCTGCAATCTGTGCCTCTAGGAATGGACTAATGCCAGTGTCAATGCTCCCAACTACCTCAGCACACAAAGCTACTTCCAGTGCTTCATGTGGATCAGTGTATGTCTTATGTGACAATGCCCTTCTAAAAGGTGTAATCAATCCTCCAATGAACCATTGTGCATGCTGGCTAGTGTGAATATCATAAGATAGCTTAGATAGAAGTGTCTTAAAATGAGCATCATACTCACGTACACTCTCAGTAGTGCCTTGCTTGATATCCTTGAGTGCACTTATACTCTTCTGCTCAAACTCAGGGATATGGAACTCTTTCAAGAAAGCATCCCTCAATGCTGCATAATCCATGCAAGTTTGATCAGGGTCAAACTTCCTATACCAGCTGTGTGCATGCCCCTGTAATGTAGTAGCAAATTGACTTTCCTTATGCTCAGTAGCCATGATCCCTTTAGTGTGCCACAAGATTTCACACATATACACATGCTCGATAGCATCCTCTATACCTCTATATTCTGGGAGATGAAGAGACATCTCCATATAGATATTTTGTGGTTGTTGTGGACCTTGACCACCTGATCCAGAACCTCCTGTGTTCCCTCTGCCTCCAGAACCACCAGATCCACCAGAACTAGAACCACCTATACCTCCTGATCCTCCACCTGTAGTTGGAATAGGACCTGTAGATGTACTCCCCTGTGCTCTGATAGTAGTACTATACTGAACCCCTACAGTCTGTGAGGTAGTTCCACTTCCAGAGGTGAATCCAACATTTCTGCACTCACATTCTGTGTGGATGATGTGCCTAAGAATGTTCCTCCAAATAACATTGAATTCGTCTGTCATACCATTGATGTACTTGATCCCTGACTTACTCCTGCTCTCCTACTTCCCAAGTTAGCTTGTTGGTTACTTGTCTAACTAGATACTGAAAAACCAAGTGCAAGGGCTAGGTCACCAGGTGGATTAAGATGCGCACCCATGGTCCAGGTAGTCTCTGATGGCACACTTCTGTGTGAGGCTGAGGGGGGATCTCTATCATGCTTTCCAAGATGGGGGAGTTCCTGATGCTCTGGCTCCACGTCTTCTACGTGAGCTGTAAATCCTTCACGAGCCATCTCTCTCCTCAATGCCATACTTTCTGCAATGGAATGCTACTTCTCTATCTCCCTCTCATGCACCTCATTATACTTAAGCCACCTTTCCTCTCTCTGCCTCTCTACCGCTAGGTCTGCCATCTTAAACCAAACCTGTTCCTGCCCTCGCGTGTGGTGAAGTTTAGTTAGCCATCGGTTTACTCTCTAGGTTCAAAGTTACCATCAAGATCTTGATCGCCAGTGGAATACCTTGCAAATATGTTCCTCTTGGATACCACAAAAACTGGAATTCAGCTACCTCTGGGCAAGAGTACGTCGAAATTGAATATTCCAGAATATAACTGTTTAGAACACCATGAAACCACATATCCACAACGTGAGTCCAGATCAGATCAGCATCATAAAGGGCCTAAAATTCTTCCTGTGTCCAGACAAGTGTGTGATACCTCCAATTCCACTGAGATGCATAAGCAGTAAGCCACTCGTATAGTTCTACTAGAAAGATAGTGAAAAATCTCTCATATAAGTTGTCATACAGATTCTGTTCTACCCAAGTGTGTGCGTTAAACTCAGATCCACTGCTGAACCACCATGCATATTCTTCCTCCAGATCATGTATCCATTCCTCAATACTTGCTAGAGTTAACCGGTACGTCTTCATCATGAACCATCCTGAAAACAACTGAAAAAGAGGTCCCGACAACGGAACCAATGATGCAGCCTAGAATTTACCAGATAACACCCTAGTCATGCTGGCACATCACTCAGCCTTGACTGAGTGCTCACCCGAAGTGTGCAAAGGTACCAGGTCCCTCTTTAGGGTTGTTGTAGCAGGATGTTAGCATGATGAAGGAAGAAACATATAGATTCATAACTAATCCATCATTCTATAATGCATGCTACCCTCAGATCTATGAAAGAACAAGCTTAAACAGTAATCATGATTGAATTAATAACATGCACTACTCAACTACACACAGAATGACACTTAGATTCAGCCAATATCTTCCATCTATTAATAAATACAGAAGCTCCTTACAGTATTGTCAATCTATACCAATGCGCGTATGGATCTGATACAATAATTCAGTCATATGCGTATATCTCTATACCTCCATACATCCATCACACATACATACACACACTCTGTATATTCTCTGTTACCCACTTTTCTACTATGTACCTAACATCATATATATAGGGTGGGGACTTTCCCTTCACCACTTATCTATTCCAGAAATAGGCCGCATGCTATTGATAGCCACACACCATTTACAGGAATAGCCACACATGCAAGTGTGCTATCTATAGACATCATAAAATTAACTGAAGTGTCAATTCTATTCTTATCTCATCTCCATGCAAAATGCTTGATCCACTCCTCCAAAGATAGACAATGCATGGTGCGCATGTCTCTGCATTATTGGTGTGTTCCACACACCATCTTCTAAAAATAGATCTTCATGCTCAAAATTGGCTAAGTCTTGAAAGTTGAACTTGCCTTCCACACGTGGGTCCTTTCTGTCCTTCCGCGCCCTTGGTTCTGGGCCTTCTTCAAGCTAGGTATGCCAACCAAACACTTTTAATAGTAAATTGTAAATTTACTATTTTTGAAATAATATAAGATACCAACGATTTCTAATTAGAAATAATAATAATATGACATTGGTACATGGTAACATATAAAATCCGATATAGTTGTGCTAATGTGGGTACATAATAATATAAGTGGGCCACCTACTAATATAATAATATGATTTTAGGATTAATATATTTGATTTATTGACTTTATTCTCTCCTTCTTTGTGTATTTAGAGGTGGGGATGCAAGATCAATGTCATCTTTTATGGTGTCGGCCTTTACACTCAAAAAAATATGATTTGTAGTAAACTCTTTACAATCCAAACAATTTCACCAATGAATTAACAATGTTTCGACTAGGGAAACATTATTACCTTACCATTGCCACACATTTAAGTGGACTAATGAATATTAATTTGTATTGGAAATATCATTTTTGATATATGTATAATGAATATTAACATAATATTTCAGAAACTTTGGGCATCAAAGCTATCTGATTAGCACGAAAAAGTTATTCACACCATTCAAGATTTGGTTTCCCATAGAGACTGGATTTCCTGGCCTGAGCTCAAGATGAAATAAAATCTTGCCAATTCGGACCTTCCGTCTATCCATAAAATTCAAGAGTTGATTATGGATGTCATGCTTCACAAACTGGGTCTTAAACCTTCGAATGCATGGTGGCGAGATTGATGGTGGAATCTTAATATTGAATTTCTTCACTATAATGCCGACACCATTTCCAACTATTGAGTCGTCTTTTGCCTACTATTTCCAAACTCAATGCTCACTAAGCTCTGTAATATACCTTGACACCGTTAGCTTTCCTGTGTCTGGAACCCTTTCTTGGAACCTAAAGTCAACCACTTTCTATGGTGCCTTATTTATCAAGGTCTTCCTGTTAGCAAGAATTTTAGTCACATTGGAATTCCCAATCCTAAATGCCCCTTCTAGTCTCGACTAGAATCATTTAAGAATTTATTTTGGTCTTGTTCTCATTACTAATCCATTTGGTTTTGGATTCATACACTATTTCAAACCTACCACATGAATTCTTTCATCAGCGTATGGCTTTGTTTCAACATTTTAGTTCTTGGTCGTCTTATATTGATACTTTGTAGCATTTTTTAGATCTTGTATTCTTTTAAAATTTGGAAACCTTGTAATACTACTATATTCCAAAGTTATCAATATGTTGCCTTATTTTCCACTAATGATAAAGTGGCTATTTTATCTGTTGTGTGCATACAGATTCAAGATCAAGCTAAAAAATTTACTTTGAATTTTTCTCACCTACAAGAATTACTCGCACACTGGGGGAGTGCTACTTGCATTATGATTTGGGTCCCTCCTAACCCTTTTCTTCTGCCACCTCAGCCAGCCATCTTTTCCATGTCACTCACCTCTGCAAGGACCACGTCACAGAAGCTTATCTCATAACCACCACTCTTCCTCTCCCACGAGTCACCCATCAGCTTTGTCCTCGTCAGGGATGGGATGGAGTCCTCTTTCGCAGGGGAAGTTGTAGAAATTTTTCCACATTAGGCCTCTCCTCACATGGATTTCAAACATTTGTGGTCTTAAACCTATGAATGCGTGGTTGAGGGATTGGTGGTGGTGGAATCTGAATATTGAATTTCTTCACTATAGTGTCGACACCATTTACCAACTATTGAGTCCTCTTTCACCTACTATTTCCAAACTCAATTTTCATTGACATCTATAATCTTCCC
The DNA here is from genome assembly GCA_019776745.2 of Taxus chinensis. Lineage (NCBI taxonomy): Eukaryota > Viridiplantae > Streptophyta > Pinopsida > Cupressales > Taxaceae > Taxus > Taxus chinensis. Next base: position 389,380 of record JAHRHJ020003365.1, read on the forward strand.
CAAATACTTTGCTTCATTGAATTTCTCGTGCCTGGAACCCTTTGGTAGAACCTAAAGTCAACCATTTTCTATGGTGCCTTATTTATCAAGGTCTTCCTAGTGGCAAGCGTCTTATTCACATTGGAATTCCAATCTTAAATTCCCCTTCTACTCTTGAATAGAATCATTTAATCATTTATTTTGGTCTTGTTACCATTCCGAAGCCATTTGGTCTTGGCCATCTTATATTGATACTCTGTGGCATTTGTTTAGATCCTGTATTCTTTTTCAAATTTGGAAAGATCATAATACTGCTATATTCCAAAGTGATCAATATGTTTCCTTATTTTCCACTAATGGTAAAGAGGCCATTTTTTTATGGTGTGCGCATATAGATTCAAGATCAAGCCAAAAAAGTTGCTTTGGAGTTTTCTAACATACAAGAATTTCTCACACACTGGGGGAGTGTTCATTGCATGATGATTTGGGTCCCTCCTAACCATTTGATTCTTCCACCTCATCCATCTTCTCTACACCACCCACCTCTGCAAGGACCACGTCATAGAATCTACTCTCATAGCCATCGCTCTTCCTCTCCAAGGGATTGCCCTGCAACTTTTTCCTTGTCAAGGCTGGGATGGATTCCTCCTCCGCGGGGGGAAGGTTGTGGAAATTTCTCTACATTAGGCCTCTCCTCACATGGAGTTCAAACATTTTTTGCCTCTGCACCCTCTGGTTAGGGAATTATGGTGCCTCTGTATATGTAAATGCCTGATCAAGATAACTAGCAGGTTGATCCTCCTTCGACAGAGCCATCGAGCGGTGCTTACATCTCTCCTTGGAATTATCTCCACCTTTTCCCGGAGTGACAAATTGTTCTTAATGTTCTATGGTTTTACGTAGTTCTTATATGTTTACCCTCATGGCATTCTTTTTTGTCCCTTTGTGGTGCCCTCATGGATTTTTTGTGGGACTGTGAGTATTCTTGTTGCCCCTACTCTTATAAATCTCATTTATTTTATTTAAAATAATGGGCAGTTCCAATAATAATATTAACATAAGATTTTTAATTTTTTGTCCAATTTTACTGTTTTTAAAATATTTTTCTTAAGTTATCTTATCATGAAATCCATGAATAGTCATTATATTTTTTATATTAGGAATAATACATCATGCCTAAATGTAACACACATAATTTTTTTCCTTCATGATTAAGCCTAAAAAACGTGTTCAAAATGAAATTAAAATAATGGCTAATTAATATTTTAAAATCTAAAGTAGGGATTTTAGACAAAACTTATACATGTCTTTCTTTAATATCATGACATATGACGATAATTATTTCAATTTGAATTTGGGAATGTGAATTAATAAGTGATGTTGACCTTATTAAATTTGTTGACGATAATGAGAGATAGTTGCATAAATTGTTTGAGCACCCTAGAAAGGTGATAAACAAGCTTGGAATTGAATTGATGATTGTGTTTACATGATATGTATTTCAATTCAGTCACTCTAATCTTCACACTACAACACCTATAACCTATAGAAAAATATTTCTTCCTTTCCCTAAATTGGAAAAAATACTTAAGCTTGAGAAAAAATATTTAGGGGAATGTGTTGAGGGTCAGCTAAGGTTTTAAGTGTTGTATAATTATTAGGCATGTAAATAGTAAAAATACATCAGAAAATAATTACATAATTAAAAACAATTCTAGTGATATAGAAAACCATAGGTTATATGTCAAAATTGATCCATGATAAATACTAGCTTCACACAATGATATTCTCTAATGATTGATTCATCTCTCTAACTCCACACAAGTAATACAAAATAATATAATAATATCTTATGTAATCTATATATCATAAATTTTTGTGTAAATAAATGACAATGATTTGTATTTGTAACTTTAATTAAATTCAAATTAAGAACATGATGTCTGGCATCCATCGATTAGAATGATAAAAAGGTGGGAACCAAAAGGTTAGTTCACTCTAAGTTTAAAGGACCTAGAACTTGGCCTAGGGGTGTAAGGAGAACTTAGACCTAGGAGTGTTGGGGTAGTTAAAAAAATGAGACAAAAAATTGAACATTGAAAGAGGTAAGAGAAAATACATGGTGACATGATTAAAACCTAAAAAACACATTGTAGATACTCAAATTTGGCAATTTACCCTTTTGACACTACTTATTGCAGTTATTCTTCTTAGCTAAGAAAGATGCCAACATCCTATTCCCACTCAATGCATGTTTCCATATCTTTACTAACTTTCCCATTTTCATACACTTGTGTGTCAAACAATCTGAATATTAATACATAAGATCAATTCCCAAACCATGATTTCCAAGATGAAACTTTTAGATTTTACGTAGCTCCTCTCTATCCCAAATCATATAATTCAGTTAGGTTGTATAATTTTGTCCTAACCAACTTGTACGGTCCTTCACCAACACATTTTACATCTCTACTTTCAATTCAATATCATTTTTTTGGTCTCTTCATCTTCATGGGTTATCCTTATCATGATAATTTACCCTCAAAACCCTATATAAGCAAGTTAACATCACCTCATTTAATCACCTATCACTCTATTGGCACACTCATTTTCAACACTTACAAAAGGAACTCAAGGATCCCTAAATCTCCCCAAAATTGATGCAAATCCATTAGAGCAGTTATTACTATAGTTCTAAAACACTCAACTAGGTCAAGGAGTTTATATTCCCTCAATCCCAAGAACACCAATCTCCTTAATTACAAGTCTTAGAAATATCAAAATCCTATCAAGCATGTTCAAAGTGTTCCAAGATTCCAACTAAACACATTCATATGGATGGTATATGTTAGGTGGAGAACTACGTGTGTGTTTGAGGCATATTTGGAGTAGTTCCAATATATGTGGTGCACAAATTACACTTAACCTAAACACTATTCTTCTTGTAGGGTATTCCACCCATGGTTAAGGGTTTTGGAGTGATTTATTTGATTACATATGGTTTTAGGGTTGTGCAAAAACTAGGGTTTGAAAGTGAAGACACATTTTTAGCCCACTGAAGGACCCATAAAGTTACATAACTCCATTTTGAAGGCATACAAGATCGTACAAAAGAGGCATGACTAGATTATACATCCTGAACTGAGTTGCATGGTCTTTTACTAGGACACTTTTCAAATCAAAATTACTAAAATGAAGCTTCTCAAGATCTGCACTTCACCAGATTCTCTAACCTGCATATCCAAATTCTTTTATATACTATAAGTTTATCTTTCCCTTATGTTTTTCTTTTTATATCATATTGTAACCATTTCAAAAGAAAATACATTATTATCATGTTATTAAATTAATGTTGCAAGTTAATTAATCAAAATAGCTCCTAGTTTCCTAACCTTACATTCATGTTTATTATTGTGTGTTCCATAACATATTAATCTAAAACTGTTAAAAAGGGTGTAAACATTTTGTGAACCTAAAATTTTGAATTAGAATATTTTTTTCTCAAACCCTAGTTTCCCTAGGGTCCATTTCTGTCTATTTTATATTCATATCCAAACTTATTCTCATCTTATCATCATGATTAACCCTAAATCTCTTTCCCATAAATTTTCCTTCATGCCTAGGGTCCTTCTTTGGAATCTTCCATTGATAGGGATCTTAATTCCCCGAATCACCGTAATACATATGTCAACAATGGTATCCTCATATTTCAAATCTCCATTGAGGTTACCATCATTGATGTTCTTTGTTAATTTTTTAACTGTTATGGAAATCACAATTGACCATTCCAATTAAAATGAATTTTTACTAATTGTAATCATAATAAAAAATCATTTTCATGACAACTTCCTGAGGATCATATTGCGTACCAATATATGGATCATTTTTTACAAGATAATCCCACTATATTGATATCCTTATATATGCTTTTAAGAAAACTTAAGCATACTTCTCAACCTAATAAAATACATCTAATATTCCTACTTCTATTATGCCTATATCTACGGGGGCACCAATCCCCAATGCATCCCAATGTTTCTATGCCTATTCCTACATCAACCTGATTATTCCTAATTATAATCATAGTTCTTCCCATTTCTGAATTCTGCAAGCACACATGCCCTTGAAACCCTTGTTCATACTTTACAAGCTCAAATTTTACAATTACAACAAGGTACATCCGTTACTTCTCACATATGGATTCTACTCAATCCCTTCATAACACCACTTGCACCCATAAGTGGGTTTCTTATCCCTTCCTCTTGGTTTTGTTTCTCTTAAGATTCCTATTTATGATGGAAAAAGTGATCCCATAATAACATATTTTATCATTCCATGTGGATTTATTTGACTATGCATCTCATGACATTTTACTTATAAATATTTTCCCTCGAAGTCTTAAGGAATTTTCCTTACAATGGTTATATGATCTACCAACACACTTCTGTGTGATATTTTCACCTTCTTTAGAAAATCATTTTTTTGCATAATTGTCTATTAACATTGGTCACAAAGTTTCATATGCCCAAATGTATAAAGTCTACCAAGGATATAATGAACACATCAGTGACTATGTTTTATGATATAAGACTATGTTTACGAAAATTAATAATATTCTAGTTGATAAAAAACTTCAAGATATCTTCACACAAAGCTTACTTACTCCATTGCAAGACTCCATTATATTTGACAAGTTCCCCTCATTTTAAATCATCTATTCCATACTCGCTAAAAGGAACATGAGGCCAAGTTACTACACATGAATAAGCTCAAGTATTTTGCTAGCTCATTTTCTACATCTAATGTCAAATTCCCATCCAATTCTACATTCAAAGGTAAATCCAATGATAATAACACTAATACTAATGACATTGTTAATGTCATCTCCCAACCTACTAAGCTACAATTACAACATGCACAAAGGAAATTTCATGCAATTACATTGTGCTCCTCACATTATGCTAAAGCAATTACTTGAGTGTAATATTGTGTCTTTAACAAAACCACTTGAGGTTGATGCAAATAAACCTCATAGTAAGATTTTTGATGCTAATTCATATTATGACTATCATTGATATCATTGATCATCTCACTAATTGATGTATCAAGCTTAAACATGTTATCCAAGATCTTATTGATGCAAATGCAATTGAATGGGATGAGCCCACTGAATCCTCTAAGCCTACTGATGATAATCTAAAGCTAAAATATCTTCAATGATCCATTTCCTAATCATGACACTAAAAAATCTACTTATGAAGTGCATAATACTTATCATGTGGTACCACCTCCTACTTTCTTATGATCACCCATTAGATGCAATGATTGGATATTAGCCCTACACCACTTTCTACATCATTATTAGTTTTGATGACTCTGATATGGATGATACTCTTATTTCAGATACTATATATATTTGCACATCTATCAATCAATTCATATCCATAGTGTTTTGGTTGATCCACATAACAAGATAATCTATGTACTTTCAAGCTACTTCACTATCTTGGTTATTCTAAGAAATAACATCACACATAATTCTAATTCTACTTATGGACATATTATTCTACCCATCATTTTTGGTTTGTTACTACAAATGTCCCATTTCTAGTGGTTTCCACTCTTAGTTCAATTGACATGTGTTTAGGTCTCCCTTGGATTATGCACTCTTAGGGTTGTCCCATCTATTTTACATCCAATGTGTTAAGTTCATTCACCATGATTAACAACTTGTCACAATTCAAGGTATTCCTTTGAGGCTCTTCTTCCCATGTTATCTCATCATGTGCTTGCTATATTCTCCCTTAGGTATCCTGATAATAGGCATTCTACACATGTTTATATCTAACATCTCTAGTCCTCCTAAGTCTCCTGATATGCCTTCTACACACATGTTATATCTAGTGGCTCTCACCCTCCTAAGATTCCTCATAAACAATTTCTAGTTCACATATTATCTTTTGTGGATCTTAGGGATTCTAATGCAATCCTCATAGATCTAAGTCCATCACACAATATCACTTGTGGATTTAGTCCACCTTGCATCTCCTCCCTAGGTTTCTATGACACATATTTACTACTTATGTACCATTTCATATGATGACATCCTTCATTTGGCACACTTGAGGCTTGTGCCTCATTTCATTCTCTTGGATCAGCTTCACCTCCTCATGAGGCTCTCATTGGGTAGCTCTTGTGCTACCCTCTCCTTGTACATAGTTATATTAAATAATACAAAAAATTCATATATTTGTAAAAATACAAAACCAAGACCTATACACATAGCTTGCATTGTTAACACTTTACATTACATATGTTTTTAGTCACTATGGTTTGATTGATAACATATATTTTCTACTCTTTACACACATGTGTTCATGAGGTATATTGAGCTTGATGTAGGACACATAGATTGTTACATGATAATAGGAGCTAACTTGGTTCCTTACATTACTTCTCTTGGGGGCATCCCTCCACACTATACATGTGTTATTATTTCATTATAGTTCCTTTCTACTTCCTCATTATGCTTGATTACATATATCATGTATATGTTATTTTTTGAACTAACAAGACTAACACATGTGTCTTGTGCATTGTTGACATATTTTCTTCATGTGATTTCTTACTACTTATTACTTCTTTTATCATTATTTGACATTATTATTTTCTATACATGTTTCTAGTTACTTGTGTTACTAATTTTTTTCTTCATTGTATGTGGCCTAAGTGCCTTGTTTGTCTTGTGACACCATGTGGGTGTCCCATGTTTGTGGCTCTATGTATTTTCTTGTGTGACATTACTTCTCTTGTATGTGGCCTAAGTGCCTTGATTATCTTGTGACACTCATGGGTGTCCCATGTTTGTGGCTCTATACCTTGATGTGACTCTTCTTTGCATGTTATTAATTTTGTTTTCTCACTTGATCACTATTTTGTCTCTATTCTATTCTATTACATATGTGTTGTTTTACTATTGTTGTTATTTTTTCACTATCACTATATACTATTTATTATTGTTTTATGGTTTTTATATTTTATGGTGCCATGGTTTCCACCATGTGCAACCCCTTTTATAGGTACAATTTCTCCAAGGTGGCCACCTCTTCAACATTTTACACTCTCCTATAGATTCTTCAGACATACAATGCATGGGAACACATATGTTATTTTGATCCATGTGCTCAAATTATTTTTCACATGCACCTAAAAAAGAGGGGGAATTCATTGGGATATATTCTACACTTATAGAAGAATCATATGTTTAGACATATGTTTTCATAGGAAAAAGTACTCATAAAATAACTTCAGACATCAAATTTTTGTAGAAAACAACATAGGGTCAAAACCATACAAAAGGTTCAAGACCGTATAGATGGTCCTAACCATACCATACATTTTTCCCTAGGGGAAAAAACACTATATTTTTCTACAGTTTCATATTTTCACATCATGGATATAGGTTTTTGGAATAATATCATACTCAATTAACATAGTTCAGATCAATTTATAGGGGGCATGAATATTTCACTCCTCTTCTTAAGTACTCAGTTCCAGTTACAAAATACAGGTGTTTTGGGGCATGGATATCTCCTTTTCCATTGATATTTCAACATATTACTTACTCTTACTCAACAATATAAAAAATGAGAAGAGTATGGGGGAACTCATTCTTTTTATACATTGTGTCTATATATCCAGACATTGGGCTTAGATCCATTTACAATGGTGTGGTCCATGGGTTATGGAAAGTATCAAAGTAACTAAGTTATTTGTAGGAAATATTTCCTCTCCTCATTATTAAAGGGGAAAATATCAAAGTTAATAAAACATTTGATATGTTCTTCTTTCTTCACGGAAGGTGCATTGGTACCTCTCTTCTTCTTCTCTCTCTACCTTCTATTTGGTGTTGGGTTGCATACACCCAATACTCTAGTTTCTCCTCTAGCACAATTGAGGACTGATCACCCCCAATCCTTCAGCAAAATTCAACAACAATCCAAATCTCCAACTGCAAGCAAAAAAGGAAGCTCTTCCCTTCACAAAACAAACATGTGTACTCTTTCCATGTTTTACATCTCTTCATTTCACTTTATGAAAGTTCAAATTCTATATTTACTATTGAGTTATAGTTCAATTTATACTATGGACATTGACTACACTCTGTGTTGTAGGTTTCATCATGGAATGTGCCAACACCAACACATCTAGACAACAAAAACTTTAAGTGAAGAAGAAAAAGTGTGTCTACACACATGTATATTTTCCTTTAGCATGTAATTTTCATTTCATACTTAAAGGGGGGAAATGTAGACACTCAAATTTGGAAATTTACCCTTTTGAAATTACTTATTGAAATTGTGCTTCTTGGCTAAGAAAAACACCCACATCCTATCCCCACTCAGTGCATGTTGTGATCTCTTTCCTAACTTGCTTATTGCCATACACTTATGTGTTGAAATTTTTTGAATATTAATACATAAGAATAATGCTCAAAATTTACTTTCAGATGCAACTTTCATATTTCATTACTCCATCTCTTTCTAAAATTGTACAGTTGGTCAAGTTGTATAATCTGGTCTTGACCAACCTGTATGGTCTATGCCGACACATTTTCCAACTCTATTTTCAATGCAATATTATTTGTTGGGTATTATCATATCTTCTTAGGTTGGCCTTATCATGATAATTTACCTTCAGAACCCTCTATAAGAAAGTTAATATCACCTCATTTACTCACCTTGACAATCACATGGACATTCTATTGACGCTCACTTGAAACACTCACAAAAGGCACTCAAGGCTCCCTAAATATTCCTAAAACTTATGCACATCCATTAGGGAAACCAATACTATAGTTTTGAAGCACTCGACTAGGTTAAGTAGTCTTACTTCCCTCAAATCCAAGCACACCAAGTTCCCACTTCCAAGTCTTATCAAGAGCACAATTCTATAAAGCATGATCAAAGAGGCTCATGTTTCTAACTAGTTACATTCATATAGATGTTACATGCTAGGTGGAGAACTATGTGTGGTTTGAGGCATCTTGGAGTAGTGTGCCGATGTAGGCAGTGTACATGGATTGCACTTCAACCCAAAAACTAACCTTCTTGTAGGGTCTTCCACCCATGGTTAGGGTTTTGGAGTGATTCAGCTGATTACATATGGTTTTGAGGACTGTGTGACAATTAGGGTTTGACAACAGAAACACATTTCTAGGCCATCGAAGGACTTAAAAAGTTACAAATTTCAATTTAAAGGTCCAAGACCTATACATAAGGGGCATGACCTAGATTATACATATACTGACCAAATTGTATGGTCCTATACACTAAGATTTTCTAGTCACAATTTTAGAAGTGAAGCATCTCCAGTCTCTACACTCCCATATTATCTAGTTTGTACACCAAATTTCTCTATATTTTGTATAGATAAGTTTATCTTCTCTTGTATTTTGTATATTTAGATTATATTGCATTAATTTAAGTAAAGCCAATACATTATTATGATGTTGTACAATTAATGTTGGAAGTTAATTAATCAAATAGTCTCCTAGTTTCCTAACCTTACATTCCTTTTTATTGTTGTGTATTCCATCCCCCACACCCCCACACACCCACACACACACACGCACGCGCGCATGCGTGCACCCACACCCACACACACCCACCCACCCACCCCCACACACACACACACACACACACACACACACACACACACACACACACACACACACACACACACACGCACACACACACACCCACCCACCCACACATGCACGCACACACACACACGCACACGCACACACATTCCCACTTTCCCACACCACACCCACACACCCACACACCCACACACACACCCCACACACACACCCACACACACACACACACACACACACACACACACACACACACACACACACACACGCACGCACACGTACATGAACATAAAAATAAGAATAATTGGAATACAAAGTAATGAAGATGAGAAAGATATGAATGCTAGGAAAAGTTGAATGTCATCAAATATATGTGAAGTCGTCAACAACACTGCGAGTACAATCTTGAGACACACACACACACACACACACACACACACACAGTTGAATGTCATCAAATATATGTGAAGTCATCAACAACATTGCGAGTACAATCTTGAGACACACACACACACACACACACACACACACACACACACACACACACACACACACACACACACACACACACACACACACACGTTAACATAAAAATAAGAATCATTGGAATACAAAGTAATGAAGATGAGAAAGATATGAATGCTAGGAAAAGTTGAATGTCATCAAATATATGTGAAGTCGTCAACAACATTGCGAGTACAATCTTGAGATACATTTTGGATAAAAGATAAGTATAATTTTATGTATTATCTAAATAAATTTAAAATTATTCTAAGTACAATATACATGTATTTGAATAATGTCATGAGTACATGCCTGATCATAGTAAATAAAATAATTTGAGTGTGTCCTGTGTAGGATAATTAAAATGGTATAAGTACATTTTCTATATAATAGAAGTTAAAATCATGCGAGTAAATTGTTGTTTGAATGAGTAACTAATACATTTTATCTTACATCCTCTATACAAGTAGCTTAAATAGTGAGCGTATCCTCTATAGGAGTAACTAAAATAGTATGAGTACATCCTATATAAGAGTAACAAAACTGAATAAAATTTGATTTAGCAAAACTGTAACATGATGACATACATGCTAATTAAGAAAATTACCAAATATGATTAGTGGGATATATGAGCCCTTTTGAGTTTTGAGATAAGTTATATGTGAATTTCATGTCTCAAAATAAAGAGATTAGACGCAAAATGTATCATATAACATGTAAGAAGTTATCAAATATCTAACATATGAATTGATTTCCTTGAAAGCGTATGTATAATGCATAGGTTACCACTTATTATTATATCATGTAAGAAATAAAGTATCAATTAACAATTTTCCCTAGTGGGGTTAAGATATAATAAATACATAAACATGGTTAATTTATCCCATGCAATAATCAATAATTTTCCTATTTGTTAGCCTCAGGGGTTGGGCCGAAATGACGGAATCAAAAACTTGGATCACCCATGTATCATGGTTGATTCTTAATTTTAATTAACACACATTTCCATAAGGTTATAGGGGACTCGTCTTGTGGTGTTTAATCTCACGAAATTTGAAATCACGTGTTCTAGGTCACTAGGAAATATTCCTTGATTATAAATAACACATGTGGGATCAAAATATGAGAAATATATTGCTATTTTTATAAAGTATAGTAATTTTTAAAGTATATATGAGGATTATTGTGCCCCAATAAAACTACAATGTATATCATGTAAATATAGGCTAGAGAAAAAGACGTTTGCATGACATAAGCTGGAATATCAAGGATTTCATCATGGAATCCATAAGCATTTGTCAAACCTTCAAAAATATCTGAATCAAGCATACATATCGGGAAGGAAATAAGGTTGCTAATGAATTGGTCAATTATGGCATGAATAATAATCTAATTATTTGGGATAATGTCAATCATACCCCTGAGAAGGTACAAAGCAGCATTCAAGTGGATATTTATGGGCACTCAAGTATGGAGTAAGGATAATGATAATTTGGAGTGGGCTTTAGAGGAGATAAAAGATCACCCATGTGGGAAATATCATGTAAGCTACGGCCACATTAACTCTCATTACTCCTAACATGTGTGCGGGACTCTTAAAATCCGGGACAGGTAGAAAGACAATTGCAGTTTATACAACAATCCAAACAAGGGTTTTAAGGACAAGAGTTGCAAGCATTTCAAAGAGGAAAAAATGGGAGGAGCCCCATGCTAGGTAGAACCCAACAGTGATCTAGAATGGAAGAGCAATAAGGAGCTGTGGAACCTCCTCAAGCAGGGCGGAATCACAAACTTCATTGATCGAATTCAGGGGCATGATTAGAGCATTTCAATCCAATTCACCATGGATTCGAAGGATCAAAAAGTGGAGTATGGAGGGCATAAAATCCCTGTTAATGAAGAACTAATTGCTAAAGCTACAGGCCTGGAGATGGAAGGCTTCTGTTTCTTCAACAAGAGGATCGACAAAAATGCTGAGGAGAAGAAGTCTGTTGCTGATAATGAGGAGCTGGTTTTTTTACTACGGGATTGAGGGTAAGTTCTATCCCCTCGCCCTTTGATGAAATCACCCGTATGATGGTCTGATATATCTCTTTGGAAGGGAGATATGTTACAGTTCCTATTAAACACATGGTATTCCTTAACCATTTCCGTAGGCAAATCATTGTCTGATTCCCATAATACCCTTTGAACTCCCTCAAACACTCCATCTTGGAGTTTCAGAAGCATACCCGTGCTATCCCCCTACATCAAGGACTTATATTTTTGCTACACAAGCTCTGTGTTTTCTAAATACCCTAGTCTCCCATCTTCCCCCAACACTATTCCACTCTTTCCCACCACCACTACCCCCCCCCCCCTCCCTTCCACCACGACCCCTGCCCCCATCCCTTCCACCATGACCAAGCCTAAAACAAGGAACCATAAGAAGCCCAAATTGGACACCCCTGTTTTGGGCAAAGTCCTTTACAACAATCAGGAGTTGGAAGATGTCCAAAACCTATTGCACATCAGTAGTGAAAACCATGAAGAGGCCTTACAAAAATAGGGAAACAATACTTCCCAAAGGATGGAAGCCTTGGAAAATGAAATGATGAAACTAAAAGAAGAAGTGCAGCATTTGGCCAAGCAAAAAGGAAAAAGGAAGATGGATGATGATACTGATCTTGGTAATAAGCAAGTTGAGGACATCTACAAAAAGCTAAACTCCTTGGACAATCATTTGGTGAGAGCAAAGGATCGTCATGATCACAACATGGAAATTTTTAATGCAATCATTGATTTCCTTGAACAACATGTTCGTAGCATTTCTGTGCTTAGTGAGATCCCAGATACTCTGTGGGGAACAGACAAGGAGAGTATTCAAACCATAGCAAAGCTAGATGCTAAGGACCCCACACACATGACAATGGTGGCTCTCTTTACCTCGTTGCAAACTATTAAATCCAGAATTAACATAGATGCTAAGAAGTAAAGGAGGTCTTCGTTGTAGATGCTGCTCTTCATCGTTCTTTTTGTTGTTTTTTGGTTGCATTGTTGTAATGCACGCTTTGTTTTTTGCTTTTCTGTAGTAACTCTCTTTTGGTTACGGTTGGCTTTAACGCCTATTCTAGATGTTGATCCATTTTTTGTGGAACCTATTAGTGTTTTATCTGGCTTTTAGGCCCTCTATGTAAACAGGGTATAGTCCCTTCAAAACTATTTACCAATAATAATAAAAATAGAGAAGAATACTAGATAAAAAAGTAAGTATGTAGAAAAGATGAGAAAATTACAACGATTTTTTAAGAAAATCAAATCCATGATAGATGTATCAATAAAAAATAAGTGAAAAGAATCCCAAGAAAAAGATAGTACAAATAATGAATATCAAAGCACGAACAAAACAAACTATATGTAAATGAAAAAGTAAAAATTTAAAATATCATCTAGAATCTCAAGAAAAATTGATTGGTAAAAAAATTGAGATAAAAAAATTTAGTCATGAAAAAATAAATCAATAAAATCACCCTTGCTATAATAGAGTGGCATGAAACATCATAGAACTCAAGAATAAATGTTTTAAAAATATGGATAGTATTAATATATTGGATTCTTGAAATGCTTTCCTTCTAATATGGTGAGGTGATATGCCTTGGTCCAAACTTGTTTATGATGAAAAATGGACCAAGACAATTTGGCTTGAAATTTTCTTTTTGTTCATACACAACATTAGTATTTTTCTAGTTTTTTCAATACCTAATAACATATAATGAATTTTTTTGATTGCATATTACTTTAACATGCGTTGTTGGAGACTTCAATGATATACCCTCAAATGTTCAATAACATGAATTATTTTATCATCAAGAATATCTATGATATGTAACATCTTTTTCCTATAAATTTTGTCACCAATAATGCCTTATAATGATTCGTATAATGAATAATTGTTTCCCTTTTGAAAATTATATTGGTTATATATTCCATTAGGCTGGATATATTTGATTGTGTTAATCAATTTAATATTCATAAATTGTTTTTTAAAGAATGTAAACAATAGCCTTATTGAAATATTTAACTTGACCGCTCTTCCTTGTGGATGATAAAGAGTAGAATACATGTTTTATATTGTACTTATTATAAAATGTTTTTACTATATTATTCCTTACAATATATCCATTACTAGTAATTATCGACTAATTCAAATATTGAGATATATATGTCATTAAAAACTTGCAAATATTATCACATGTTTTTAAAAAGTTTCTTCTACCCACTTCGTAGAGTATTATGTGGTTATAACCATAAAATTATGATCCTATATAGATTGAACATTTGTCTTACTAATTAAATCAAATCTCTGCATGGTGAATGACCACGGGGACATTATAGATTGTACTTTTAAAGAAGGGGCATGGATAATATTTTCGTGTATTTGATATTTTTTACATAGCTTAACATACCCATATGACGCTAATTTTACATAGTATTATAGTAATATCCCATTTTGAGTATGACATAGATTACCCACTAAAGTTCCTCACACACTCACTATAATGACTTATTGTATTGTAGTTCTAGCTTCATAATATCTAAGACATATATCTTGGTGCCAAGAGGATTTTCTTAAAAATCACCTCCAATGATAAAATATTTTATTAGATATTTATTTATCTTCTTATCATTACATGAAAATATGGAGGAATATCTATGCACCATTTTAAATTTTCAATGTTGATTTATCTTGCAAACAAATATAAAGATTCTAAACTATCTTTTATATGAGTAGTTGGTTGTTTTAACCTCTTAATAGTTATAATATAATTATGATTATGAATATTAATAAAGACTAAATAAAAAAAACTACTCATAACATCAACATGTCTATTATTATTTCTAGGAACATTATCAATTTCAAATTAATCAAACTAAGACATCAAATTTTGCACAAGCTCAAAATAAGGAATAATGTTTTCTTCTTTTGTTTGATAAACATATCACTTGTTCAAATACAAGTTTATATATATATATATATATATATATATATATATATATATATATATCTTAATTTGCATTCTAATTGAAGGCCTAAGATAAGTGCCTCATATTTTATGATGTTATTAATACATGAAAGATTGAACTATATGTTTTTTTATGATTAAACGCTTATGACCAAAGCTATGAATCGGAGGGTAAAGGGCCCCAAACCTACAAAGAAGAAAGAAAAATGAAGAAAGAAGAAGAGGAAGAAGGGAAAAGAAGAACCACTCAGAGGAAGACAAGAAAAGAAAGAGAAGGAGAAGAGAAGGGCAAAAACCAAAAATTCTAATATTAGAGGAGAGTGATGAAGGGAAACGAACGTACCAAACCAAACCATCAAAAAATAGGAGATACAACGAGCTACATACCTTCACGGGAATTGGCTTACCTAAGAAGAAGTCTGAAAAACCTTATCGACGTGGTATCTAAGTTCATTCAGGTTGTCAACAATAGAATGAACTAGAAAGAGAGCCAACACCAATGTTAACAGGGGAAGGAGTTTATGATCCAGCTGACCATATATAAACAAAGACTTTACATATTGTGATAATGTAGCAAATCATAATATTGACCACAGAGCCATTGAATACCCTGAACCAAACCAAAAGTGAGCTCATCTACTTCTTCCACCCACGACAGTGGATCAAGAAGAGAGAAATCCAACAGTTCTTCATGCAATTCCACATGATGGACTGGATAAATCTCATCAACTGCCATGAAATCCACAACCGATGTATCCAGATGTAGCAGAAGGAAGAAAGAAACAAATGATGAAGTGATATCTGAGTCAGATCTTGCGTGATGCGAGTGGAAACTGATAGGAGTCACCAAGGATGGTTTCAATGGCCACCACTTCATTATGAGGTGAATATCGACAAATTTTTAGACAACCGATTGTGGTCAATTTTGTGAGTAGTTTCCAATTCCATATGCTCACTTTCAGAGATAAATGAAGGGAAAACCCACAAAGGCCATTGGAAAAGGAACCGAAAGCCACTGAGTAAGCCAAAGCTAAACCAAGTGGCTTAAAACCAAAGAAAAAATATGAGGAGACATCATGGAGTTATGATTAAATGTCCTACCTTTCTATTTAAATGATAGACAAGAGCCAATCTCAGAGCTTCGTATCACTTGAAATTTTGATAGTGAAAGGGAAATAAATCACATGATTGGCAAGGAGATCCATTGCAGAGCTGGATTTTTGAAAATTATGACGGATGATCCTTTTTTTTAGTTTTCTGAGCCAGAAAAGTGTGTTGTGAATAAAAGGATTTATTTTCCAAGAAAGGGATGAACCTTTTGTAATAGCATGTGTGATAATTTGAGAATCCCCTTCTATTAATAGTGATTCACAACCATACTGTACTGCTAATTTAACACCTTCCAAAAGGGCTTGGACTTTGGCCAAATTACATGAATAATCATGAAGCAGGAAAGAACCAGCCACGATAAGAAGACCATTGTCATTTATGAGAATACACCCGATGCACCTGAATTCCCTGGATTACCTCTAGAAGCTCTGTCAAAGTTCAATTTCTAAAAGCCTTGAGGGGGAGGCCTCCATCTGACCTGCTTCCTTCGCAAAAAAATGTCCACTTGGGATAAACCATCGCCTGACAATGGACCCGAGGTTAGGAATTTTAATGAGAGGCCAAGATTTTCTTATGATATCATCACTCGAGGAGAACATAGGGTTATTACAACTATTTTTACTAACTTTCTCAGAAATGGCCACTTCTAATTTATTTAGAAAAGCGGGTAAGTTAGAGGCCTGTTCTTTGAAGAGACACAAATTGTGCTCCCACCAAATATGCCAAATAAGAAAAAAAGGAGCTTCAGGACAAATAGAGGTCAGGGATCTTTTAGAATCCATTATGAACCAAACAATAAGAGTATGTTTTATGTTATCACAAGGGCACCCAGGAAAGATTGATTTTTCCAAGAATCCATTTCCAAGACTTAGAGGAAAAATGAATAAAAATGAAAGAGATGGTCAATATCTTCTTTAGCTGTACCGCAAAGGATACATTTAGAGGGCCCAACGTATGCCCAAGATCTTCTATGCAATTGAGTAATATTTTTTTTTGTTAAGAACCAACCAACCAAAAATCACCAATTTGGAAAGGATAGAATAATTCCAACAACCAAACTTGTTGGGAACCCCTTGACCTAACATAGAAAGGAGCTTGGAATATCCTTATTTGAAAGTGTAATCCCTTGAAGATGATCCTAACCAAATCAAATGATTGTCACATTTTCTGAAGGTTGCACTTCTGGAAGGAAATATCCTCCTTATAAGAGGAAATGTTTTGAGGAGGAATCACTTAGAGAGGAGATATCCCTCCATAACCAAGTGGGAGATCCATTTGGATGACGGTGACCATATTTAGCAATATTACCACCCCAAATGACCTTGGTGACATTCATTGCTTGATTGAGAGATCGATCAAGATTGAGTGGCAAGTGCTCATTCTAACTATCCTCCCAGAAATTAATCAATTAATCATTGTTAACGTGCCACAAAACTAAGTCTGTAATCAAAAATCTACATTTTTAGATGAATTTCCAAATGTGAGAGCATTTAGGAAGTTCTTCACGAGAAATAATGAGCTTAGGTCAGCTTGCCTCCAAATATTTATGGGATACAACATGGTAGACCAACCTCTTAGCATTAGAGATAAAGTTCTAGACTAATTTCACTCCAAGGGAAATATTATGTTGTGCAAAATCCACAATCCCCATACCACCTAAATATTTGGGCAATTTGACAACATCCCATTTAACCAAGTGAAATTATCTTTCCTCACTGTTCCCCTGCCAAAGAAATGATCTAACAACCTTCTTAAAATTAAGCAAGACCGATATGGGGATCACCAATACTAACAACATATAGATCATAAAGGTGCAGAGGACCAATTTGATCAGAAAAGCTCTTCCAGCCAAAGAGATCAATTTCCTTTTCCAATATTACAGCCTCGACGAGAGAGATTAGAGAAGATCATTCCATAAACTATCTTTTACTTTGCCAAAAAATAGAGTAATTCCCAGATATTTATGATGGAGGGATCCCATAGTGAAGCCCGAGACATCCTTAATCCTATGCTACATTTGAGGAGAAACATTAAAGAAGAAGATAACAAAATTATGAAAATTAATTACCTACGCAACAACAATAAAATAGGATTTTAGTATATTAGAAAAAAGCATGAGATTTCAGGACTATAACAGAGTCAAAGAGGAAAGTATCATTTACAAACTATTAATGAGAAAGGGGAGGTAGGCTGTAAGTGAGGGATAATCCTAAAAGGGAACCATTCCTAATCACCGATTTGATATTGTGGCTCAGAGCTTCCATAACTAGAATAAAGAGAAAAGAAGAAATAGGATCCCCTTTCCTGAGACCCCTTATACTACTGAAAAAACCTTCCATTGAACCATTAACTAGGATAGAAAAGCAAGGGGAAGAAATGTAGTTAAACACCAAATCACATAAGTGTTTACAGAATCCCAAAGCCTAAGGGGATTTGAGAAGGAATCTCAAATTAATACGATAATAGGATTTACTAAAATCTAGTTTAATCATCATACCAAGATGAGAGGAAAGGTGCAGGGTATGGATTAAATCATGAGAAATGATGATACTGTCAGCGAATAATATTCTGTGAATAAATCCACTTTGTTCTTATGCTACAATATTATGAATAAGGGGACTGATTTGGGAGGTGGTGGCCTTGGAAATGATTTTATATGAAGTATTACAAAGGGAGATGGGGCAAAAGTAATCAATCTTATAAAAAAGAAATTTTTGGAGAACATACAAATAAAAGTGTGATTCAAAACACCTAAAATTTTACCATTGCTTCTCGATTCTTCCATAGCATGCCAACAATTATCCCCAATGACATCCCAGAAGTCTTGGAAAAAGGTAGCCGGAAAGCCATCTGGACTGGGAGCTTTGTCCCTTTCCATAGGAAATTTTTTTTTGTGAACTTCCTCTTTGGAATAGGGGGGGATTAGCCCATCATTATCAGCATTATTAATCATCTTTTAAGAGTGCGCTAAAAGAGGAAGATGAGAAACCAATGAAGATTACGATTCATCATTTAAAATATTATGAAAAAAGGACATTGCCTTAGCTTTTATCTATGGTTGGGTGGAAATCTATGTGTCATCATCCAACTTCAGGGAGGATATATAGTTAGAAATTCTTCTAGCTTTAACCAAATCATGAAAGAATTTTGTGTTTATATCCCCATCTTTCAACCAGATCTCCCTTGATTTTTTCCTCCAATAAGTTTTTTCTTTCAAAAGGAGATCACCAAGCTAGCTAAGAAGGGTTTTTTCTTTGCGATGGTCCTCCTGACGCATACCATTTCTAAAGACTAAATCATTGAGAGTGTGAAGATCATTCACCACCCTCAAATTTTCTTGAAAGATATTTTTAAAAGAGGAAGTATTCCTAGCAATTAACTGATCTTTGTAAAGAATTTTTTTTGGAAAGGATGAACATTCTGATACCTGCAAGTGCGAAGGAATTCCACCAAGATTTGACTTGGGTTCTGAAAGATGGATCTTGCATCCACATGGAATCAAAATTAAAAGGAGAGTGATGAGGAGGGAAATTGAAGTTGATGTTGAGGGAGACTGGGAAATGATCAGAGCCAGATAGAGGATTGACGGAAAAATTTAGAAGAAAATTTTGTTGAAGCCAAGCTTCAGAAATCAGGAATCTTTCAAGCCTAATAGCCATATAGCCAAATCCAGGACGTTGATTATTCGAATTAAACCAATCTATGTGAGGTTCAACATCCATTAAATTAGAGGTGTCAACAAAGGAAATGAAATCAGCCTGAGAATGTAGATGCCAATGAATACCACCCTGCTTATCATTATCTAAGGGTAACATTGGGTAGCATTGAAATCCCTGAAAATAATAGATTTGGAGTCCTTGAAGGAGCCAAGGAAATCCTATACATTGCAAAGATAAAATAACTCATATGAATGTTTCCAACTAACCTTGCACCACTGGTAATTAGGAGTTGTTCAATACTACATGAACTGGTTTTCCAAAGAATGCCCAACCCGCTAGAGGCTCTATCCAAGTTGACAAAAATACCCTCCCAACCTTTCCAACTGTGAAACTAACCAGTAAGATAATCCACACTAGACATTTTTTATTCTTGAATAAAGAAAATTAAAACATCCAACTCTGTAACATAGCATATGAGAAGAAATTGTTTGTTAGGAGCATTAAGGCCCCTAACATTCCAAGAAAGAAGGTTCATCTTTTATTTAGAGAGGGCTCACCTCTCCTTCTTGAATATGGGAAGAAAGAACAGATTTGCAATTGTTTACAAGTAGTAACCTCCTTTAAAGAACTACTATGTTTGGAAGGGAAATCAGGTAGATATTTTGGACCTAGGTCCATGTTAAGGATTGTAGGAGTTGGAAGGATAAAATTCTGCACACCAGTATCTTTGCAATGAAGATGTTAGGAAATAAGAGATAAAATATGTGGAACAATCCCACACAAAATTGTAATAGTAGAAACTAATATGCAGAAAGATATTACAGATCTGAAATAAAATTGTAGAATATAAAAGAACACAACATAGAGATAGTATTTAACATGGTTCACCCAATTTGGGCTACGTCCACCAAGAATCACTTGCTCAAATTTTTATTACAAGCCACCTCTTTCTCTCAATATAATACCTAGATCTATTTGGATTTTTGTTCAATAAACTCACCTGAATTCACACTTGAACTCACACACATCTATAGTACATATGCTTCTCTTTCTATCAAAATCCCAAAAGCACATCAATAGGAAATTTCTTAAGCAGTTTTACAATATAGTAGGTACCAATACCATGGGCCAAAACTTCCCCCATAAATCTATGGTTCAAAAATCCTACCCATATGAGAAGAGCACGTTTCTCGATATATACATATATAGGGCACATTTTTTTAGGAAAAAAATTATCGGGGGTTATGCCCCTGAACCCTTGTTACTGAGGGTTACCACTCCAAGACCCCCAATCAAGACATGACCCAACCCCGAACCCTGGTGAGAAAACTATGGAGAGTGTATAGTACTTTTAGTGTACATTCTTCAACACTTCCACACATGAAAACATGCTCCACAACATAACAATCTCCCACTTGGAGACTAGTTTTCCTCTGAGAAAAATTCTCAAACCTTCACTGTTGTCCATGAAGACTAACCAAAGTTGAACACACCTTCAATTTCTCCCTTATGACCACTTTGGTCATCATATCTGCAATATTTTTAATGGTATGAATCTTCTCCAGCTGCAACTCCTCTTCCTCCAAAGTTGTCCTCATGAAGTGATATCTCAACTGTATATGCTTCGTCCTGGAGTGGAAAGTAGAGTTCTTAGCTAGGTGTATAGCACTCTGACTATCACTATGCAGCTTACATTCCTCCTGCTTATGCCCCAACTCCTCAAGAAATTGTTGTAACCAAATCATCTCTTTGCTTGCCTCTATGGCAGCAACATACTCATCCTCTTTGGTTGACAAAGCCACCAGCTTCTGTAGTCGTGAAATCTAGCTCACTGTTGTCCCTCCTACAGTATAAATATAACCTGTCGTGCTCCTCCTGTTGTCTACATCTCCAGCCATGTATAAATCTACATAACCACGTAAAGTGGTGTCTGATCCACTGTAGCACAAAACTGTCCCCATGGTTCCTCTCAAATACCGAAGGATCCACTTTACTGCTTGTCAATGCTCTTTACCTGGATCACTCATAAATCTACTCATAGCTCCCACTGCATGGGCAATATCAGGCCTAGTGCACACCATAGCATACATCAAACTACCAACTATTGATGAGTAAGGTACCTTGGACATCTGGTTTCTTTCCTGCTCTGTCTTGGGACACTTCTCCTTTGATAACTTAAAATGGCCTACCAAAGGAGTCCTAACCGGTTTAGCATCCTGCATGTTAAACCTGTCCAATACCTTCTTAATGTACTCTTCCTGAGATAAAATCAACTTCCATTCCTTCCTATCCCTAGATTTATCCTCATACCAAGGATTTTTCTGGCTGCCCCCAAATCCTTCATATCAAAGGATTCACTTAGCTGTTTCTTGAGTACTTTTATTTCTTGCATGTTTTTACCTGTCAACCAACATGTCATCAACATACAAACATAGGATAATATAACTTCCATCCTCAAATTTCTTTGTATACACGCAATGATCAGAATGACAGCTAATATAACCTTGCTTCATCATGAAACTATCAAATTTCTTATACCATTAATGTGGAGCTTGTTTCAAGCCATACAAGCTCTTCTTCAGTTTACACACCATCTCCTCTTTACCTTTGACCTCATAGCCCTCTGGTTGTTGCATATATAGTTCCTCCTCCAAATCACCATGGAGAAATGCATTCTTTACATCTAACTGTTCTAAGTGCAAGTCTTCTGATGCCACTATTCCAAGAACAGTTCTAATAGAAGTCATTTTTACTATAGGAGAAAATATCTCATCAAAATCTATACCTTGTTTCTGTGCAAACCCCTTGACCACCAACCGGGCCTTATATCTTTTCTTTCCTCCTTCTTCGTCTTTAACTCTGTACACCCACTTGTTCTGCAATGCTCTTTTTCCTTCCGGTAGCTTCACCAAATCCCAAGTCTGGTTCTCCATGAGAGACTTATGCTCCTCATCCATGGCTTGCTCCCACTTCTTACTGGCATCTACCTACATTGCTTCATCAAAGCTCTTTGGCTCTCCACTATCAGTGAGTAATAAATAATAAAGAGAAGGAGAAAAACGTTCAGGTTCTTTTCTTACCCTAGAAGACCTCCTCACTGTAGGAGTTTGGGGTTCCTGTTGAGTAGGTTCCTGAACTGATTCATGGGTCACTTTCCCATCCAGAAGATCCTCTACCACTGCATATTATTTCTTGGATTCTTCCCTGTTTTCCTAAAACTGTTGTTTATACATGACTTTCTCATTAAAGACCACATCCCTAGACTGAATGATTTTCTTGTCCTTAATACTCCAACATTTAAACCCAACGTCATCACCACCATAACCAATGAAAGTACATTTTTCTAATTTAGCCTCTAGCTTGGTCCTATCATCCTTGTCTATATGAACAAACACCTCACATCCAAAGACTCTAAGAAATGAATAATCAACTTTCTTACCATACCATGCCTCCTCAGGTATGCCTCCATCCAAGGCACTTGAGGGTCCTCTGTTTATCAAGTACACAGTTGTGCTCACCACTTCTGCCCAAAAAGAAAGAGGCAGTCCTGCATGTAACCTCATGCTCCTAGCACGTTCCATTATTGTTCTGTTCATCCTTTCTGATACCCCATTCTACTGTGGAGTTCCTGGAACCGTATT
Source organism: Taxus chinensis (assembly GCA_019776745.2). Classification (NCBI taxonomy): domain Eukaryota; kingdom Viridiplantae; phylum Streptophyta; class Pinopsida; order Cupressales; family Taxaceae; genus Taxus; species Taxus chinensis. The sequence continues at coordinate 412,934 of JAHRHJ020003365.1, forward strand.
ATGCCTGTAGATTCCATTCTTAGAATAGTAATCATTAAATTCATTGTTGCAATACTCCCCTCCATTATCTGACCTGAGACATTTTAGCTTAAGACCTGTTTCATTCTCTACCAAGGCTTTCCATTTAACAAAAGTGCCAAATACATCGGATTTGTTTCTAATACAATAAACCCAAACTTTCCTTGTTGCATCATCAATAAAAGTAACATAATAACTTGAACCCCCAAGAGATGATACCTGAGCCGGCCCCCACACATCAGAATGTACCAGCTCTAACTTAATCTCTTTCTTCATAGGTCCAACCTTGAGAAACCTTACTTGCTTCTGTTTCCCATATATGCAGTTCTCACAGAAATCCAAAGTTGTTTATGTATATCCAAGAAAATTCTTCTTTATGATGTTCATGCCCTTATGGCTCATATGATCGAGCCTATATTTCCATAATGTTGTATCTGCATCTGAAGCCACAAGGTTACAATCATTAGTACTATCAGTGGTTAAATACAAGGTTCCAACCTTCTTACCTCTTTGCCACCACAAGAACACCCTTGGTAACCTTCCAAGAGTTAGCTATAAATATCACAGTACAACCATCACTTCCCAATTGCCCCACCGATATCAAATTTCATCTTAATGTAGGCACATGTTTGACATCCTTCAATAGCCATGTATTCCCATTCTGCATCTTAACCTGAACAAAACCTTTTCCAACTATACTGCAAGGCTCATCATCACCAAGAAAAACATGCCCAAAATCCCCTTGAACATAATCGACAAAATAATGCCTATGTGGAGTAGCATGAAAAGAAGCCCCTGAATCTAAAACCCAAGATTCAGTAATATTATGAAAAGAAAGAATCAAACCATCCTGACATACATTTCCCAATGCCACATTTGCCTCCTTGTTTTCTTCCTGTTGTTTCTTCTTGTCCCGAAGCTCCCAACAATCCTTCTTTACATGCCCAGACTTTCCACAATTCCAACATACAATCTTGCTCTTAGATTTTGACCTTGCCTGATCTTTTGATTTTCCATAGTTTCCTCTATTCTTATGTCTCCCTCTAGTTTCCACTGTCAAAGCATTCCCTAAAGTAGAAGATTCCCCAGAGCTTTTTCTTCGCATTTCCTCGCTTAGAATCACCCCTACAACATCCTTCAAACTTCAACTTTGAGTTAGCTAGAACTGAGTTGCTTACTGCCATTACCAAGTTATTCCAACTTTCAGGTAAAGAGCACATAGAATTAATAAAGCCCTAACTTCTTCATCAAATTCTATTGTAACCGAAGCTAGCATATTCACAACCGTATTGAAATCATTTAAATGATCTACTACTGAACTATTCTTAGACATCTTCATATTAAACAACTTTTTCATTAAAAATATCTTGTTAGAGGCAGAGGGTTTTTTATATAACTTCCCTAATGCATCCATTAGATCTTTTGTATTCTTTTCCTTTGAAACATTAAATAATACCGAAGATACAAGACACAGCCGGATCCTTCCAAGTGCCTTCCGATCCAACAAATCCCATTCCGCATCTGTCATACTCGAGGGTTTGTTCACTTTCTCAGACAACGGAGTATAAATATCCTTCTGATAAAGGTAATCTTCCATCTGCATCTTCCAAAGACTAAAATTATTCCCGTTGAATTTATCAACCCTAGATCTTCCATCATCTACCATAGCTCCCACTCAAGATAAAACTTTCCCTTGTGATTCAACACTTCAGCAAACCAAACCAGGCTCTGATACCAATTGTTAGGAAATAAGAGATAAAATATGTGGAATAATCCCTTACAGAATCACAACAGTAGAAACTAATATGCAGAAAATATTACAGATCTCAAATAAAAGTGCAAAATAAATAACACAACACAGAGAGACAAGATTTAACGTGGTTCACCCAATTTGGGCTACGTCCACCAAGAATCACTTGCTCAGATTTTATTACAAGCCTCCACTCTCTCAATACAATACCCAGATCCGTTTGGAGCTATGCTCAACAAACTCTACAGAATTCACACCCGAATTCAAAACACATCTACAATACATTTGCTTGTTCTTCTATCATATGCATAAGACCATATAAATAGACAACTGCTTAAGTAATTATACAAAACCATGGGTATCAAACAATGGGAAAAAACAAAACCGTCCCATAAACCTATGGGTAGCCGAAGAGGTGGTTTTTTCAAAACAATGGGTACCAAAAAAACCATGGGCCCAAAAACAACCCATAACGGTTACCCATTAGCCATGGGTTAATAAACCACCCATGAAAATTTGCTTCGAGCGCTTCACCCCCGAACCCCCCTGACCCGCTCACCGACGAGCGCGACCGCCGTAAAAATAGCCGAGTGTAACACATAGAAGGTGTACCACACTCTAACATGAAAATAGGCTCCAAAAACATAACAAAAGCTCGATTTCAGCCTCCGAGTCATTATACTCCTCCTCAGGACACACATCTTTAGATCTAATCAGATATTCTTTATTACTAACCCATTTTTCTAAGGAGGTTGCATCGACACCCAGTCCCAAAGAAATACCCTCTTGAAACAAAGAAAGGATGTGTGTGGATTCATGAACCACCGACGTTGTCTCTTTGACCAGAGATATGGTACTTGGGTCAAGGGCTAGGGGTTCGTGGGCTATAACCTTATATGTAATACCCGTAGAATGGGATAGAAGGCTTGACTGAAGAAGAAGGAACAATAGCTTTAAGAACCGAAGTCTGAGAGATCTTCTTTTTCCATACAACGTATCTCAAGGATTGGAGGGTTTTTATAAGCATTTTGAAAATGACCAAGTTGCTTACAGTGAAAGCAACAGTTAGAAACCACCTTATAGTCGACCTTTTGAACCCATTTACCATTAGGGAAAATATCAGCGTATGAAATCTTGTAGTTTTTTGGAAGGATCTACAGAAACGCAAACCTGGGTGAAAGAAGAAAGAGAGCCTTTGAGGGTCACCGCGATCAATACGAATAACACGTCCCAGGCTAGAGAAAATTTTCTTAAGAATATTAGGGGACCAAAACTCGCTAGGGAGAGAATAAAGATATATGCACAACTTGAAATCCATCCATTTCAGCTTGATCTGGGTCAAAATGAGCGATCCACCCACGAATATGAATCCCAGAGTCCAATAGAAAAAATCTTTCCTCGCTAAAGAATCATCCCATTAAGCTTCGTTGTGAAAGATCACCAAGACAAAACCTTTTTCCATGAAGCGTATGCAAAGGCTACTCCCCCATTAGGTGTCACACCAACATCAGATCCATTCAACTGACAGGTGATGACACACAAATTTGGCTGTTATTTCTCTTAACCCTCCAAAGAGATAGACACAAAATCTACTAGTAAAGAATCTTCTTGGAAAAAGTGCTCCCCTAACAGTCATCAAAAATCCATTCCAAAGCAACCACTTTGGGTCCCAGTTGATTTAGGAGAGAAGGTGACAGGCCAAGGCCTGCTGAACAGTCCTTCAATCCCTTCTCGATTCGCAGGATGGATTTGGGTTTAGATCCATTGTGACATTTGAATTTTGAAAAAAAAATGACCATTCTGAAACAGAATCTCCAATCGTTTTCCAACCATCTTCTTCCACTCTTTTCTTCCTGCAACACTCTCCAATTGAACTATATGTTAGTACCACATTGTTTCTCCAAGTATTTCCTACCATTTCCCTATAACACACTTAGAAACATAAAAGTCTACATGGTACATGTCTTATTTCCTTCGATATGCAAAAATAATCATTAAGAAAAATTTCTCTAAACGTCGACGATATACTATTCCCAGGATTCTGTTAAATGGTCTATAACAAATAATATTTTAATTGAATTTTGTGATATAAAATTGAGATCAAATTACACTAGCGACATGAACAATTTGGTTGTTCTAAATGATAAATATGGTTTTTAAATAATGTTTTTTAAAGTCTTATAGAAATTACCTTTGTTTCATTATTGAGCATATAATATCAATGCTTTTGAGTTGCTAAAATGACATGTAGATTTTCACATTAAATTGTAATTAATTTTTGTACAATCAACCAAATTTATACTAATGTACTAAATTTTTCTTATCTTATTTTCATTATCATTTTTACTCTGTAAGGCATTACCCATTGAACTGATCCTTGATGGGTCTAACACATGTCATATATTTGATCGCTGTGATTTGACGATGCATATTCATTGAAATCAAACAGTTTACATGAGTTTGGAGGTGGCTAATGAAATTGCATGATGCATATTGTGCTTCTTCATTTTTAATCTGATGGTGGAGGAGAGTGGATTGACATTAACCATTTATGGGGGGTGTACATTCCCCCCTAGAGAATAGTGCAAACAAGTTTTTTTTCACTTGTAATTTTTCATTAGGTGCTTGGCATAGAGGGCATGATGCGGGATATGACTGGATGGGGGGACCATACCGTAGTGGTAATGTTGCAACACAGTTCATTTTTATGGGAAGCATGTCTCAACCAGAATCAATCCCCCTTTTGATGCCCTAACAAATGGGTTTTGTTTCACTTTTCTCCTAGGTCTCTATTATTACCCGCCCTGCTGCAAATTTGAATCCCATTGTTTGGCATACATAAATAATATTGAATACTCCATGTTTAACTCAAAATGCTTTGTTTTGTAGAGTGGTGTTGGTGCCTTTAAGCAGAAAAGATCATAGAAAAACATTCCTTAACTAAATGTAATTCTTTTTTATTCACAAAGAACAACCCCTGGTGGCTTGCTCATCTCATAGGCAACCGATGTTTTCCAACATTTCTCAAGGGTGAGCCACGAATTATTTTTCTTACTCATCATAGTGTGCATTTTTTGTGTCCCAAAGTATTTTATTGATGAGTTTTTTCAGGGAATCAAATGCGGGAAGAGAAGAAGGATTGAGACCCTGAATAAGGTTGGACAAAGTGACACAGACACTGTAATCCCTTCCTTTTCATTCGAAGGAAGCCATGGAGAAACCCTACTTGTAGATATGTTTGGCCCTATTTTTACCCCCTTTTTGGCCCACCCATGGTATTCAAGGCATATGCTATGCTCAATGCACCTAAAGTAAATTTTTAATTTAAAAATATTTTACACCTTTATTCATCAAAGCTCATATTGGCCCCAAATACAGTGGCTTATCTTTGCCATAAATCTTAGGAAACTTACTAGCTGTTGCATTTTATGTAGCTCAGATATTCAAGTGTAACGAGGGGCGTACTTCCAAAAATGTACCTTTTACCATGTCATACTGCTCATTTGAAGTTTTTAGTTTTTATTGAAGTAGTTTGACGAGGTTTATTTTTTATTTATTTTTATCAATTCCAATATTATTTACTCTTTTTGGTGAAGTCTTTTCACTATTTCCATTAGACAAGTGAGCGTACCAGGTGGAATAGTGGAGAGTCTTAAGCGGAAGTGAATTTAATGAGATTTATATGACGGTCACACCATAAAGTAAAGGATTTATATGGTGGTAAGTCCATAGACATCAAGGGAATTATATGGTGGTGATTCTATAGACTCAAGCTCTACGATTTCCATGTTGTTCCCCTTTATATAGATCTATAGACCCCCTTTTTCACATTAGATACAATTTGTTTGTTTTTGCCACATCTTATTGTTTATTCATGGCTTGTTGTATGAAAATTCTTACAGGGCTGAAAACTTGACTAATATTATAAAACAAGATAAAATACCCTACATAAATAATTAATTTACATATTAGGAGTTGACACCTGCAACCCTGCTTAATATTGAACCTAATTTCACATATACCTATTGTCCAACCCTAATTTACATTGAACACAACTTTAGCTCTTTTGCTTTTTAGAAAATGCATAAGTTGTTCCTTTCTTGCCAAATATAATTATTAGTATTGTTTTAGAAGCTTTCTGCAAGTCTAGAACTTGATTTATGACATGTGGATTGCAGCTTGACAAGGTAACTGTCAACAAAGGAGTATTACCGAGAAGAAAACTAAGCATAGTCACTACCGCATCAATATTGATTCAACTAAAGACCTCAAAAGGTAAGTTACGTTACATTATAAAATTATCTACATTACATTTAAAAGGTTTTTAAAATGTAAACAAAAGTGTACAACCATGTTCCCATGCGGGAGTAAATGTACTTTTATAATAGAGCTAGAAGAGTTTTATATGGAGTTTAACTCGTGCCTTGAATGAATTAGTATATTCCATAAAATATGTTTATAGGGCTATGAGATTTTCTATGTTCAAACTAACCATTTATTTGCAAGATTTGGAAATGGGATTTTGAATTTTTATTTTGACTTTGGATTGACTTTGTCTTAAATTTAAATTAACAGTCCATTCAAATATTTGTGAAAAAAAGATTGATATCAGAACTTTTCTATATTTTTCTTCTCTTTTCGTTTGGTATATTTATTCTCTTTTCGTTAGGTATATTTCTTCTATATATTGTCTATAATTATAATAATGATAATCTATAGACATTTACTTATATATGCAGTGTAGGTTATTTGGTTTTTCTTGATAGATGGTATGCAAAGATGAATTGTATACCAGAAATAAAAGAAGGAATTTCATCATTGATAGGAAGTGGTTTTTCAATGGGTATAAGCTCCAAGCTCTAGGTATATAGTCAAGCGATCTCATCTTTGTTTACATACTCTCTCATTTTTGGATGTCATATTAGTAATATCATAAAATTTACGTAGTTTAGTTGTGTTATTTTATATAAAAAAATTGTATGCTTCAATGTTGAACACATTCATATTCATATGAAGATGAAGAATGTAAGAAAAATAGTGGTGCAAATCACAATGGGATCCATTGCCTTTCGTTTGTGCTGTGTGGATAAAAAACAAATATATCTTAATGGATTTGATAAGTCTAGTCTCCATGCACTCTACTTTTTCTAATTACTGTGGGTAATTACATCTTTCCTTCTTTCTTTTTTGGCTTGTGTTTGTCTTACCTCTGTAATTTTGGGCCCAAACCAAATTGTAATTTGGTAAAATATTGAAAATGATTTCGGGCATGCTTTGAATCTGAATATTTTAAAGACAAAGAGATTATATAATGAGAACATTACTTCTTTCAAGAGTAGGTGAAAACATCCAATATCCACACAAAAAAAGTTGTATTTAATGGATGGTTTGAATAGTGAACAAAGTCTTTGACTGGAATTTTAATCGGTAATCTTTATACAATACTCATAAATTGCTAGGACTTATGTCTATTTACCCATCAAAAATTAATAATATTTAATATTTTGTCAAAAAAATAATATTTAACAGTTTATCATAAATTATGAATAATAATATTAAACTTTATAGTATTCTTTGTATTATTATGCAATTCAAATGACAGATCTGAAAGGTTGTTTAGGATTGTGGTGCCTACCTTCCTACCTACAGATTATTGTGTAATTATTACAAATAATGGATTTGCCACATTATTTATAGATAATGGTTTGATATGGGTCTATTTTTCTCACTCAACATTTATTTTGATATTGAATGAATGGAGAAACAAACATAACACAAGATACTTTAAAATGTGTGTCCTAACTCTTGCAAATCCTAAATTTCCTACATTAACCTTGTCTTATTAATAAAATATTGGTAATTCACGTTTATGATAAGGATAAATCTAAAATATTTATAACCTTCAAACCTAAAATTTCATTATTATATGAAGGAAATTTTGGTAAAAGGGCATACAAGACGTGGTTGTCATTTAATTGTTGTGAAAGTTCCCAACACCAATTTACAATGTGTGTAAGCGAGTTGAATTTATATTGAAATTCTGGCCCCTAAATAAATCCAAGCTATAATGACTCAAAAATAATTCAATTCGGCTAAATTTAACCCTAAACCCACATATACTATATAGTGAAACATGCAATCAGAGTCACCTAAAGACTTTGCAAGAACAAAGGATTTGTAAGGTATGCAATTAAATAAAGCGGAAGGATGAAACATTTTTATTGTTGTATTTTCCTCTTTATAATGATATCAAGCCCAATTCAATAGAAATTTGTAATTAGGTATTAGTTCATGACATGATTAGCACACAGGTTGTACAGATAATATATCATATCTAAGCATACATGCAATAAAAGTGGATATTCTACCAGAAGAAATATACAAAACAAGAGATATAAATCAACACCAGATTTAATGTGGTTCACCCAGTGTGGGATACATCCACCAAGAAACAATCCAATCTATTATCCAAAGCTTTCAGAAGATATACAATGAAGATTTACAATCTTCCACACCTCTCACGATGTACAATACTTTCTTTCTCTCAAGCTTCTCCTTCTTCTCCAAGAATTCTCTCTCACAATTATTTTCACAATAATCATTAACTCTCTCTTCTAACCCTAGATTTCTAGCTTATAAATACCTTATACAAACTTAGGGCACTTATCCATGTAATTATAATCAATAGATCTGCTTTAATACTAAAATTAGATCTAATTCCCGTGAGTTAAATAAAACACTCATGCATAGGTAACCGATGTCAGTTATCCCTAACCGATGATGGTTCCTACTTACCTGACCGATGCTGATCATAGGTGACCGATGTCGGTCCCTTCATAACCGATGTCGATTACTGTGTTTTCTAGCAAGTTGATATAACATGCTAAACTGAAGTAATTGAGCTCCACATCTCAACAATCTCCCACTTGGAGATAAATTACTACACTATACCTGTACAACGTCATCCTTGGATCCTTTCCTTAGCTTTGTTTCTTCCTCTTCAAGTCTCAAACTCAAAGACCAACAGAAGTGGAGTGTAGCTCCAACTTCTCTTTTGCTAATGGCTTTGTTAGCATATCCGCAGGGTTTTTACTCGTATGAATCTTCTCCAGTTTCAGCTTCCCATCCTCCAATACCTGTCGTATGAAGTGATATCTCAACTGAATGTGTTTCATTCTAGAATGAAACGTTGAGTTATTTTCCAAATGAATTACACTCTGACTGTCACTGAACAATTTGCAATCATCTTGCTCCTTTCCCAACTCTTCCATGAACCTGCTCATCCATATCATCTCTTTGCTAGCCTCTATAGCTGCAACATACTCTGCCTCTGTAGTAGAAAAAGCCACAACCTTCTGCAATCTTGATATCTAGCTAACTGTTGTCCCACCTACTATGAAAATATATCCAGTAGTGCTCCTTCTACCATCCAGATCTCCAACCATATCCAAATCAACATAGCCACATAAAGAAATATCTAAACCTCCATAGCATAACTGCATGCTAGATGTCCCTCTCAAATACCTGAGTATCCATTGGACTGCTTTCTAATGCTCTTTACCTAGATTGGCCATAAATCTACTCACAACTCCCACTTCCTGTGCAATGTTTGGTCTGGTACAAACCATAACATACATGAGACTCCCAATTGCTAAAGCATATGGTACTCGTGTCATGTATTTGACCTCCTCATGTGATGAAGGACACTGATCTTTGCTCAATTTGAAGTGTCCAGCCATAGGTGTACTTACAAGTTTTGAATTCTGCATTTTAAACCTTTCTAACACCTTGTAGATATAATCCTCCTGAGATAAATACAATTTCTTGTTCTTCCTGTCTCTGTGTATTTGCATGCCAAGGATTCTTTTTGCAGCTCCTAAATCCTTCATAGAAAATGTGTGAGCTAGCTTTCCCTTAAGCTCACCAATGTCCTGCATACTAGATCCTGTAATAAGCATATCATCCACATACAATAACAAAATAATATAGCTCCCATTTTCAAGCTTCTTGAAATAAACACAATGGTTAGATTCACATCTCAAGTAACCATGCTCATGCATGAAGCTATCAAACCTCATGTACCATTCCTTGGAGCTTTCTTGAGCCCATATAGGCTCTTTTTCAACCTGCACACTAATTTCTCCTTACCCTTGACTTCATACCCAAGCAGTTGTCTGCATATAAATCTCTTCATCCAAATCACCATGAAGGAAATCCATCTTCACATCTAGTTTCTCTAAATGCAAATCATCTATTGTAAATAAACTCAATACAATACGTATGTAAGTCATTTTAACAATAGGAGAAAATATTTCACCAAAGTCAATACCTACTTTCTATGTACAAATCCTTTTACTACAAGCCTTGCCTTGTACCTTTTCTATCCACCCTCTTCTTCCTTGATCCTGTAAACCCACTTGTTTTGCAATGTCCTCTTACCTGCTGACAACTTAACCAAATCCCAAGTCTGGTTTTGTTCCAAGGAGTCCATCTCCTCATCCATGCCATGCTCCCACTGAATGTGGGTCTCATCCTGCATTGCTTCTTCAAAAATTTCTGGTTCACCATTATCATTCAATAATAAATAAGATAGAGAAGGTGTAAATATTTCTGGAGGTTTACTTACCCTTTGTGACCTTCTCATAGGAGTTTGGGGTACCAAAGGCTCATTCTAGGACCTCCTGGACATTTGTTTCCAATTCTGATAGTGACTGATGCTGATCACCTATAGCTGATGCCGGTTTGGATCGATGTCGGTTTAATCTTCTGTAACCCATTTAGGTTCACTGACTGATGTCGGTCAAGGGTCAACCAACACCGGTTACTGTGTAACCCTGTAGGTATGATTTTTAAATCTGAGAGTTCATTTTCATTCACAAACTTCTCAATCGGTTCATCCTTGGGTACCAAAATTTGATCCCTGTACATTCTCTTTTCATTCCATTCAATGTCACGACTCCTAATAATTTTAGAATTCTCTAAATCCCAAAAATGGAATCTAAAATCACCAGATCCATAACCAATGAAAGTGCATCTCTTGGATTTTTCATCCAATTTTCTCTTCTTTTCCTTATCAATATGCAAAAAAGCTTCTAAACCAAAATATTTAAGAAAAGAAAGATCTACCTCTTTTCCTGGTCCAAGATTCCTCTGGTATTCCTCCATCTAGTGAACTTGAAGGCCCATGGTTAATCAAATAAACCACTGTATCAACAACTTTTGCCCAAAATTGCAAGGGAAATCTAACATGTATCCTCATACTTCTAGCACATTCCATGATTTTCATGTTCATTCTTTCTACAAAATCATTCTCTTGTGGTGTTCTTGGAACCATCATTTCTCTACATATTCCATTCACTGAACAATAATCATTGAAATCCTTGCTACAGTATTCACCACCATTGTCAAATCTAAGGAAACTTTAAATTTGAATTTGATTCATTCTCAACAAGGGTCTTTCCATCTTTTAAAAGTTATCAAAAATATCAGATTTATGTTTAATATAATAAAACCATACCTTTCTTGTAGCATCATCAATGAAAGTAACATAATATTGGGATCCTCCATGAGAAGCTACTTGAGCTGGTCCCCACACATTTGAGTGTACAAGCTCTAATTTGTGCTCCTTAGTTGCCCCAACTTTGAGAAATATCACTCTCTTTTGCTTTCCAAAGACACAATGCTCACAGAAATCAAGATCTAAATATTTCAAATTTGATAACTTACCCTTAGCCTTTAAGATCTGCATTCCTTTTTGACTCATATGGCCCAACCGATTATGCCACATGCATCTAAATGTGAAGTAGATAATGTAGAAAAGGAATCAGTAACACAGGTAGATAAATATAACATTCCTACCTTATTGCCTCTTTCCACAACAAAGGCACCCTTGGTGACTTTCTAAGAGTTTGTTGTGAATGTAACCATACAACGAGCTTGAACTAGTTGCCCTACAAAAATAAGATTCCTCCTAAGGCTTGGCACATGCCTCACATATTTCAATACCCATGTATTTAGATTCTACAATTTTAGATGAACTTCCCCTTTACCAATAATACTTACAAGGTTCATCATCACCCAAATAAACATGCCCAAAATTTCTATGGACATAGTTTCTAAAATAACCCTTATTAGGGGTTGCATGGAAAGAACACTCTTGAATCTAAAACCCCATGATTCTATTCTATTATCCAAAGAAAGAATAAGAGCATCTTGCATTACCTCTGTAGTAATATTTTCCTCTTTACCTTTGTCTAAGTGGTGCTTCTCTTTATCCTTTGAACAAAAATATTTCTTTGCATGTCATTTCTTTCCACAATTCTAATGGGTAACTCCCTTACCTCTGGATTTAGATATTCCATTCCTTGAATTTGATTTCCCATTATTCTTACTCTTAGATATCTCCTTCTTCCTGCCTTTACTTTCTACATTCAAAACATTCCCAGATGATGATTCCTCTATACTTTTCCTATAAATTTCTTCATTCAAGATTATACTAACCACATGATCAAACTTCAAAATATTATTAGCATATGTTGTATTAATAACAACCATTACCAAGTTATCCCAACTATAAAGCAAAGAACATAAGAATAAGAGTGATTTCAATTCATTATCAAATGAAATATTGATCAATTTTAACTGATTTACAATAGATCAAAAATAATTCAAATGACTAGATGTAGATCCACCTTTATGCATCTTAGAACTAAATAGTTTCTTCATCAAATAAACTTTATTTGAAGCACTAGGTTTTTCATATAAATTAGCAAGAGACTTCATTAACTCTACCATAGATGTCACTTCTGTAATATTAAAAGCCACATATGTTTCCAGGCTCAATCTTATAGATCCCAAAACCTTTCTAACAAGAATCTTCCATTCTTCATCAGTCATCTTCATAGGTATAGAATTTTCATCCAACGATAAGTACACATCTCTTTGATACAAATAATTCTCAATCTGCATCTTCCATAATTGATAATTTTGGCCGTAAAACTTCTCTACTTTGTATTTGTTTTCTTCTGCCATTGATGTAGCTCCCACTCGATCAGAAAAACCTCTATGAGTAAATTTTTCAACACACAAAACCCTCAAATAAAGCTCTGATACCAGTTGTTGGGGTTAACACATAGGTTGTACATATAATATATAGATCTAAGAATACTTGCAATAAAAGTGGATATTCTACCAGAAGAAATATACAAAACAAGAGATATAAATCAACACCATATTTAATGTGGTTCACCCAATGTGGGCTACATCCACCAAGAAACAAGACAATATATTATCCAAAGCTTTCAAAAGATATAAAATGAATATTTACAATCTTCCACACCTCTTACGATGTATAATACTTTCTTTCTCTCAAGCTTCTCCTTCTTCTCCAAGAATTCTCTCTCACAATTATTTTCACAATAATCACTAACTCTTTCTTCTAACCATAGCTTTCTAGCTTATAAATATCTTATACCAACTTAGGAAACTTAGCCATACAATTATAATCAATTGATATGATTTAATACAAAAATTATATCTAATTCCCGTGATTTAAATAAAACATCTCACGCACAGGTAACCGATGCCAGTTATCCCTAACTGATGAAAATTCTTACTTGCTTGATCTATGCCGGCCATAGGTGGCCGATGTCAGTCCCTTCATAACTGATTCTAGCTACTATGTTTTCTAGTAAGTTGATATAGCATGCTAAACTAAAGTAATTGAGATCCACGTCTCAACAAGCTTGAATAATATATCATAAAGGTTAACCATCATTTAAACAGTATGCTATTTACATGGATACACTTTTATACATCCGAACAACTAATTTGGCCTAAAAGACGTTAAAAGTATGTTATTTTTAATACTAAATATTCCTTCAATTTCAGGATTCTAATTTCATCAAACGAATGAGGTGATGGAGGTGAATTCAGACTGGTGGGAGAATTCCTACTCACAAGGAGTTTAATAAGGTTTGATTTTTCACAAGTACCAAAATAAAGGAAAATGTGAGGTGCAAACCTACAACTAGATTAGTGGAATAAATTCTCTCAATCCTTGACACTAAATTAAATATGATAATCCCTTGATTCTTTGATGAGGGTATTTGAACCTGTACCATGGTTTTGGATTGTACATATTTGAAGATGCGTTATAACCATGTTATAATTCCATACTATTTTGGTGAGGGATTTGAACCCGTGTCTGTATTGTCCTCGTGATAAAATGAAGCCGTCAATTTTTCTCCTCTCTCCCTATGAGATGGCAGCTCCTTGCACCACTAACAATATCACAGAGTTTGCATCAAGATTGAGATGTTAAGGTAGAACAAAAATAACATATATTACTTAGAAATGAGCTACCTAATTTATAAGATAACATGTCCCATGAAAGGACCCCACCTTCCTTTTCCCACCTTTGAATGCTTCTTTTGTTATCTTTCTTGACTCATTCTACATATCATCTTTTTCACAAGAACTTTTTCGAGTGCTATTGAGTCTGTTTCATTGAGTTACATTAATTTTGGCTATTTAAAGTTGGTTTATTCGCAACTCTTCACAACATGCTTAAAGATACATTTACAAACTTTCCTATCTCATTTTTTGCTTCTTAGATATTTATTTCCTTCAAAATTCACCATTCACACCTCCTCCACTCCTCACTCCTCCACCCAATTCCTTTCGGCATTCACATTGCACTGCTTGCGTGTGATTGTTAGTTTCTAGAAAAATTCCTAAAAAATGTTCAATAGTATATATATAGTCTACTAATAATATATATGGTGGATCATGAAAGGATGATTAAAAAGATAAAATTTGATTGTATTGAAATTTTATTTAGATTTTTCATCCCATTTAAACTTGAAATAATTCATAATAAATATAGCAAAGGATTTGTTCTTATCCATATGTCAAGGAAAAAATATGCTAATAGAATGATTTTTTCCTTACAAGATTCTTAGTTGCTTGATATTTTTAAGCCTAGGAATTTCAACAATAATTTTGAATCTCATAAGAGCCATTATATGTCTCTTCATGAAAGAATGAAACCCAATAATTTACCCAAAGTCACACCAAAGATACATTTTTTGCTATATTTAATTGCACTTGACATTGCCTTAATTGTCCAAATATTTTTCTCTAGCCATTTCCACATGACTCACTTATTTGTTTTTTTTGCTAAAATTTCATCTACATAATCCTCTAAAATTTCATCCAATTAATAAGGAAATGTAAGCATTATTTAATGAGTAGAATCAATAATCTTAAGATCAAAAGACATAATTACATAGGAAAATATATCCCAATTATTTTTTAAGGAAGTTTTTTTGTTAATGTTGTTCTAGTTTGGTTTTATCTAGAAATTCCATCCATTAATGAAAACATAACATGGCCAAAAATATAATCAATAACAATATCGGTATTATGTAATGTAAATTCATTTTTAGGACATGCCTTGCTAATATCTCAAAAAATTGTACATAGTCTGTTGCCCCCAATTAATTTCCCAACATGTATGATGTTGGAGATCCACCTGTAATAGTCAATTAGTTTACTAAAACTAGTGTCCAACAATTTTGTATTTATTGTTGTACCAATAGAGCCACCTTATTATGCAATATTTTTTTCTGTATATGGTTTGGTGCCATAATTTTCCACAAGCTAATATATATCAATAGAGGTAGAGACACTAGACATATCAATATACAACCATGCAAATATATGTTGACACTCAATTAATAAGTCAATATAAACATTTTATTATTTCTAAATGTGTGACAAGCTTCCATATTTGAAGTCTATCATCTTTTCTAATATTAATGTGCATTTCATCTCTATTTAAAATAATGGATGTATCATATATAAATATGTAGTAGGTAGGTGCATTTAGATCACTTATGGCTACATCATAATCATTATGAGAAGGCTATTTAAGTCTCCAAATTAAGCATATTCATTCAAACTGAAACAAAATAAATTCTTAGATAAGATGATGGTAAATCAAAACAAGTTCCCAAAAAATGAGCTATAACTCCATCAATGGATAAATTATCATCCTTTTTTGTTCTATGATCGATGGAATATTAAGTAATTTTTACATAAGTAGCATTAATCTTGTTGTTATCCTTATGGTAAATCCATTCATATAATCAAATATGTTCATTAAATGTGTCATCTCTTGAGAATGGGCTATTTTAGATTTCATAAATTAATCATGAAGAAATTTGATTGGATTTTTGACCACATTATCATTGTTTTGAGTTTCTAAGCATAATTTTAACTATTTTAGGCACAAGAGATAAAATGAGCTAAAGAAATGCACTAAATTAGATCATGGCCTAAAGTAGCAAATAAAATTACTTAGACTTAGAAATCGAATTAGGGAAATTGAAATAAAATTGGAAAGGGGAAACATTGCGAGAGTGTTAGTAAGACCTTACCTTGAAATACATACCTCAAGATGACTAAAAACATGACTCAAAATCTCAGAACAAGACTAGAAATAAACCAATCAAAGTTAGCAATTATTGTCTAAAATTACACCATATGTAATTTTGAACAACCAATCATAAGGACTTAACCATTTTCATGCTCTAGAAAAAGTTGCATGAGACTGATTCAATTTACCACATAATGTTGGAACTAATTGTGGTTTTTGTAGGTGAATCTTTTTTTTGCAGGTTACATGTATATTTGAGATCATATTATGACACATAGGTGATCAATAGTGAATGTTTGCGACACTTGTGTGACACTCTAGAAATCAATTTCTGACCATTTTCACAGTCAAAGGCACCCAGTAGAGTTTGTCAGCACCCAGGCACCCCTTCCCTGCCGTGGGTGCCCATGTCCATCATGTTTCATGACCTACATAATTTATTTAGATAAATAACGACATAGATCACCTCTCATTCATAAATTTTCCTAGCTCAGACCAGTCCTAGGCGGCGTGTAAATCAACTAAGTCCATTCCTCTCTCTCTCTCTTGCACTTAGGATTTCATTTTGTATTAGATTATTGCTTGTGTCAAATATGTATTTTATCATTTATTTATCATACGTGACTTTGCAATTAGGGATTAACATCTTATTCTATTTTTGTTAAATCAGGAACCATATGGAGGTATTGACACTATGGGGGTAATAATGAATAAAAGAAGCATGCAAAGTCTATGCTAACCGAAGTAAAGCATGTAACATAAAATGAAGAACTGAAATATAATATGCTAACCTAGCATGTCCATAAAATACTAAGCTAACATAAAGTATATAGCAAAAGTAGGAAATGACTCTATATTGGAAAAGTGAGTTAGAGAAATTACATGTTGGGGGGCGGTTGTTGATGCATATATCTCCCAAAGGACCATACACCAAGAGAGAATAGCTTTCAGGTGGAGAAGGGGAAACAATCCAGTCCTAGATCACTATAGATGACCCAAAAGTACAAGCAAACCAATCCAAGTAAGAATAATCTCCAATTGCCAAGAGTTAAGATGCAAGAAATACATGATTCTAAGCGAGAAGATGCAAGTTGGTGCAAGAGAGAAAAGCTAATGGAGTTTTCCTTTATGTAATTCTGTGATGTCCTTATGTGAAAATAAGAATTGGGGTATTTATATCTATGCCATCACTTGTAGGTGAAGGTGTCGATGGGGAATTTGAATTTGCATCGACACAATCACCTATGCAGGTGATGGCATCGGTGAGGGAGGGAAATGAAAAGGGATGTGTGCAAGGTGTCATGAGAAATAAGGATAATGCAAGGTGAAAAAATGGGGTCATAAGCAAGCCAGATGTTGGAAGAATACGAGGAAAAATAAGAAGATAATAGAAAAAGAAAGACATAAATAACACCAAAAGTTGTTCTCTCTCCATGTATCATCCATAACCCAATGGTTATGTGAATAACCATACCCCTATCCTAAAATGAGCCCCTTAAGGCACCCATTCTAGAGATAGATGCATTAATGACCTCTAACCTAAAAAGAGAATTGTTAGTAACATGTATGAAAATAGAAAGCGTAAAAATTTAGGTGTATACATATGCCCCAACCGTTGATTACCACATGTCACAATAGCGAAACATGGGGTAGTCAGTGGAAAGAACGATACATAACACTAGAATTGAAAGTAAACGTGGATAGTAAATAAAGGACTAGCTAAAATGAAATAAACCCACTAATGTGTATCTGATCGTTTCAGACGTCCTACCACGTACGGGTGCGTAATCCATGTTCTAGAACCATGGAGAAGCAAAACTGAAAGGAAACACTAGAGATCATCAGTAAAATAATTCATAAATCACCTAGCTAGGGGGCCATGGAATGGATGTCGTAATGTCATGAAGGTGAGGTTCAAAAAATGTGATTTTTGTCCAAAGAGCGGAATAAGACGTGTAATATGTCAAAATGAATGAGAGAAGATCATGATCCCACTGCAACTGGCGACAACAGATTTTTCAGAAATTGGGAAGCAGCTAAAATGATGAATATTTAAAGATTGAGGACCATAGTGGTGAAATTAAATAGAAAGATTAGGTTTATATATGATTTTTGAGTTTATTTGCTTATTACTATTTTTGGAATTAAGAGAACTGAGCTATGGAATTCCAAATTTGGAGATTAATAGGATGAGATGGCATAAGTACGAGGAGGAGCATGTGGTGACACTTGACCATGAGTAAGTAGATGCGTTTAATTTTGTTAGGTAGATTATGGTAATTTCATTAGGACATGTCGTAAAAAATGCAAGTGGGTTTAGGAGGAAAAAATGCAAGTAGGTTTTTGCTTTGTCATTTATTATATTTTTACTTTTTAGTATTTTTATTAAATTTGTGGTCATATAGGTTTAGACATGCCATCGGTCCCCCTAAAACAACAAGGCCAATAGATGAGATTAGGGATATTTAGAAATTTTTGATAGGGGTCGATGGTGTATGCTAGAGGGCCGATGGCATAGGAAATATTATGAAGCATGTAGATTATTATGATTTTAAATTTAAATTTTATGTTTGATGAATCTAATGCCTTGATTTTTCTAATTGTGATTATAGGAGGATCCACCTATGATGAGTGGTTGACATCGCATGGTTGAATGACATGATTGCAACATTGATAGCTGTAGATATACCGCAATTGTATAGATGGGGATTTGGGGGCATCGTGTAAATGCCTAGGATACCATTGATCCTAGATTTGTTGCAAATGCTTTTGGTAGCATGGGAGCCTCAGGCCAACACCTTTCGGTGGTGGGCAGGTGAGATAGTGGAGAAGATCGTGACAGTTTAGGATGTGCACAAGATATATGGGCTTACTGATATAGGCAGGTCACATGTATTGCGGTCTCACCATAGATATCTAAAAGAGGAGATCATTGGCCATATGGGCCATAAGCATCAAGACATACAATGAGGGGATGTTTAGCATTAGACACAACACCGTACATAGTGCACATATTCCATCTATCTGGAAGGTGGTGATGGGAATTGTTATGGCATGTATATTGTGTCATAAGGAAGATGTGACCATTCCATTATTTTTATTGGCTATATGAAAATATGTGATTGGTAAGAATTTATTATTCAACTGGGGGTCCACTATATGGGTATAATTGGTGCACAACTTATAAAGGGTCCAATGGAGGGCACATAGGACCATAGGTCCCATGATATTTTTGACAACTTAGATATAAGAGAGATTTACCATGTATAGGTCCTACATGGACACCCCTGGTCATAGCAATAGATTCCTCGAGAGTACTCTCAGTGGGCACAAGGGCTTATAATGAGAGAACTTTCAAATTATCAGCCATCACACCAGGTATATCTAGATGAGGTTGTATGAGATCCCTATACAGGGAATGTGGATTAGTGGCCTAGTTTTCCACAGATAGAGGATTTAGCACCAGTACGAGAGGTGACAAGACATTATTTACATTAAGTAGAGACCCATCCGACAGAAAATGTAACTAGACAGTTCGAGAGGCCCAAGCCTATTGTGATACCACCACTACCAACCTATAGACAGTGACATGCAAGAGAGGTTGTGAGTGTAGTAGATAGAGTACCTACATTGTGGCCTCAGAGAGTACAAGCCATAGGTAGATAGGGACGGAGGCAAAGATGGAGAGGTGGGGAAGGTCAGAAGCCACCAGAGATCATTATAATTGAGATCTCATATGAGGGATCCGATGGAGGAGCTGTCGGCCCGAACCCACAGGTGGAAGATACATACACAACTGGTCCTAGATCCAGAGGGGGAGAGGAGATACAACCATGGCCATAGATGATATAACATAGGATGAAAAGGCTGGGAGGAGGTTTCCTGACACCACTAGGTATAAATATGGCCCTACAACTATAGGAAAAGCCTAGGGCTCACCACAGAGGAGATATGATTTTGGTGCCCTGAGATAGGTGGGAATAATATGTCAAGTGGAGGTTATGAAGATTTGATGTGGCTGAAGCGATATTACATGGCTGCCGTGATACGACAAGACCATTGTTGAGTGAGCCAGGAAACCAGGTATGAATGTGATTATTTTAATTACGGATGTAGATGGATTATATTTTATGACTAAATTGGTATTGATGACTGTATTTTTGGTTGCAAAGTTTACAACAGAAAGGATTGGTACTCATTAATTGAGAGTGTAATTAATGAGATCTTGTATCCAGTATTGGATGTTTAGGATACCTCATTCATGGATGGACCCCACAACATCATCGGTTGGCGAGTTAATGGGAGCATTTTGGTTACTTAGAGAGGTTGTTAGGACACTGCGGAGATGGAGAGATGTGTAGGAGCATGGAAGACACGAGTAACATAGATATGTTGTTGTAGAGCTTATTGCAGGCATAGGTGCCTTAGTTCATGAGTAGGTAACATGCCTATCAGATTCTAGGAGTTTTTTAGAGAGAATCACAAGGCTAGAGGCACATCTACTGAGAGCATGGGGAGCCACCTCCAGAGACTGATCTAGGGCAGAGTCTCTATCTTGCACAACTAAAGCATACAACGCAAAACCTTCGACACAAAGCATCCAGAGGCCACCCCAAGGGGGTGAGGATTCTTAATCCACCTAGATGGTGATGATGTAGCATGATAGCTTATGATGTATTTTGTCGGTGTATAAAAAAATAATTTGATGTGTGTGTGTGTGTGTGTGTGTGTGTGTGTGTGTGTGTGTGTGTGTGTGTGTGTGTGTGTGTGTGTGTGTGTGTGTGTGTGTGTGTGTGTGTGAGAGGATTCTTTTGATGATGATTATTATGGTTGTAATTGATTAAACTAAAATGGAAATAATTCTAATTTAATATAGTATAAAGAACAACAATAAATAACAAATAAATACATGAAGGAAATTATCTAAGCAACTAAGTAACTAGAAATGTGAAACCCGAATGAGCAAAGAGGGTTAAGAAGAGCTTAGCTGATTCAACGAAGGTGTTGGACTATGTTGTAGTGTGAACCAAGAAAACAAGAGGAGAAATGATCACACAAAAGCATGAGAAGGCATAGATCCGATCTCTTTGGATGAAGTGGGGTGTCTGGATAGGGATAAGGGCACCTGTGGGAACCCTGGTCTGAGATATGGGCACCCTGGTATGCGGAAATATCCTAAAACCCTCCTTTGAGGTGTCGTTGGATGCTTTCTTATGTTCTCTTTGTTGCACTATTTTTTTTTTAACAACGTCACATATTGTTGAAATACCTATAATAATAAATCACATGCAAAAACCCAATACAAACATCAAATCCCTAAAAAATAAAGATGCATATGAAGCAGTTAAGCTTTCCTTAGTAGCCACAATGGCGGACTTACTAACTAAGTATTGCACTACATCTTAGACCTGATTTAGTTGTGTGTGTGTATAATCATATCCTAGGTGCTCTTGTGATAGTCACACTTTGTGAAAGTAGCGTGCAATAACTATGGGTATAAATGTAATAAAATGGTGGATGGAATAGAATAAACTTCCCTCCTATGTAGTGTGATGCAAATGAACTAACCTTGTACCTTGTGATGGAGCTAGATGGATGCAAATGGAGCCTTTGATTGATGTAACCTTAGGTGATGATAGTAGTGCTTAGTGCTTGGTCCCTCATTATGGTCTCATAACTTTATATTTATATGGTTCTCTTGTTCTAATTTCATAATTAATCCCAAAAAGTTCAACCACTAAAAATATAGGAAGATCAAATAGCTAGAAAGTGCCCAAGAAGTGGCGGGAAAGTGTAGAAAGGCTCAAGGCACCCCTAATGGGACCGAGGTGCCTCAGTCAGAGGTAGAATGACGTAAAATGACAAAAACAGATTGGGCAAGTATGTGTTGAAGGTCAGAAGTGACAATAGAAAGCAAAGTAAAATGGCCAAAGGACATGGGTTAATTAGTACTTTCTTCACTCAAAAACCATACGAATATTAGTATGAGATTGAGACTAAATAATGTGTAAAGTGTGTGATTGTTTGTCTATAGTAATTGATGTTTTACTTATCACTTTCCTTTATTTCCTCATGCATGTATATGGTAATACTCATGATACTTAGGAAGAACGATAATGGTGATGAGGCAAGAAAGTTGGTGAGATGAGAAGTAAATCCAATAGAGGTCAAAGACCTAAGTGAGGATGCACAAGAATGTGGTGATCCACTAAGGAAATCTAGGGAGAATTAGAAGTAAAAGAGGAGAAATCAAGACCCCAACATCCAATGGTAGGAGATTTCAGGGAAAAAGAGATTGATGATAAACCCAAGTAGGGTGAAGAGCCCAAGAAAAGATAATAATTTTCGAGATTTGAAAAACCCAAGGGGGAAAAGAGCCCAAGAAAAGGTGAGAGCCCATGCCAAAATAAAAATGTAATCAATTTATTTCTAAATAAGGTTCTTAGCCATGAGGGGCGAATAGATGTAGAGTATCGGTGATGACATCATCTACTTGGTTATTAAATATGACTATATGCACAAGTCATGAGGTCCTCAATATCATGTTGTGTAATAAATACTTATTGATGGACTTCATATCATTTGAAAATCAAAGTATCATCAATTTGGACCTCCATTCAGAGTGAGGATACCATGTTCAAATGTCTATATTGAGAGTGGGGGCTCCTTACATGAGGCTCTGGGTGAGGTGGAGGCCCATATGTAGTTGTTGATGGTTCTAAATGGTCTAGGAGAATTTGGGTGGCTCTGATTCATGAATTCATAGTCTCTACTATTTTTTTTCAAAATGTGAAGAGGACTCGGGAACCAGGTTTTTATAATTGTTGATAACGCTTTGACAATCTACATTGATATATGACTAAATAACCATGCATGTGATCAATATAATGGAGCTGATTGCAAATATGCCATGCCTAACATTTCGATCTTGATTTCTTCTAAACTACAGCTTCAATCTTTTTCATATTGCTTTTTAATAGGTCTCTACAATCAAATACATCATGCCCTAGAGGCTCATGTCATGTGGCAGTATGGATCTTCTCCATAAGGTTGTTAGGAGCCATAAGGGAAAGTGGTAGGGAAGGATGTAAATGATCAGCTTGGGTCGGCATGGATGATGTCAGTGCATATAACAGTCCTTTTCCATCCATGAGGTCATCAAATTTGTAGTCAACAGTTAGATATATACTCCCCTTATTGTATATGAGGAATACTATGTTACATGATTTAATGTATTGTGTTCTATCAATTTCTAAGGTCGTTACCATGGTTGTCTGAGACCTTCATGGACTTATAATCTGCTATTCAAAGGTGGCTTAGCCAAATGTAAGGAGTATTTTTGTATAAGAATGACATTCATATTGAGTGAGAATGTTTTGGAGCCACTTACCTTGAAATAATGTACAGTACCTCTATGTCCCAAATTTAGGCATAACTAGCCAAATGGGGATTGTCTAAAGCATAACCATCATCATAGTCGGGAGTGGTGGTGTCTATTGTGCAAAAATCAATGGTGGTTTCTAGTTGAACCTTTTGTTCAGGTGTAGAAGGTTGAGGTGTTTATGAGAATAGTAGTCGGAATATCTGGATCTTTCTTAGGAGGTTGCAAGTTCAGACATAGCTCCCTCAGTTTCACTCATTTCATGACAAGATCTGGTAAACGTAGGTGTATTGATTCTAACAGTAACTTCATCAGGTTTGTCATCATCAAAATCTAAGGGATTGGGAGGCATGCACCCAACCACATCTGGATGACCCGCATTACCGTGAAGAGACTCAATGGGATAGTTAAAATGTTGATATTTATGGAATGGGGTTGGAGATAATTATTAAAGGGTTGGGAATTTATACGTCACCTTTTGTTGGACAATATCATAATTGTAGGCATTTGGGTGACCTTGGATTTTATAGATTCCCCTTTATGTGCAAAATTGACACATTGATATGCTAAAGAGGCAACCGCACACATAGGGTGGGTCTAAGATCAATGAAGGAGAATATTGTAAGATAAAGGAAATTTAAAAAACATGACCTTCACATACTCTATTTTGGGAGAAATAGTGATATGCAGCCAAATACAACCCATGGGTGGAATTTTACAACGATCATACCCTTGATAAGTAGTACACATGATCTTGAGATTGTCTATTTAGTATCTAAGGGATTTAATGAAGTCTAAAGAGGACACACATGTGTTATCACCCTCATCAATGAGGGCACGCTTAACTATGTTTTGACCAATTGTACAGAAATAAAGAGTGGGGGATCGTCCACCCAAAGAAAAATCTTGTCTGGAATCATGGAAACCATAAGGAAACATATGCAAGTTTTAAAATCAGTGGTACTATCCATACAAATGGAGAGTTCCTTAGATTACATGTCACACTGAATGTGGATACTTTCTTCTGAATTGTGCAGCGTAGGAGACTACCCCAAGGTAGGAGGGAAAGGTATGTTCATATAAAACAACACATTCATGAGATGCTCACGATGGTGAGGTGACATACGCATGAGATCTAAAAAGAGAATTTTTCTAGGAATATAAGAATGTGATTCTAAAGGATACCACTCATCATGGTTGGAAAATAGGCTAAGAGTGTTTGGAATCCTCTAGAATAGGCTCAGAAGGAGGATGAGTGATCAGAGATACTTCAGACATTTTTGTTTATTTATGATCAATGCCATAGGCCCTGTCGAAGGCATCATTGGTTAGAGAAATAGTTTCAAACACCTTTGGCCCTATAACAATTTTGTCACATGGGCTGATGATGTTTGTAGAAGATGGGGTTTTAACTTTAGGAGTCTTATTTTGGAAAAACAAGGATAAATGACTTCGTGACTTCTATGTTGAACTGATGCAGGGTATTCTGGATCTATATATGCAACCACATGCCTTACATCATTTATAGCCACTATGTTCTCAAGGGGGATATTTAGGATCAAACATGTTTGTTGTGGTATTTTCTAGTTTCTTAGAGCTTTCACCTAAACTATGATTAGGCATAGGGTCAAAGAAAACGTTAAGTTCTTCATTGGCTTGATTAATGGAATTATGGCAATCCTTTTGTCTTTGAGCATCGCAAGCCTTGAATTCTTCAGTCAAACGTTCTCTAGAGATGGCCTCATGGTTGAATTGAGGGCCTAAGAAGAAAGTGATGGCAACCATATGAAGGGCATGAAAATTCTCATGAAAATGGCCCTAATTGGTGTGCCACCAACATAATTTATTTTCATCATGCCATTGTCAGATATGTTGAGAAGGATCAACGATTTCACTAAATGGTTTAGGTATACACTTTCACAACTCTTCCTTGGTTAATGGCTAATAGTAAATAGGCTGGTTATTATTATTATTATTAGCCTTTCAATCAATAGTAAAGAAATTTCTATTTACGGAATCCATAAAAGGAATGGAATATGAGACCCCATCATCCATCACGTTCTTGTTCTTTTATTTTTGAAGGGTTTGTATATGTTTAGTTTCTTGAGTCTTAAAAGGAGCCTTCTCAAAAATCCATCATGAGATAATCTTGTCTTTTGGCTTGTTCAAAAGCTTCGTCCAATGGAAGTAGGAGAAAAGGACCTAACCTTATATTGACCATGCAAGGTTTTAGGGTTCAAAGGAAAAGCTGGAAGAAGGCTATCATTCAAGCATATTGTGTTCTGCCTTAGTAGATAAGGTCTTTCAACATTTGATGAACATTTGAGCTGATTCATTCTCGTGTTGTTAACATTTAATCAAAAGCATTGATGTTATTTTCAGTGAAATCATGATATTGGAATTCGTTAACTAGGGGTGTTACTAGGAATTCCAGCTCCACTATGGAGTTAAGGGGTAAAGTGTGATACCAGTCCAAGGCATAGTCACACGGATGAAGAGTCTTAGCTAACATTTTAGTGCCTCTAGTGTAAGAATTAACTTTGATCCACTCTTTATGACAGTTTTAGGCTTTACTACACAAACTTTGTGAACGTGATATTTACTTGATCAGTCTCAGGGTTCCTTTTCAAAACCACACTGGGAATCAATAACTATACATATGGATTGCTAATATTTGAACTCTCTCATTTATAAAGGATGATAAAGTGAATACTCCAAAAAAACCATTGCGACATAGTGAAATTCACACTTGGTGAAGTTTTTTGTGCTTTCACAAAGTTAAACAAGTCCTTAAATAGCCATAGATGTAGCATCAAATTTGATAGGTTTTACAGTGATGGTGATCTTGGTTAGCATCAGATGGGCTAACTTGGACACTCAGATAATGTTCATTAAATGTTTATCTTATGATCCAAACAGTCATTAATTCGACAATCGTCTCTTCACCACTGGAGATTTTTGCTATCTCTACATACTTAGATGACAATAATGTTGACCATGATCAAATTTCTCAGTTTCAATATGTCATTGAATAATTAACAAAACTCTATGCATGTATGTCTCTTAGTTGGCCATAATCTTTAACAATAGACAATCATCTCCCTTAGGAACAACCGGTCATCTCTTAACTGGACATCTAACCTAGATCGTCTCCTTATCACTCAGATGGTCACCACGTGTCCTAAACTATCCCTTTAGTTGATCATGGAGGTCATCTACTTATAATCCATATTCAGACATGTGTTTCCTCAAAACTCTAAAAGTACCTATCATTTGCAACCATGTGTCCTCACCGTGAACCTGTAACATATATATATCACTATGAGGTTCATTTCTTTACTTTTTACCAAAAATGTTTGCAAATATAAAGTGTTTTGACTCAAATTTTCTACGGAACCATCTCAGCGCCAATACCCATAATCAATGTGCAACTTCATTCTTAACCCACCCTTGATGACCCCTTCACTCTCGTGTAATTTTACACAAAAGCTTTCAAAAATGGCTAGTTCCATAGCTACTCATTCCTCTAAATTCTAGTACAAAAATATCATGTGCCCTCAAATCATGAAACTAATGAAACTGAAAGATACACCTAAATATTGGATGCATAAAACATAATTCACATGGCTTGTCAACATGCCCCAATTCAAAACATACACTCTTGTCCTTGATTACCTGATCAATTATTAAAACTTGGAAAAAAAAATTCCATCCCCCTAATCGATTGTACTATTTTCATTCAGTATGGAGCCCGCAGACATCCATCGTTTAACTAGTTTAACATATTAAAATCAAATGGATGTGAATACAAAGGTTGTCTTAAATGATGCAAAAAACTTAAATTGGAATCTCATTACAATGTGCGGGTTGATGGTAAGTTCAATTTTATTTTTAAATTATTTTATTTCTTAATATCAGTTGACTACCTAATCATCTAACTTATCTTACATGTTGTTGTAGCTGCAATTAATCATTTCAAAAGATACCTTGTTATACAAGAGTGTTACACATAATTTATTTCTTGCAATGATATCACTCTTTCAATCCATGTGTGTTCATGTGTAATTAACTATGATAGATCAAGATAAGAGCTTATGGAGACTAATTTCTTCTAATGCATGCAAATTTGAACAACATCAAACTAACATACTAAAATAATCTCTACTCTCTAGATTGCTAACATAAAAATGAACCTAAATAGACCATTAGCAATCAAAGTGGATTTTTCTTGATCTCAAGGATTGAGAATGGAATCTCACCAAGAATGGCTACAAAGCCATTTTGTATCTTCCCATATTACTCAATTTTGAGTGTATGGATGCAAGATGAAGAAGCTAGCTCAAACTAATGGAGGAATGCTCAAGATCAAAATGCCTATAGTTTATACTAATGCATGTAAGGTGTAAGAAGAAAGGTAAAAAGGAGGGTTCTTTATATAGCTTTCCTGAACAGGCAAGGCTAGAAAATTGGTGGATGTGGGATAAAGGATTAAGTAACTTTAGCTTAATTAACTAAAGCTAGGTGAGTTAACACTTTAGTTAGCACTTTATGGGAGTTAGGGTACATATAATTAATCAAAGGTGATTAATTAATAGGAAGGGAATAAGATTTTTAGGCTATTTGGAGTAAAATTATTGTGATTTGGGGGATTTAAGAGAGGAAATTGGTTCAATAAATGGAATTTATTGATTTAAGTTAGTAGTGTAATTAATTAAGAATAATTAATTGACCTAGGTAGAAGTGGATGTTAATTAACGAAAGGTCGTTAATCAACATCCTGAGCGATAGGAGGGTTAATTAATTAGTGAAATGTAATTAATTAATGGTGATAGAGGGAAGAATGGTGGTTTATTGACAAAGTGTGGTCAATTTATGGGAAAGAGGATAGTTAGTGCAATTTAAGTATTTAAAATTGCTTAGTCAAATTTGGGGTGTCTACATTTTCCCCTCTTTGGGGTGGCGTAAGTGATGCCACTTCAAAGATAGTAGACAAGCACAAAGAAGTAAAATTTTGGAGAGGAAGAAAAATTAATAGAGTGAAGGTTGCCCCCTCAAGTGTCGATGGGGTGATGAAAGAGGTCAATCGACGATCAAAAAGATGAAGGAAAGGGATAGAAGAATAAGGAGTGGGAAGGGGGATAAAAGGTGATCCCTATTGCCCCAAGTGATTTGGAAGAATAGTGTTGATAGGAGAAAATGATTATAGAATAAAAATGAAGATGAAGGGGGATGGAAATAACATTCATCCAGTGTTTGTTTAAAACAACTTTATTTCATCATATTGCCAATGATCTACATCATCGGTCCTTATTAAAATGTAAGCATACAACAAAAGTGTATAATGACATGAAAAGCCATAATATGAACAATTTTTCATTGCTAAAACACTAACTCCATGCAACATACAAAATGTAATGCAATACAAGAAAGTAAACAAGCTAACCTGACAGGGAAAAAAGTACAAACACACATACTCAAACAAACAACGTTCAAGACAGTTGCACAAATGTTTTTGTTATCAAGCTTCAGTTCCCAAATGTTTGTGTTTAACGACAAGGGTTAAAAATGGTACCCCAAGCAAGGATACATGCAAGGGGAATAATGGAGGACACAGGGGTCCAATGAAAAAGCATTCGTGTGCTACGAAATAGTACCAAGGAAAATCGATGTGCTAAGATAATACAGACATAACAAGCAAACCAACTTTGTTAATGGGGGTAGATCCAAATGATCCGAGTCGTTGTGACAAGAACAGTGAGATTCAAAGAAAATATGTTTTGTAGGAAATGCGTTTTTGATGTTGAGTACAATGCATTTGACAATAGGTTTCAATTGCGTGCATGTTTTTTACCAATTTTTGGAATTTTTTTTTTTGAATTTTATCATTTTTTGGATTTTACAAATTTTTAAGAATTTTTTTTAAATTTTTTTTTTTTTTATTATTTGAATTTTTAGGGATTTTTGAAAATTTTCCAAATCTTTGTATAGGAAAACAAATAAACGTGGGTGCCCCTAATGATAGATGGGAATGTACAAGTGTTGAATGTTGTGAGTATGTTCAAGAAAGGGAAGATGTGAAGATGTCCCCAGTGTTAGATGGGAATGTACAAAGGAAAATCCCACACGTATATACAAGAGGAAGATAAGTTGGATCAAGGCCAAGATAGATATGTTCAACATGATGATGAACTCAAACCAATGAAGTGCCAAAAAGGAGCAAGCATGCCCCTAGTGCAAGTTGGCCAAGAAACAGATGATAGAAAAGAAGTAGAAGATTGTTTATTGAAAGAAGGGACAAATTTCTCTCAAACATGGTAAAAAGGAAATCTTATACACATGGATGTTCCTGAACGAAGCAGAAGAAAATCATGAATGCTATGGAAGGATATGGAAAATGTAGCTAGAAGATTGGTGATGAAAAAGGTGATTAGCCCAAAGTACAAATCATGAGACAAGATACAGACTAAAGCAAGAGTCTGAACAAGGTTCAAACAACACTTGGTAACATACTAATCCTATTTTCTCATAGAGATCAAGTATGTGCATGTGGAAATTAAGTTCCTCTTGGAGGGAAGTTTCAATAGAAATAAGTGAAGACACACTAGCCAATGTGTAGGAATGATTTATTTTGATATGTGATTTGCTAATGGAGGGTGGAAGGAGATTCGTACATTGCTCCGCTGCAAACCAGGCATCCATAGCCCTGATGGAGATGTATTTGATTCTAATCGCAACATTTCTCTACTGCCAGCCAGGCGTCTATAGCCCCGAGTAGATATATTGGAAATACCCCAAGAGAGTTATATATGATTTTATTTTGATTTTTGATTTTTTTATTGATTCTTTTTCTTTCTGAAAACTTATTTCAGCTCTCTCAATTGTTTTTATAAGGATTTAAGAACTAAATATGGCTTGATGGAAGGATGTGGAAGTGATTGCGATGACGACATTGGCTAGTGTCAACAAATACATCCAAAAGTTCTTTGCAACAAGTTTATTAGATGTAGATAGTGATAGGATCTCTAAGAGGTCAGTCATTCTTTAATTTACCAAGGTGATGAAAGACCAAGGTCAAACAGATACCATAGAGATAAATGTCACAAAATGAGTGCAAATAGACTAACCAAAATATCATCGAAGGGATGAAAATGGTGGGAGACTTGCAGAGGAATGGAAAGAAAGGGAAGAAAGAACATCCATGTGTATGCAATACCTGATTGCAATGTTTGATCTTTGTACCTTTGATTTTTTTGAAATTTTTAATGTTTTCTCATTTTTTTTGTATTTTTGAATTTTTTTTTGTTTTTGAGAGATTTTTATTTTTGGGAAATTGGGACCAACAATGTCACTCTGTGTGATAAGATCCAACAACAATGTTTGTGATTTATTTGATAAGGGAGACTAGGAGTTTTTGCTTATCAAGAGTGATATTATCTCCAATCTCGATGACCGTGGTGAGATCATATTCGATAAGTGACTGTGACTTATCTTGAAACATGGATTTTTTATGTGGGAGCTTGAGTTCCCTATCCATAGGTTTATGCACTTTGTGCCATACTTGATGGGTACGTTGGTGTGCATTCTTGAATCACATTTGATTTTTAACTTTATGGTTGTTTGACTTGTTGGGAGCTTTGGAGCTCTTTGGATTTTTGATCTTAGCTTGATAAAGAACTATTTGGGTTTCGTATAAGCTAATGTGTGATTTTGCTGATCCCGAGAAGTGGGAGAAGAAAGTGGATGTTTAGGATTGATGATAGGAATGGTGAGGAATGATGGTGGGCTTGCCCCAGTCATTGATAGAAGGATGATATGATGGACAAAGAGGATATGGTCCAAGGATTGAAGAGGATGGGCTACTGGGAGGTGTCATAGATAGAAGATGAAGGGCTACTAGGATGTGGCCCCAAGATAGAAGAGAAGCTATGATGGGATACCAAGGAGGTGTCCCATAGATGGAAGACAAAGGGCTACTAGGACATGGCCTAAGTATAGAAGATAATGGGATACCGGGAGTTCTCCCATAGATGGAATACGAAAGAGGGGCTACTAGACTATGTGGCCCAAGTATAGAGGATAATGGGCTACCATGGAGGTGACCCCACAAGTAGAAGATGAAGGGCTACTAGGAGGTGGCCCACATAAGAAGAAGATGATGGGCTACCAAGAGGTGACCCAAGGTGAGATTGTGATTGAGGAATTGTGATATGTAAAGAATGATTGGGTGATGAGAAGATAGGCTAGGGATCAATGAAAAACCCAGGAGTTTCTCCATGTAATGGGGATGGTGAAAATGGAAGAATAAGAAGAGGATCAAGTTTGATGGTCTTAGGATCTTCCATTATTTTCTAACAAAAGGAATCAACCTCTTCCCCACAATACGTGAATGCATCGAGGTCAAAAGAGAATCCTTGCTCATGGTCCTCTAGAGGGATGTCATCATGTAGCCCCATGAATTCTCTGATTGCTTCTTCATTCTGAAAGAAATCGATTGGTATGGGTTGTTGTTGATCGATGATAGTAGGTTGATTGGAAGAAAGAGGTCCAACAAGTGTGGAAGATTTAGAAGATGTTTGATGATGATTGATAGAAGAAGATGACTCAAGAGACAAAGTAGATTTGGATGGAGATGTCTCACGAGTGGAAGAAGATGGGGATTTGGAAGAAGTTGTTATTGGTTTTCCTAGAAGATGACATAGTGCAGGTAGACAAAGAGGATCATGTAGCCAGTCAGTAGATTTGATGTAGGGGTTGACTTGGATGATTGATTAGAGGAATTTTGAGTCGCATGGATCTTCAATGGAGAAGATTGTTGAGGTGACTGATAAAAGGGGTCCTGCGAAGAAAGGGAGGACCGCGACTCAGGATTCAAATTAGATGTTTAGATTTGGAGAATATGCATGTATCTTCAAAGGAGGAATACATCGTTGAGGTGACTGATAAAGGGGGTCCTGTGAAGAAAGGGAGGACCACGACTTCAAGAGTCAAATTAGGTATGATGGGGGATTGCAAAGAAAGGGAGGACATGATTTAAAAATGAGGAAGTGACAAAAATACTTAGAGGAAGACTTAAAGGGGGTCCTGTGAATAAAAACCACTATTGTCAAATTAGGTGATTGAATTACTCAGAAGAATCCTAGAAGAAATTTGATTACATCCCTAGATGAACTAAAGGAATGAGAGGAATCCGAAAGATAGTTTGGATTAGAATCCTTAGAAGATTGAGAGGAATCAAAAGAATAGTTTAGATTAGAAGAAGAAGAGTGCGGGGAACCCAAATAATAATTTGGATTAGAAGCATCCAAACCATACCACCGAATATGAGATGAAGGTGGGGAACGGGGTACCTGAATGGTTTCTCTAGCATGAAGAACCAATCGAGGTTTAGTCGTGATGGGCGTATTTCGATGTGAATGCCTAAACTTAGGTTCCCTATTGTCGTAAGTGTGAGGAACCATGTGATAGTTAGTCATTGTTGGCATTGTTGGGTCTAAATGCCTAGACCTAGATTGTGTGATTGAACTCCTTCAATATGGAAGGAAGTTCCATGTCGATTCTAACAACATAATGGCAACCAACTAGACATTTTCAAAGATGGGGATGCTTGTTAATGTGATTTTCCAAAGGGTATCTAAGGAAAACATACATACATGTGATGACAAATTCAACAAATCCAACAAGGTTTGGACAATAAGTTGCAAGTGTAAATGCAAGATGAAGAAAGGATCAAAAGGATTGTCCTTAGAAAAAAAGTCTACAAGATGAATGATCACAAGGAACAATCACACAAGTTCAAAACACAAAGCCAATCAATAAGGAAATACTCCCTATGGAAATGTGTCTCAATGATAGTTCGATGCAAGACGATCAACACAATGTCAACACTTATGTCAAGTTTAAAATAAACAAGGCGTAAGTATTAACAAAGGGTTGAAGTGATTTCCGATCAAAAAATACTATAACATGTCTAAATACAAATAAGGCCTAAATCCCAAAAAGTGGAAGTTACAAGTGCGAGCAACACAACAATTCCACTTAGATATGTTAACCAAGAATTTTGGAAAAGAAAGATATTAGTATCGAAATGATATTGATATGATGCTAAAAAATGTAACAACAACACTTTTCAAGGTTGAGGTAATGTTTGAAAACAAGCAAGGCCAAAGTATACCAAGCAATTGTTAAGATGCGAGCAGCGTAATGGTACAATCTCAAAACTTAGATCAAGTTTAAGAGAAATAAGATATAAGTATCAAAATTGTATCAAGGTGATGTGAGCAACATAACACTTCAAAGGAATTTTAATTGATGAATCAAGCCTAACTATAATGAAAATCTTGACGTGGGTATCAAGATCAAATGGCTATCAAGATGAGAAGACGTACCAACACACTTTCAACATTTACCATCCAGTCTCAAACAAGGATGAATGTAAACAGGTGCAAAAGTGGTGGACACAATCAATCAATAACACATGTATGTTTCTCCTCTTTTGATCAAAAATATCAACAAGATAACAAAGGAGTAGATCAAATGGGGGTGAAAAATACTTGGCTTCACTTCGGAAGAGTTTCACCTTATCTTATGGCGAGTGAAAAACTAAGACAAAGTAATACTTCAAATTTTGTGATGAATGACGCTTGGCTCAAACTTTAATGGACTCTCCCCTTGTTCGACTAACAAGGTTTTGACTCTGAAAAATTTTTTGCTTCGTGAAAGCTCTTTGAAACACGATTGGCTTTGAGTCGATCAAGTTGGCTCCAAGACGAAATGGCTTCCTAATTGGTTCTCTCAACTAGGTGTCACAAATTATCTCTGCGAGTGCGGTTTTCCAAGGAAGTCACATTGACTAAACCTTGGAGTATCCCGACTTTACTTTACCCCCTTCGATACAATGAGCAATAAATGCGTTCAGTTGTATTTTCACTAGGGTCGTGTGAAGATAATTTTGACTCTAAATCTCACAAGTGTATACTAGACAAGTAGGTAAGCGGAGTGCTTCCCATTTCATCCACAAGGTTCCCTCTTGTGTGGACTACTTTGGGGTTCCTGGGAGCATCCCTCTTGTTATCTTAAGGCTTATGCCAAAGGGCACTTCTCCCTAGTTCAAAGTGGATGAGCCGTAGCTCTTAACCAAAACCTGCATATACAGTGTTTTGAATGTGGTGTTTTTTCTTATCTTTGAACTTAATGTGGTTTGGTTGTACACTGTTTGGCAACCTGCATCAAACTATATTAGTATTTTGTTTAGATCTTGATTCTTTGACAAGCGTATTTAGGTCCTGCACATGAAAGATTAGTAGTTCTCCAAAAAGATCAACACATCATGAAAAAAGGATAAAATATTGTTTTTTATTCTCAAGATCATCCTAAAATGCAAGAGAAGAGCATACACAACGAGAAATTTTACTATATTGCAAATAATGGAAAAACTTATAACTCAAATGCACAAACCATTCATTTTAACTAAGTTGTTTGTTCTTTCCCTTAAAATATTTTTAATGAAATGTCTTGAAAGAATTAAAAAGATTAGAATCATTTCTGATTCCCAAGATCACCTAGAAGGTGCGAGAGAAGAGCATACATGATCATATCATCATAAATGAAAATGTAACATTATTCAACTTATCGCAAACACATTAGAAAAAAATATGATCTAATAAATACCCTGCAAATCAAGAGTTAGCTCTAAAAAACCCTGCAAGATGTTAGAAAATCAAAGATCAAATTTTGCAACCCCTAAAATAGAGCCAAAATTTACCTAAACTGCAAACTATGTCACCCTTTATACATACAGGTGCCCCCTAAACATGCGCGACTATATAAAGCCCTAATCATGGATACGCATTGATGTAATCACTTCAATACCTTTGAATCTTATAAAAACATGGAAAAAATTCAAGGTTGGGAGTAAAGCACCTACGTGGCTAAAAAGGTGTATGCACCCCTAAAAGACATATATGTGGCTCTGATAAAATTGACACAGACAGAACAACAAGATGCACATGCACGCCCATAGAACACATATGCATGCCAGTGAAACACCTATGCATGACAGGGATCTGTGGAAAAAGAAAGTATGCAACATATACATATGTGAACACCTACAATAGCCTAAGTTGACAACATATGCGCCCTTTCTAATAGTTTACGTGCATGGACCTGGAATGACATCAAAAAATATAGTAGATTGATGCAAGAAACTTCAAAAAGGTCAATTTTTCCTAATTTAGCTCAAAATTAATGACAACCCATCACAATTAAACCTACAAAAGAGACTCAACTCATGTAAAGTTAGCAAAATACCCTAAGGAATTCAACTTATTTCACATGTGCATAATAAGGGATAGTAAAAAATTGAGATAAAATTAATAAAACTTGGCATCAAATGCTAAGGGACTATGGATCTGTCCCACCGGGTGTGCCAAATGTGCTCATGTAGAAATTAACTATGCTAAGATGAATTGAAACTAACACCTAATAGCTTCAAAGAAATGTTAATCTAAACTATAGAACCATCAAGATAAGAGCTTATGGAGAAACAACTTCTTGCATGCATGAAAAAATCAAACTAACATGCTAAGTTATTTCTCTACTCTCTAGATTGCTAACTAACAAATGAACCTAAATAGATCATTTAGCAATCAAAGGGATTGTGGCTTGACCTCAAGGATTGAAGAATGGAATCTCACCAAGAATGGCTACAAGGCCATTTTTGGATCTTCCCATACTACTCAATTTTGAGTGAATGGATGCAAGATGAAGAAGCTATCTCAAACAATGGAAGAATGCTCAAGATCAAAATGCCTATAGTTTATACTAATTCATGTAAGGTGTAAGAAGAAAGGTAAGAAGGAGGGTTCTTTATATAGCTTTCCTGAGTTTGGAGCAAGGCTATGAAATTGGTGAATGTGGGATAAAGGGTAAAGTAACTTTAGGAATTACCAAAGGTTAGGTAGAAAATTTAACCATGATTTAGAAGAGTTTAATTTATCATTAGCACTTCATGGGAGTTGGGGTGTTTTAATTAATCAAAGGTGATTAATTAATAGGTAGAATAAGCTTATAAAGGCTATTTAGAGGAGAATTAGTATGATTTGGGGGATTTAAGAGAGGAATTTGGTCCAATAAATGGTGATTTATTGATTTAGACTAGTCGGTCGAAATTAATTAAGAATAATTAATTGACCTAGGTAGAAGTGGACGTTAATTAAAAAAAGGTCGTTAATCGGCATCCTGAGTGATTGGAAGGTTAATTAATTAGAAAAATGTAGTTAATTAACGGTGGTAGAGGAAGAATTTTGGTTAATTGACAAAGTTTCATCAATTTATGGGAAAGAGGATAGTTAGTGTAATTTAAGTACTTAAAATTGCTTAGTCAAATTCAGGTGTCTGCACCAAGATTGCGTCCCTTCACGAATGATGTCGGTTACTATCTGACTGATGTCAGTCACTGTGTAAACTAGTCACTTTGTAATGAATGCTCTAGTGAATCTATTTATCTCCACAACCTAACAATCTCCCACTTGAAGATAAATTGTTGAACCTCTGTACTTGTACCATAGACCTACACGAAGCTACTATTGATCCATGATAACTGAGCTATCCATACATCAAGCTCCCACTGAATCATAACACCAAGCCTCTCATGCAACCAAGCCATCATGACTAACACACTTGCAAGATCTCCCACTCAAACTGAAGTATTGATCTTCAACTGCAACCATAGCCATACTTGTAAAACTAACCATGTTCTCCATCCATCTATCCATGTCTCCATGCAACCACCAATGCAATTTCCCAAAGACAAGTCAAACTGGAATATGCAAAAGTAAAACAAGATCTCGGGTAAAAACATCCCTGAATGAGTTCTACATACAATTGTGGGTGATCAATCCACAAACACCTACATAATTCAAAGAAATCCAAACACTACAATATGTAAATCTAACCCTGCATAAACAACTAGCATGTCCAAGAAATTCATCTGTAGATAACATACCTATCAAGGAGTAACATATTTAACAAGAGGAAATACAAATATCCTCTACTCATGCTCAAGGCATCTAAACTGTGCTCATAGGCATCCATGTGTAAATCAAATATTTGGCTTCATCATAGACTCACAAAACTGAATCTATCCACATGTATACACTCACCTATATACATCCATCCATATCATCAGGCTCTCAAGAAGCACCAAGTCTCTCATCGACTAACTCCAAAGACATATATGAATCATGTGCTCATCAATGTCAATAAAAACATCCATACTAATGATGGTACTAATAAATAGTGCAAATACCAACAAACATGTCATAAATTTACTACACAAACCATCCAAGATGAAATCAAAACAAGGGCACCATCTAAAAAATGGTAAATAAATATTGTTGTCAAACATGTGACCAATCCGACCACAGTTAGCTTCTAACCAACATTAACAGGTCTCTATAACAGTCAAGTTTCCTTCTTTTAACCATTAAAACTCTGAAAAATTTCTCTATCATCTAAAACCGGCTGAATCAACCATCAATTTCCATCCCTAAGGAATATCTAGGCACCATAAAATAAACCAGAAGTGACATCACAAAGCAATAAACTCAATATACCTGCAAATCCATGACTACCCTCCAAAACCAACTATGTGCCTCTGCCACTTCTAAATAGTAGTAATCTCCTCTCACTCTACATGCATCATGTATCCAATTCTGTAATGCCAACAACCATGGCTTGCTCCCACTGAACACGAAATTCTTTCTACTTCCTCTAACACCAAGCTCAAAAGGTAATATGTCAGTGAGAAATAAAACTAGTTGAAAGAAAATATAAAATGATTCCCTTCTTATCAAAGAATACTTCTACATCACAGAAGTTTGAACTTCTTGTGAAGTAGGTGAATCACCTTCTTTCCTTCTGTGTATATTCAACATTTCTCGTTACTTGTAACTGTGTCTAACCATGAATTTTCATTTAGGATCTCATCCTTAGAATAGAAACCCTTGTCCTCAAGATTCCACACAACCGGGGAATAAAATTAAAACAAAACCAAAAACATGGTGTAAATCTGTGCACACTATCAAATTCATAATATCAAGTTCTCCAAACAAAAGAAATAAAACATGAACCATATGAATCCATTCACAATGGACTAACTGAGCCAACTTTGTCCTCTTTTTGATCCAAACATTGAAGTGATCTGGACTATTTCTGCCTGTGCACACTCTGTGTAAGAAACCTGATCCTCCCCTCCAAAACAGGACACTTAGACCAACCATGCCCTCTTGGCTACTGTAAGAAACCCTGTGCAAACTCATTGTTACAAAGACTAACCACAGTTCTGTTGACCAGTACCAGGTTACCCTATGAGACTGTTGTCGGTTCCCTGATCGATGTTGGTGTTGTTGGAACTAACACAATGCCAAAAATTGGCATAGGTCACCAAACCAGGTGCCCACTCCAACCAAAGCCGATAGTTTTACTGAGCCAGTCATTTCAAGAAGCACCCAAATCTTGCACAAAAACTTAACAGCAATAATGCATGTCATTAAAACTACACCCAGATGAAATACATCACCTTACCAGTACCAAGATACTCAGGGCCACATCTTCAACTGAAGAACATGCTTCTCTGATGGAAGACCCCATCTTCATTTTGTGCTATTATATTCAGCTTCTCTAATAAATCCCATGCATCTAACTGCACCAAAGGATGCATGCCTACTCCTCTATCTCATTCTTAGATCGATATCTGCAATCCCAAACATGCATGTGCATACAAAATATACAAGCACTGCAATACCAAGGTAACAAAATCATACCTCTTTAACCCAGATCCGCAATCTAACCAACATACTTGTGACTCCAAGAACCAAGGACACCTCAGCAAAAAAGACACATTCTATGAATCTTCTTAATTCTTCATATCTGTGATTTTATGTTTAAAACTAGGTTATCCAGTAACTAACCACATTCACCCTGTAGCCAATGATGGTCACCCTGTCAACACCGAAATCCACTTAACCGACACCAGTTACTGTAATTTAACCTTACTCTTCCATCTCCCACTTGAGATTGAATCTCTTCCTATGATATTTTCATCATGCAAAACAAACCCTACTGTCATACACCTATCAGTAAAACACTAACAACATACTAAAGAAAAACCTTGCTCTGAAATAACCAAGCTTTGATACCATGTTATTGGGAATTTGGGACTACGGAATAGTGTTATGATTTAATAACAAATAAAATCATGCACACAAGATCTAAAAAAATCCCTAAAATCTATAGCAGTGGAAGTATAAACTATAATAATATAAATAAAAACAAAGTACACAAACATAACACAGCATGTACCATGGTTCACCCAATATGGGCTACATCCACCAAAGATAGAGCTTTCATATATATAATACAACAACAGTGCAAACCAACTCTTCAATACAAGAGTACAATGCATCTCTCCAAGAGTATCTCCACTCCTCTAGATCTCTAAACGGATCTACATAAGTGCACTAAAACCGTGCCTCCAAACACCATCAGCTGATCTCACATAACTAGGAACTACTGCATCTCTGAATTGCTACCAAGTTCTCTATAGATTTCCAAACAAGACCTCTCACATGGGTCTAACATATGTGCAACTATAACTGTGCACCACGAAGGAAGTATGTCTCTCCATCACTACATAACTTGTGCAAACATGAATAAAACCTCCTCTACAATATCTAGATCTACATGGATCAATAATACAATATGATCTCATGGATCTATAATACAAGATCTCACCAACATGTGGATCTACAAGAAGAAAATATATTTTCTTTGCATACTATGCAAGCCATTACAATGAGATAATAACTATACAAAGGAAATTTAGTAGACGATGTTACCCTCTTTTCACCATTCAAATGTACCTGTTATTTCCTTCTATCCAACTCCTCTTTATAGAAGCTTTTTCTTCATGTAACCTGTTCTTTCTGTCTCTTCTTCTTCATCCTCTCAATCTAGGATAATCAAGGATCTAATTCAATCCTTCTCTTAATTCACCTTCTAACCCTATCTTTCATGTTATATAGACATATACAAACTTAGGTCACTTAGCCATGTAATTACAATCAATAAATCTTGCTTTAATACTAAATATAGATCTAATTCCCGTGAGTTAAATAAAACACTCATGCACAGGTAACCAATGCCAGTTATCCCTAACTGATGACAATTCCTACTTGCCTGACCGATTTCATTCATAGGTGACCGATGTCGGTCCCTTCATGACCGATGTCGGTCATTTTGTAACCTAGTCACTTTGTAATGCATGCTCTAGTGAATCTATTTAGCTCCACAACCTAACAAACATTGTGTACGTAAGAGAGAGAAGAAGGTGGGGGCACAATAACCCTCATAAAGGTATCCACAAGAAAGGTGGATCGTGAAGAATCTTTGAAATGGTGGAAGTGATAAGTTTCCCTAGGGAAGCACTCCCAACACTAGAGATAGATAGGTCCTCCAAGATGTGTGGTGGCTCAAACGGAGCATCCAATGTAATACATTAAGTAGGAGGAGAAGAGTGTTATGGATAACTACTTGAAGGCCAAAGTAAAGCAACGTGGCACTCAATCGAAGCAACAAGTGTAGGGAGAGTGTTTTCAACTAAGAAATCAAGATGCGAGGGAGAACAAAGGGCAATGGTCTCATCTGTCTCATAGAAAGGGACTCCAATGGAACACGAGTGCAAAGAATGAATGGAAGCATGAACATGGTGGACAATGAGATATATAGTGGTAGTAGTAGTGTGAGTGGTCTCAAAAGTAAGGTCCTGATGTGGAAAGTAACAAGGTAATCCCATGAAGTAACAAGGATAGAGGAAACTCACCAGTGGAAGGGATGTACAAAGGGGGAGAACCCATGGTGGCACAAGAGTGGTCTAGGAAAGCGTCTCTCTCATATGGTGAAGTAGTATCGCCATGTATTGTTGGATAATGGACCAGGTAGTGAAAGGGCCACTCAGTGTGCTCGAACAAACACAATGTTTCCCTAGAAATAGTAAGAGCGAGAAGGCCATAGACATCATCATTATGGTTAAACCACTTATCCTTCTACAAAGGCTCGAGAGTCTCAGGAATGAGACCATGAAGGTAGGGGTGCAGTGTAGTGTCTAATGATGTCTTCCTTCCATGTTGAATAGGTCTTAGAATCGAGCATAACAATATAATGGTGATACTCCATAATGCAGATAAACCCCCAAAAAGATCGCAAATGACACTTTATAACTTAGTGCGAAAAGTGCAAGCCCAAATAAGTAGTGTAATGACCCAGGACAATATTATAACACCTCTTTTTTTGGCACTTTATAGTTTAATATGTTGGATACAATCTAGTATGAGTGTGCGTTGTGAAACAATTGGTCACTCACCTTGCAAAGAGTGTAATCACGTGCAAGAGAGGAGACCATAATCAAGTTTCATGAAACACATGTAATCGACACCGTAAACAAGTAAAATAAACTAGCAAACAAAAGAAGGGGTGAAATCAAGTCATGTTGTGGGAAAAAGTGTCTCGTGTCGCAGCAAAAACCCTCTTGTTACAAGACTATGGTGAACACACTCACAGTTCCATAAACAATAATAAGGGCTATTACAACGCAAGAAAACAGGCTTAAGACGAGTCTCGGGGGACCTCCAGGATGTCAAAAACGCTCCTGGAAGGAAAAAAAATCTAGGAATGGCGATACACACTCTAGCAAACGATTAGAGAAAAAAACATCCAATAACACTTAAAAATTACCCTTTTGCAACGTCTAGGTCGACTAATTTTAGAGCTAAAAGGACTTTAAAAAGGGATAATAATGCTAAATTAAAGACTATTTTTAATTGCTAAATGACTAAAAAAGAGCTTAATTTAAATTTAAATAATTTCTTAGTTGCAAAAAAACAATCAAGACTCTAAGATTAATTTTAAAAGTAATCTATTTTTTAAAAAACAATCGATCCTAAACTATTAATTTAAGACCCAACAATTTAAATATTGTAAAACACCTTAATATTAAATTAGATCTTAAATTTAAATTAAAATATAATTAAAATATTAAAACTCACTTTATCTAATAAGACCCCACTTTATCTAATAATGAAAATCCCCTTTATTTTAAAAGCCCATGTGAAAAAAAAAAACCACCTTAAATATTAACCAATCAAACCCCAACTTTAATAAAACATTCCACCATTTTTAGTAAAGCTCCGAGTATTAAATCCACCCCTACTTTGAAAAAAATAAAACCGACTTGCATTTATTATTAACCACCCCACAAATTTAAAAAGCACCGAATAGTGCAAACGCGGGAGGAAGAGTTTGGTCAAGGTGGTAGGAAGGAGGGCCTGATTAAACATGCAAGGCAAAGTTTCAAAAAGCCTCAAGTGATCAACACAACACAAGCACAACATAAGCTATGTAATAATCCGACTATGCATTGGGGATCAAGACAACAAATCTAAATTGCAAACTTAAAAAGTAACAAGGAAAACAAGAGCTTGATGAGAAGAGGCAATACAAAGCCAACATCAACAGTTTATGCAACTAAGTTGAATGAAATAAAGATACAAAAAACCAGGTAGGATCCCTCAATAGACAGGCAGGGCAAGAGGCCATGATTGTCAAAAAAATAGTTTTACCTTTTTTAAAATTCACTTACATCTGTAAAAAATCTGATAACAACCAGAATTACTAAAAAAAATTCACTAGCAATTCAAAATCTAGAAAAAAAACTAGAGATGAAGACCCAACCTCTAAATTTAGCATACCCACTGAATTTAACTGTAGCTAGCTAGAACTAGTTGTAAAACTCTTGAAACTTGCACATGCAAAACTGAAAAAATGCACAGCTCTCAAGAAACTAGATAGTTAGATCTATTAACAAGATTTCAAATATTAATTGAAAATAACTTGCATGAAAAGTGATACATCCAAAAACGAAGTAATCAACAACCAGTTAAAGAGAGTGCATGTATATCGAACATCCACTCTGATACCATATTATATTGTTCCGTGAGGATCAATGTTAGAACCTCATGCACATCGAAGAGGGTTGCACTTTCAATGGAAATTCTTTCACGTAATTAGCAAGAGCATGAATCTTCAAGGAAAATCAAGTACATCAAAAGACAACGATGTGTTTGGCATGCTCATAGATCATAAATAAAAAGTACATATAGGAGTGTTGTGTAACTCTTATGCATGACACGTGTACACTAAACCTATTTACCTATTCAATCATGACCAATCTCACTACATGAGATTAATAACTAAGTAGGTAAACAAGTGCACGTATTTGTCTAATCGAATTAAAATAGATATCAAAAATGCTCTTTCCAATATCAATGCATCTGATAAATTCAAGACTCTATTTTCTTGTACCAGTTATCTTCTTGTTTTCTATCAAGAATCTTTCCACCAATTGTAAAACGAACAAATTACGACTGCAATTAATGAAAAATTGTTATCGATAGGTCTTTCAGTTGAAGAACAATAGGTAACAATTAATTTTAACGTTATAATAATTAATTATTTTTTAATGCAATAATAAAATTAATTTATATTATACAGAGAAGAATTGTAGTTGCAATATATCACAAGAAGGCTATTGCTTGGGGTAAAGCCCCTCCAGAGGCTTCTAGTGATTATGATATGGATTCAAGTGGAATTGACCCCAGTTCGATTTCCTTGACAAAAAATACCTAGGGGTCGATAGCTCCTCCAGTACCACCACCTTTCCCTCCACAAATTTTCTACAGGTATTAATATTAATATTTATAACTAAGCTACTACCAAGAATCATTAACAAGCTATCTATTTTATAAGTGTTAAAGTATTTTAATATTTGTACATTTTTTATTTGCAGAAACTTTTGAGTTTGACACTGTAGATCAAAATCAGTCTCAATCAATAGGTCATATGGTCACATCTTTGAGCATGCAAGGTAATTTATAATTTTAAATTTTTTTGTTTACTTGCAAATATTTTATTTAGTATTTATAAGGGTATAATGTTTAATTTTGTAATACTTTGCTTCTTGCAGTTTGTAGATGACCACAACAGATTCTAAATAGGCCTCTGGTACACCACCATGCGTACAAACAAAAATAGAATTTGCAGGGAAGAATAAAACGTTTCCTACCGACTCCGCAGGAATAGTTCACCCCACAACCTCAGAATTTCTAGGTTTTTCACTAGGTGGTATCTTGAGTGCAACGGGTACCCAGATTTTAAACTAGATCAAGCTCGATGATGAGTTTTTGGGGTTTGATAGTGGTGACGCCGAGATGGGT
Organism: Taxus chinensis; assembly: GCA_019776745.2. Taxonomy (NCBI): domain Eukaryota; kingdom Viridiplantae; phylum Streptophyta; class Pinopsida; order Cupressales; family Taxaceae; genus Taxus; species Taxus chinensis. Next base: position 457,849 of record JAHRHJ020003365.1, read on the forward strand.
AATTATTTTGACACCCATGATATGATATAAAGTACTCCACCCCCTCAACCGCAAATGCAGTAAGATATTCATGAATCATAGTATTCTCCTCCTCCACCAAGTCAAATTCCACTCACGGATGATCAAAAGAAAAATTTTCATTGAAAATATGGTATCAGACAGTATGGGGGCCACAATTCAGGAATTGGTTATGTATGATGTGGATTTAGTGTGCACGTGGGAGTGTAGGGCCAAAGTTTTATCAAATAAATAAATATGTGTTACCATAATCATGCTCAAAGGCATTCATTGTTCATTTTCTAAATAGAGAGCCAACTTTAATGTATGTTGTGCTCAAGGCTTGACATTTTGCTAAATAAAGCTTAGTCTGGACACAAATATTGTATAATAATGATTATGATGATGAAGTTTTAGATATAATGTTAAACAAGTTGGAGAATCTTAATGTTGAAGCCCAAGCATACTACAACAAAATGGGCTAGAGAAAAAAATAATGTTTTAATTGTAAATGCAGAAAAAGAAAAAGTTGTGGTAGGTCATTTTTTACACGTGAAAAATTGTGAAATTATGAGCATTACAATAAATTATTTATAACTTATCTAATACATTTCTGTTTTGCAGGAAAAATATGAAAATTTAAAGAAAGAAACCAACTGTATTTGATGCACATTTGAAGAATGCCACAAAATCTTGAATGCATTTATACAGTTGAAGGAAAAAAATTTATTATTAAATAAAAAAATAATACATTGAGAAAGATAATCAAGGAGCATAAGATGGATCCAGATATCTTACTGAAAGTAAAGACAGATGTTGATCCATCACTATTTTTTCATAGAGATGTTGCAAGGGAGGAGCAAAATATTCTTCAAAATATCAATAGTGTAGTGCATGATTTGTAGGTATCAGGAGTTTTAGCAGAAAGCATTATACAAACTGAGAAAACTCTGCCTCTTTTGCAAGAAGAAGTTCAAGCTGCCCTATGCAACACAAAATTGAAAAAAAAAATAGTTTCACCATGTGACAGGTGTGTTGTCACAATTCTGACACTAACAGTAGGAATTAAAAGATAGTGGCCAACCAATTTTTAATTTTTTTATTCCATGTGGAAGACGTAAGGACAACTATGATTCAGAATCATAGGCAGAGAAGAGGATTCCCTCGTAATGTGTTCTTATATGATAGAACTTTCCCAGAAGCTTTGAGAAGAAATTGATAACCCATAATTTTGTAATTGTATTGGCCGACAATGCTTTATGAAAACATGTATGTCTTCATAAAGTAATCCACCTCTTGTTAGAATGAATACAAGTTTAATTGTGAATTGGAACTATATTTACAGTTGTGTCACATTTTTTGAAAGTTTTGAACAATTTAATATGCACTCTTGTATTCAAATTTCTGCTTTCTTGTGAATGTTTTTTATGTTACTATTTGGAGATGTAAAGCATGGTTTTAAATGTTTGGTGTGTGTTTGTTTGAGTACAAAAAGGAATTATGTTTCATGCAGAGATAAAATATTAATCACACAGAGATAGATCTAAATAAATCACTAATCTTGTTAAAATAATAAAACAAAATATAAAAAATGAATTTTTTACAAGTAAAACAACATATATAGTCTATTAATACCAGTTGATACTTAATCGATATGAAATATATAAATATATCAAATCATTTTTTCAATAGTGTCAAGAATGTAGACAAGAAATTAGGACTCTGGCAATTGAAACAGTGCTAGAGAAACTCATTCTTCATAAGTGTCCTCAAATTCTACTGAATTGGAAGTGTGTTCGGTGGATATGTTTGGATCCCCTGCATCAGTCAAAATGTTACCTACTCCTCTTCTTTCTATGAGTGAATTCCATAATGCAAGTTCTCTCTCATAAGGAAAATTTTCCACAAAATAACTGGATACATACAATCTCAGACAACTTTCTAAATTTCTATCCAATCTGTTACGAACTTTTGATTTTATGAAGGATAATGCACTGAATACTCTCTCATCTTCAACATTTCCCAGGATCATAGTTTGACACAGTTCATATAGTCAAAAATACTCGCTCAAATCATCTCACAAAATACTGCTTGAATAAATCTTCTTCCAAAGCCTTCTAATGGAACCATTTTTTGTTGGATCGTCTAGAAAACAAAATTACTCTAGCATAGTCATGGAAAAATGTTGTGACTGAGAACTCAGTAAATTATTTTTTAAAAATACCTTCAACTAAAAACAATGTTATCTCTTCACACTTACAGAAAATGTTCATAGAATTAACTATTCATGTAAATGGTTCCAATATTCCAAAACAATATTCATGTATTGGCTTATAATTCATCTTTTATAAATTATTCATGCCATCTCTCTAGATAAATACCAAGAAATATTTTTCAGCTATGCATTTCATGTATCACATAATTACCTGAATTCAAACACATTTTCAATGTTACATTAAATTGCACAAAACCACATAAGTATAAGCAATTTTACAAAACCATGGGTATCAAAACTTCCCATAAACTTCAAGTAAATACCCATATGAGAAAAAGAACATTTAGTAAATCATTCACGGATCTATTAGATAAAATTGAGAAATATCTTTTCAATTTATTTCTATAAATATGTCACAAAATATTCCAAAAAAATGGATTGACAACTGCCATTGCTTCAAGTAATTTATAAATTGTGTGTCAATTTCTTTCCCGTGTCATATAATATTGTTTCATTTAAATTATGTGTTACTCTTACTTCCAACTTTGATCCAACCAAATCTACTCTTCTCTGAAAAGTGTGAAGTGGTATATCTTTCCCATGAAATCTTATACATAAATGACCATTTATATTAAACTTTAGGTAACAACTTGGATTCTTAAGGTTAGTTAATGTATTCCAGCTTTCAAAAATAGGTCCTTAAAAATTCCATCTAACAAATATAAATTGTCTAGACTCATGCATACATGTTTTCTCAGTCGTATGAAGTTAATAATGTAGATGGAATGCTCTTGCGCATGCTTCGTCAAAACATTGATCTCATTCAACATTGGAAAAATACCACATAATGTAAGTAAAGTTTCAATATATGTTAGATGGTACAACAAATATTTAGCTTTATCTACTTCCCTGTGGTATTTATACATAAAACTTGTCAATGAAGGATATTCTTCAAATATTCTACAAGCAGGCTCATACATGGAAATCCATCTGGTATCTACATCTTTAAGAAGCTTTTTCCCATTTGTCAATCCAATTGCAAATTTTTGAAATTCTAAAAATATTTTTGGACTACTTGAATAATATGCATGCAAGTCACGGATGAGCTCCTCCACTCTAGCAACACTTTCAAATGTGCTCACAATTTTATACGCCAGATTCATTCTGTGAGCCATGCAATGAATTGCAATCATATACGGTGCAACAGTTGTTTGTAGTATGACACAAAGACCATTTTTTGCCCCCTGCATTATTGTTTACACCATTAGTTCCAACACAAACTAACTTCATGGCAATGGAAAAATCATCCATACCTGTTATATCCTTCAAACTTGACACCACCAATTTGTAAAGGTTTTTAGAATTGTAATTTTCACTCATTTTATGAATAGCTAAGAGATGGGGATTTCTTACTTCATTTGCAAAAGTATAGACATGAATACAAACCCATGAAGTATTTTCCACCGTTGTGACCTCATCAATTGAAAGTGAAATAAACTTTGCATTTTTAATAACCTCTTTCAAATCCTCCTTTTCCACCAAAGTAAGACATTTTGCAATTTCCCAGCCACTGCTATATGACCAATGTGATTGTGGAACATTCTGTAAGCCAATAACCTGATACAAAATTTTATTATCTGAGAAATCTGAAATGGGTCTTCCCTTTTTCAATATATGGAATACCATAGCAAATTGAATAATTTTGGCAAGCATTTCAGTCTGCATAGCTTTGCCTAATTTTTCTACAATTGTGCCACCTTTTTCATTTAGATTTTTCAATTTTTTTTGTTTCTTTTTCATACTCTTCTGCATACTTTACATGCAAGCAATATTTTGCATTTTTCCATTTATGAGATCTTACTATGTGCCCATCCTTTGCTTTTGTGAAATATATATTTTCCCGCAATTCTTTTCAATGGTGTCTAATTTGAGTTGCATTGTATGATTTTTCCCTTGATTCCAACTACATATTTTACATCGACATTGAGTTGGAATATCATTACCATTTTTTGGCTCCAAGGTTCAATAAAAGGATATTTGGTTGCCCAAGTCGAACTTGAAAGTCCTTCCTATTGTCTAGTTAGTCCTCTTTCTTCTCACATATTTTTTATTACTTTCTCTAACTTTAGCCTCTTGGTTTTTTGTAATTATGTTCTCATCAGGAAAATTTTGATCATCACGTCTCCTTTTTCTAGAAACAGACATTGGAGTAGAAACTTCCTCTGAGGTTGGTGTTGGATGAGAATTTGATGTGTCTTCTCCTAGTTTGATGTCATCAAGGGAACAAATGTTTTCATCGATAGGATCATCTCGAAAAATATTAGTTTTTGAATGTGTTTGAGAAATGTCTGCATATAAAAGTGTTACAGAAATATAATATTAATTATTTATATGATTAATACAACTAAATAAACAAGAGTATAAAGAGTAAAGACTTAATTCAATAAAGAGTACAAGTACAAGAAACATCTAGTATGGAAAATATAATAATAAAATTATGTAAATTAGAAGATAGTACATACCTATATTTTCTGTAGATCCTGACACAAAACAATTTTTTGTGTGGCCAAAATAGCCAAATAATGTCTTGTTACTCTTTTTTGAACTGGAAGTAATCTTCTTACCCTATTTTCCAGAATCTATGGATATGTTACAGATATTGACTATTGACAGATGGATGGATGACTACAGGCCTTCATGGTAGAGGATTGGGCAATAGTCACACTACAGGGGTAGAACCAGGGGTTGGATGAACAGGGGTAGGATAGGCTAGGGGTAAGATGAAAAGGAATGGAATAGGATTCGAGTTGGACAGATTGGGGTTGGATGCACAGGGGTGACAGAGGTTGGACAAATTAAGGTTGGAAGGTATAGGTTGGATGACAAAAGGTTAGACAGAAGAGGTTGGACGGTACAGGTTGGAAATGGGAGGTTGGACGGTAGAGGTTGGATGACAGAAGTTGGATGACAGAAGTATCAAAGCAGGACAATGTTGGTTGGTAGATTGCAAAATAGGTTGGACGGTTATCTATGTCACAATGTATATGTATTATACCTCGGAGATATGTATAGTATTATACTTAAGTGAATATGAGTGCATTTTGATTCAAAATATTAGAAAAATACATGCATAAGTTCATTTTTAAGTGTAAATAGTAGGTGAACTGACCCATACAGATGAAATGTAGAAGTCATAGTGGGTTAGTTGACAGTTGAACAAAGTTAGAGCATGTAGGATGACTAGCCAAAACAAATAGGAAGGAGATTCAATAAAGAGCCATGTGAAAAAATCAGTTCGTGGCGAGTTAGGGAAACTCAGTTCCCAGTTTGGCGAGCTAGGCCTAATTTGGGCCCAAAAACCTATTCACAAAACCTTAAAAATGTAAAAACCAGCACCAAAAAAACTTGATCTGACCTACACAAGGAACCTGCAAAACACTCTATAATATGCATGTAAATCCTGGAGAACCTGTAAACCCTAGAAAACATGAACCAACAACCTTGAACAAGATTAAACCCATAAAAAGACCAAATCAATGCATATGTGGCATAGATGGTATAAACATTAGAACACTTGCACATGAAACCTGTAAAAAGTGAAATCGAGAGTAGTAGGAAACAAAAAAAGGTGGGTAGAACGGATCCCAAAAATGTGCTCTGATACCATGATGAAGAAAGTGAAAATGCAAGAACACGATGGTCATGCGGGATAATGTGAGCATCGATCGAGTTGCACTCCGACAGCATGATAAGGTTCCATGGGGGAGCGAGCATCAACCACGAATGTGCATGTAATGAAAGGGAAAGGGTCTCATCACCATCTCATACATCTGAAATAAAAAAGGTGTACAAATAAGGGGTGTTGTGTTACCCCCAGTGCAAGTAATCATACCTCCTCAAGTGGAGAAGGGGAGTTACATTCCCAGAATAGAAAGTAACTCTCATATGACACATTGACGCACACTGATATGTATGAATCAACGGAATATGTCATAACCCCTATGACACCTAAGACCCATGACCTTATCTAAGTGAGTTGACTCACCACGTGATGTGGAAAATGCACACACCAACAGACCCATCACATGAGATAGAAGGGGCAATTCCTCCAATATCCATACTAGCAATGTAAGGTGCTAGAGGCTCTTTTTGGATTTCCCTCAAGACTTTTTTGTGAATGTGAGGTTGGGAAATAGGTTCCCCATTACATCTGTTAGGAAAGAGTAGAGGAATTTCACCCCCAGAGCCTGGGTTAGGATGGTTAACCATTTGGACCTTTTTTGTTTTCATTTGAAGGGGTTGGGTCGTCGTGGCAATTTTTTTTTGACTCATTTTTTCTATGAGATGTAGGATAATATTAGTGGGATCGAAACTAGAGGCATTTCCAAATGAGCCTACCATGGTAGCCTTCCCACTATCCACCCTATTGTCAAGTTGCTTAGAAACAAATTCAAGGAGGTGTTTATGGATTACTGACTCAAGTTCCCCTTTGTATTAAGGAAACTTATCAAGTAATTTTTGGATTTCATGTGGAAGATCAGAGATGACCTTGATCTGAATCTCTTCCTCTTCATCACCTAAGACATTTTTGCTACAGGTATTATACTTTTTCCTATTATATCCTACCACACAATGATCTGAGTAGAAAGGAAAGCAAGATTCTGGGTGATTAATTTCTGAAAATGACTATTCACCAGAGTTGGAGAGCCTCAGGCCAAGATACTCCATGTTGGAGTGCTGATTCGACCAAGAGAAGCTTAGAAAAAATAATCTACCAACACAATTAACCTTACAAAAAGTGTTTCATAGGGGCCTAAGGAATTTGTGGTAAAGATTGGACAAAACAGACACACAATCATCCCTGTACAGAAATGGCACAGGAGCTGATGGTGTCTGAAAAGATTGATTTTTTTATGGTTTTTTAATAATTTTTAAGGACTAAAACAAAACAAAAATGAAAATTGGTGCTTTGAAAAATTTGTACTTGATTAGAATGTGTAAAATAAAGATTCACATCATGTTCACCAAGGATGTATGACGGTCAAAAATGTGTCTAGACACCATGCACTCTTATCATCCGTTTAACCAAGGTATTCGAGGTAACGAGTAAGATACACACCAAGACCGACAAACAAATAGATAAAATTAAAAGGGGTATAAGGACCATTATGATCACATATCCCAAGGGTAGTAACCCTTATAGTAGGAAAACCTAGGTTTCCAATGCCTTAGGTCAAAGAAGAGGAAGTAACCCTTTAGAGGTATCGATACTATTAGGGTTAGTAATGAATAAAATAAGCATGCAAAGTCTATGTTAACCAAAGTAAAGAATGTATCATAAAATGAAGAACTGAAATACAATATGCTAACCTAGCATGTTCATAAAATACTAAGCTAATATAGAGTATATAGTGAATGTAGGAAACCATTCTATACAAAATGACAAAGTGAGTTAAAGAACTTACCTGTTAGGGGGAAGCCATTGATGCATCTATCTCCCAAAGGACCATACACCAAGAGAGAACAAATTTCAAGTGGAGAATGGGAAAAAATCTAGTATTATCTCACTATAGATGACCCAAAATTGCAAGAAAACCTATCCAAGAAAGAAGTGTCTCTAAGCCAAGAGTCAAGATGTAAGAAATTCAAATGCTGAGCGAGTAGATGCAAGTTAGTGCAAGAGAGAAAAGCTAATGGTAAGTTCCTTTATGATCTGATATAATGTAATTATGTGAAAATGAGAGTTGGGGTATTTATACTAATGCCATCGCCCGTGGGAAAAGACATCGACAAGGAATTTTAATTTTCACTGACATGGCATCGGCAAGGGAGGAAAAAATGCAAAAGGATGTGTGTAAGGTGTCATGAAAAATAAGGATAATGCAAGGTGGAAGAAATGGGTTCATAAGTAAGCCAGAAGTTAAAAGAATACGGGAAAAATAATATAATAATAGTAGTAAAATAAATACATAAATAGGACCAAAAGTTGTTCTCTCTTTGTAATATCCCTAACTTAATGGTTGCATGAATAACCATACCCCTATCCCGGAACGAGCCCCTTAAGGCACCCATTTCAGAGATAGATGCTTTAGTAACCTCTAACCTGAAAGGAGAATTATAAATAAGAGGTATGAAAATATAAATCCTAAAAATTTAGGTGTATATAGGGATCACGAAAGAACTTTCCCAAATTCTTTGGAGATGGAAATCAACGACTAGATGACCATATTACAACTTTCATCACAACATGTGGCATTCTTGGAGTACAACAAGAAGATGTTACAGTGTGGTTGTTCATAGAAACATTACAAGATACCACTGCAGACTAGTTTTACTACTTTCCATCAAGCTCAATTATTGATTGGAATGATAGGAAAAATAAGTTTGAAGCAAAATTCAAGACTACATAAGATGCTCATTCCCTCCTTGCTCAACTTACCCAAATGAAGAAAAAACCTCAAGATCCCATGAGATATTTTGTGGTAAAATTGTATAAACCACTCAATAGTATTACCACTGTTGTTTGTCCTACTGCGGATAATCAGAAAAGGTTCTCCATGAATTCCCAACTTCCTAAAGGTATTTTCATACTACAAAGGATTCAACCAAACAATTTGGACAATACTCAATAACTTGCCGTTAGAGTGGAAGGTGACTAGATCATGTCAGGGAAGATCAAGAATCCTTCAATGAAGGATAAATCCTTGAGTTCCAAAAATGAAAGAGTTGATCAATTATTATAGAATTTGGCCAATGATTTGACAATTTTGAAGAAGGAATTTTCCCAACATGCATCATACAAGAACTAGAACAAAATAAAATTGCAGAAGCACCCCGAAAGATTGGCTTTGAAGCCCCACCAATCAATGCAATATGTGGGACCAATGAAATGAAGGAGAAGAAATTATTTAATCATAAATTAAAGAGGAAGAAGAAGAAAGTGCTAGGATTGGGTATTTTAAATTCTCACCTAATGAATATTTTGAGGAATCGAAAGACAGTTACTCATGTGAAGTGTTCACTCGATCTCAAACGGAGAAAAAAAGGATCCTCTTTTGTTGCGCAAGTTAATAATTTATATCCTCAAGTTGTGACTCTAGAAAAATAACAATGAAAGGATGATCATTGATGTATGATTCAGGATCAGCCAAGAGGAATCCTGAGACCACCTTAGTCAAGATTCCTTCTGCCTCTTCAGGTGAGTCTCATTCATCTTCTTTTGATAAATCAGTTTCAACTTCCATTGATCCTAAGAATGCAAATCCTACCTTTGTCAAGGCTATCATAGTCCCTACTATGCTTACAAATTCTCCACCTTTTGACATCATTGACCATTGCAAGAAATCCAAAATTCAAATTTCTAAGTCTAAGTACTTGAAAATCCATCCCAAGCCATTTTATAGGCTAGTCCCATTTATCAAAGGAAGTAGTTCAAGTTTGTGTTCCAAAAATGCCACTTCCAAAGAACTACCTCCCACCCCTCATTCCAATCCTTCTCGGAACTACCTTGATTCCATGTCATCCACCTCTAGGAAGACAAAACCTTTTTATTTAGCATTTTTGGTCAATGAGTACAAAACTAAATAATTGCATCATTAACTTCCATGCCTACAAAAACGTTATGCCTACAAAATTTGCTAAATTTCATCATCCTCTCTCTCTCTCTCCCCCCTACCACTGGCCATTGTTACTCCATGGAAATTAAATAAGTGCCTCGGGTTGTCCAAGTTAGGGATGCTCAAGTAGCATTTGCATATTTTCCTAACAAAAAGATCACAATGAGAATTCTTGTTGCAAATATGTTAGGCTCATGTGGTATGTTACTGATTTGAAGCTCCTGTCAAGATGTTGGTGAAGATATATAGATAGATTGGTCACATGCCACCATCTTGATCAATGGTAAGATGAAGTAACTCCTTCCCATCAGGAAAATTAAGTACGCCATTCAAAGGCTTGATGACCCAAAGGAAGATATCTTGTTCCAAGATTCAAGGTCTTACAATTTGGTCATAGCTTCAGAATAATTGAGTTGACCATGTTGATGGATGAGTATCTAAGTATCATGGAACTTGTCAAAGAGAATCATGGTGAGTTGATGAAATCAGAATTTGAAAGCATTTACTACCCACTAGATGTGAGCATGAATGCATTTCATCTACTGAGTGGTGATGATGGTCATGAAGGTCTTTCCTTGCAAAAAAGCAATCCTGAGGGGATAAGAAATGCAGGTTATGAATGTGAAATGATGACAAGCAACTTATTATTAAGTGAGTTAAAAGTTTCCAATCATGTTCTCAAAGTTCATCATGAAAATATCTTCAATGAATATAATGGTCAATATGAAGTTCTCTTTCCCATTGGGATTGGGTGACTCTTCAAATAATGAATGCATGAATGAAAAGGTACTTAGACCTCTTGAAGTCAAATATACTCAAGAAGAGGATGAATTCATCACATAAATGAATTCCCTAGTTCTTGGTGATCGAGATTGGGAAGATGACAATATAAATATTTCAGCCCCAACATGGTTCATTTTAGGGGTGAATATTCGTAAAATGGAAAACATTAGAATTTTTGTAATTTAAAATTGGTGAAAATTTCATTATTGTACGGTAGCATATTCACCAAAAAATTATGGTTCATAAATAAATTTGACCCTAGATTCACCTGTCTGTTTTACTAAGGGCCAACCAATATTGGTATATTTATCATTATGTTATAATATTGTATTATATATATGATTAATTCTCAATAATGTAGTAATACAATATAATTTCAAAACTCATTAAGTTTGAGACCTAGAGTCTAAGATGAAGGTAAAGCAAGTAAGCCTTGAAAAATCCTTAAGTTTGAAAAATACAATTTACAGTGTGTCAATCGCAAAACTACAAACCATGTGGTAACTCAAAAATGCTACCGCACAGATAACACAAAAAAACTATCGTGTGACAACATTTTTGCACTACCGTGGGTGTAGCATTTTTGCATTGCCACATGGTAGGAGTTTTACATTAATGCGCAAAAATATCATAATTTTTTGTGTTAGCATGCAAAATGCACTAAAATTGTGTGGCACAACACAAAAAAATTGTACCAGACTGGCAACATCCATGAGGTGGTAGCGTTTTTCCTTGTTGCTGGTCGGTAATGATGTCGTCAGAAAAAAATAAGAGTATGGGATTTTTTTTTGCTTGTGCACCATATTTTGGGAGGACAAATTTCTCATTGAGACGATCATTTTAATTGCTAACACCAAAAAAATTCAAAAAAAAAAAAAATCCCATCCAAAATTAGGAGAAATCTGCATTTTTTTTTTTCAAAAAAAAACTTTTTTCTTTTTTTCTTTGCACCATATTTTGGGAGGACAAATTTCTCGTCAAGCCAGTCATTTTAACTGTTATTGTACAAAAATGAATTTTCAAAAATTTACATATATTTTTGGCCGACATCATATACTATCATCTAACAACATATATTGTTAATCAAAAAATGCTACCGGCCAACGCCATTATTAAATTGTTCAAAACACTAGTTTTCTTCAAATTTGCCATCATTTCAAAAGTCATTTTCACATATTCGCCAAGGAATCTATAGGAATTTTTTGGGGAGGAGTCTTAAAATTAACCGTGAGCCCTAATTTTGTGATCATTTCCCTTTCATGAGGATGGAAACATTCTCAATGAAAAATGGATAGATGGAATAGTGTTTGATCCCAAAGATGATTTTGATCAAAACAAAAATCTTCTCAACAACTTGAATGTATGGATTAGAATATGCTTGCATTTTTCAAGGTCAAATCCACTCAAGGAAAATGTACTTTTACCATGAAAATGGACTTCAAATCTCAAAATGGACAAGATAGAGAAGATGATTACTTCCATGTTGCATGCCCAACCTTGTGTTTTTTCCCTTTCCAATATAATGAAGCAATATACACACCACGCTATAAAGATCAGTGAGTCAAGGAAGAGCCAGTGCGCCCAAAAGAATATAGTTTGGAAAAACTTGTAAACATGGAACATCAAGAGGCTAGTGATAATTTGGAAGCTTTCAAAACATCTGCCAAGATTCAACTCACAAAAACAGTGATCATGAAGCATATGATAAATAAATAACAAACCCATATTAAATTTCATAGGCCTTGGTATGAAAACAATATTCTGGATATGATCGAGATTCATCTTCATATCAAAAAAGGAAAATCCACAATTATAAAGAACTTGGGAATCGATGGAAATAAGGTTTCAAAGTAACAAAAACAAGGATCTGACTAAGCAGGCCACTAGTTGCAATAACAACCATGTGATACTTCTCAAGAAAATGATAAAAGGATCATATTTCAGTGAGCTCGTTAATGGATTTATAGAAGAAAGGCATTCGGTGATGCATGCATACAAGTAACCATTCAGTTTGAATTGGTGCTATAGTGAAATTGGGTTGAACCCCACATGTAATATAGGTGATTTAGGTTGTTTCCTCGTATTTCCCATTTTTTGTGTGTTTCCTTTCCCATATGTTGTTTTATTTCCTTGTGTGTTGGTCTTGTCCGTAATTTTTTTAGATTTTCTTGTTGTTCGGTGTAGTAACTATATTAGCCAATCTGACAAGGTGCTAGTCTACTCACCCATGAAACAGATGATGTTATCTATTTCCCCTTAAATTCCAATGTCCCTGAGCTAGATCCAAATGTTGTTATGTAAAATTTCTAGCATGAAAGATTTAAAATTTTGGTCATGACAACCAAGCCCACACTTGAAATTCCCTTTCCCGGTCAATGTAAACCTTTCCTCTGACCATCATTTCAATTATTTCACCCTAATTATGGTCAAAATAAATTTGATAACATGATATTCAAGTTTGTTTCATGTGTAGGGAATTTTACCTACATTGGTTCTTGAAGCTACTTAGACATAAGAAATAATAATGCTCCCAAGGGCCAAAAAAGGGATATTTTTTACCCTTTTTGCCACTACTGATCACCCTCTGGAAGCATTCAAGGAATATAAAAATCATACAGGATTTTTATCGGAGAGCAATGAATTTTTAAGAAGTATTTTAGGAAGATTCTATAGATAAATTTTTTTATCAGGAACAAGTTATGCAAAACTGGGTATTTTGGGCAAGGTATTGGGAAATGTATGTTCTAAAAAGCTAGTCACCTTATCCAAAAGGTTTCAAGATCCTCGTAAATTTTTGAAAGCTCATCTCCCAAGAATCATAAATCTAATAAAGCCCTCTTCATGGTGGAATGATCAAGGAAATATTCTGGGAACATTACCCAGTAGTGTAGCTCAAAAGCCCTCTTACAAAGTGAAACTTGATCAAAAGGTTACAGACACTCCAAGAAGATTTAGAATCCTAAAAAAAATCTCAAGTGAGGGTACTTTTAATTACCTTCATGATCCATAGGATGGTTTAGTCCGTGGTGGTTGCAAACTCTTCCTTCCACTCAGCTCACTGACATACATCTTGAGGCCAAATTGAAGGTATGGGTAAAAACTTGTCGAATACTTCATTTTTAAGGCTTCCAAATATTCACATTGGATTCATTGGTGTTTTCCATGAATATTCATATATAGGATGGAAATTTTTGATTGAATGTATATTTTTGAGATTACCACTACTACATCTAGCAATAAAAGTTGCAATTCTTCTATTTCTTTACCTATGTTCCTATACTCTCCCTCTCTCTACTTTCCAACTTTGTGAGCATAATAATCTTGTAAAATCAAGAAACATATATGCACCTTGATGAATGAATCAATGGAATTCTATGTCTATTATTTGTTAGGTCTTATCATTATTAACATTGTTGTGTTCTTCTAATTGAATGTGGACCTACTCTGGTTATTGTTGATGAGAATATACTAGTGTCTACTCATAACATTAACCCTCTTCCTTATTTCTTCAATTCCCCTTTACCTCCCTTCACTGCAATTTCCTCCCTTTTATTTCGTACAAGACTTTTCCACATGTTCAATGGAGTGTTCATGTGTGATCCCCAGCCTACTAGCCACCCCACCGATTTAGGTAGTTTCCATTCAATAATGGGAGCATCCCCATACCTAATTAGGAGGGGTTTAGCCCCATGACCATTGGTGGAAACCCATAATTTTTCACATGACAAATTATTTCACCAACAGTGTCCTACATAGATCTTCATACTGTGTGGTGTATTACAAAACCCACACAATCACTTGGTTATATATTCTTATGTGCAATACATGTATAGGTTATGTAATCCTACAAGGTGAAACTCAATTACATGACATGTTTTTTTTTTTTCAAATTATCATTCACCTAATAGTGTATCATGTCAATTATGTAAGATTAATTTGTAATATCCTTGGTTGTTAGATTCGCTTAACTAGTGGAATTCAAAGACTCTCAGAGTGATGGTTTTCTGATACGAGAAGATGAAGCATTTAAACTTTAATATTGGTGTTTGTGTGCCTATAAATGCATGTTCAAGCCCATTTTATGGTTTGGTAAGCTATGCAAAGCTTGAAAATTTTCATGTATCTAATAAAAATCAAACACTTCAAGTCATTTTGAGTTAACATCTATACTAGAGAACCTATTTAGTTTGAAGTAAAAAAAATAGAATTATGTACGTCTATAGAATAGATATAGTGTGTGGATCATGTCCCTTGTGGGAATATGGTAATTATGAGTTCATGAATTTTGTAGTAATATTATATTATTTTTGTGATTATAATGCATCATAATTCCTCATTAGAGTTAAATAAAGTAAATCTTGTTGTCTCATGATGTACATGGAATTCTTATGTGTTTCCATTGTTGTTTGCATAATTACTTAGGTTACACTTTCTAAAAATAAATCATTAGATTATCTAAACATGAATACGTCATTTGGTATCAGAGTGAGCTATGTCCTATGAATGAGTGTAAAGTTATTTGTTCCACATTTACAAGTGCGGATAGAAAGCATTGAAGGCATATTCCAATATAGAGAGTTTTAAGTAAAATGTGTAAAGGTGTGTTTTTGTGATGAATAAAAATTACACATCAAGTAATAACCTATGGAAGAGGTGGGATGCCATTGTGGAGTAAAAACATTAGTAGACATAATGAGATATGTCTAAGCAAAATTGGAAGTGTTGGAACCTTCTCATAGAAGAGACACATACCCAAACTCAAGTGATGATTAAGAACTTGAGGCTAACATGAGTGAATTCAAGGAACAAATAGAAAATATATATAAATTCCATTTCCAAGAGATGAGGCAAGATGTGAATGGAAATTCCTAATTATTAAGAAGTTTATGTCTTGATTATCTAATAAATTGGATTATGGAGTTGGAGAAGTATTTTGAGTACAATTCAATAGAATACCTGAAGAAGGTTATATTTTATTTTACAAAGATAAAGGAATATGAATGTTTTTTGTGATATCATATTCATATGGATAGAAAAATAAAGACATATAAAATCAATGCTCAAAACATAATGAATTTCAAGTTAAAGATGAAGTATTTTCCTATAGAATACTAGTTTAATATTATCAATAAATTACAAAACTCGAGACAAAAGGAGATGAATGTGAAGAACTAAACATAAAATTCTATAGATTGATAATTTAATCTAGTCATATAGAACATGGTGATGAAAAGGTCTCAAGGCATGTGAATGTTTTTCTTATTTCTATTCAAGATGAATTTGAAACGATATGATTATGTTCAATCAAGGAAGCCTATAAGTGTATGTTGATGGCTGAGGAGATTTTTTCAAGAAATAAATAAGGCGTAGTGAGAGGAAAATGAAATTTTGTACAAGGTAGAGGTGTAACACACTATGATAAATAAGAAAACATATATGTGGAACAAGCAAGTACTTCTCACATCATGATAACGCAAAAAGAGGAAGAGAAAATCCTTCCCAAGGGAGATGACAAAATGGATGTGAAAGAGGAAGATGATTCACCAGTACATGTTTATATCTAGAGAAGTGGGATATAAATAATTTTAGTTTCTAAATACACAACAAAAAATAGTGGCAAGACAAATGAGTTTATCAAACATATTGGTTCTGTAGACCTTGTGTTGGTCATGCTTTTCTCTAGGGTGTCCTCATCATCAAGCATGTTTGACTTGGACCCTTGTGTTTTGTTTTGGGGGTTGTTCTCTTGCCTAACTTCTATTTTTGTTTTTAGGGTTTTTTGTCCCTTCAAAACCAAATATTTTTTACCGTACCTAAAAAAAAAAATATCTCATCATAAATAATTTTTGTGTTGAAACAAAAACAATAGGGGAATGAACATGTGTAAAGGAATAATATTTTAATAATAATTTTTAAATTTGGAGCTAAGTGTTGTAGACTCATTGTTGATAGTGGTAACATTGATAACCTTGTTTCTAACAAGATGAATTATATTCTTGGTATAAATAGGACTATGCATCTAAATTTGTACAAGGTGTCTTATTTTTTTGAAGTGGTATAAGATGTTGGTAAATGGGAAGATTTTAGTAAGTTTTCTAATTATTGCATATAAGGATGATGTTATGTGCAATATAATGATATGGACATTGTATGCAATGTATTATTGGGCATAAATTTGTAGTTTGATATGAAGGATATATGTGATGGAAGATTAAAAAATATAACTTGGTAAAATATGGTAATAAATATGATGTTTTTTTATTTAAATTTTAAAACATATTGAGGCTCTTTATGTTTATTTATGTGCTAACAAGGTATTTGGAACTGTGAAGTGATGGACATGCGGTTTAGCTAGTGCATATCTTTTAAGATAGTTAATTACCAAATCTCAAAATATGCTTTGGAGTGTCCTTTCAATACTTTCTCATTATATATATATATATATATATATATATATATATACACGGGGTTTATTTATGTTTTTTTCTACAAAATCACATTTTAGTGTGTTTTTGGGTATTAATTTGTTTTTTTCACAACAACGATAGTTTTTGGGCCATATAATTGGATTGGAGATCCATTTTAGTTTTCATTTGATGTGTTGAAAATCTTACTATCATGGATATGCATTGGTGGAAATTTTGATAAATATTTTGTAATAATTAAGAAGTTACTTGTGAATTATTTTTACTTGTGAGTTATTAAATGCAAGATCTATTTATAGAGTAATCAAAAAGAACAATCACGGGGATTAAATAAGAATGAATATTGCATGGTAGAAAATGATTTTTTTAGATGAAAGTTTATTTTATGGATTAAAATAAATCAGTCCATGGGAACACGTAAAAATAGGATAATCTTGAATTATTTTTGTAGAAATCAAGAAGATCTCTTGGCCTCTCAACTAAAAATTCTTGGTAGAGATTTCACCCACGGGATCAATGGGATTGAGCAAAAAAGTGTCTTGGACAAATCTAGGGCATGGAGTTAAGAGTATATCTGGATTGATAGCTTTTAAGGAACAATTAACATGGAGAATTTCTTCCAAATGAATGTTCTAAACTTATGATGTTGGGAAAATTAGTGCATGTGGCACATATATTACCCTTTAAGATATGTTATAAGTATACTGATTTGGGATGAGAAAACCATAGTTACAAGTATGCCTTATGACCTAAAGTACAATTCTCTGGAGTGTGTGTGGGATCTTATCTTAGGTGACAAAGTGCATCTATTGGATCAATGGTTCAGTGTCTTCGATTCAATATTAAATAGTTGTTTATTTAATATCATAATCCCATTAAATGTGTTTTCAGAACATTAAAAAGTGAACTTCCTTCACACTGGGAGAAAATTATGGAGCTTCATTAGGGGTATATTTAAATTATTTATTTTTAAAAACGTTATGCTAAGTGTTTACTATTTCTTACATTATTTTAGTTCTTGTTAATGCTTTATTATAAGGTAGAGGAAGACATCATACCCATTAAGGTGTATCACCATATTTTGTTTCTATTGATTTTTTCCTTTCTTACCAAAAATTAATTTAGATTAGACATTATAATAAGAATGAATTAGCTTAATCTATAGAATATTTTAATCACAAGGTCCCAAACATTAGAAATTTCCATGTTGTGCTTGATATTGCAGGTATCAAGAAATCAAACATACCAAAGCATTAATAAAAACATTTATTCCAAAATAAATTAATAATGTTTCCTGATTGGATTACTGTGTGTGTGTGTGTGTGTGTGTGTCAATGTAATGTGTGTGTGTGACTATGTCACAAGACATCTGAGAGAGAGAGAGAGAGAGAGAAACCTTAACTAGAAACTTATCTTCTACATTAGTGTGAACATTATAATATTTCATGCCAAATACTTATACATCATCCAAAATCAAGGGAAACATATCCTCATAATAATTATATTTTACATCCTTTGAAAAGATTATTTATTTCTCTTCATCCAAAACTTTTGTCCCAATTTTCTTTCTTCACAAATGAGTCCCAATGCTAGATCATGGATATAACCTTTGCAATTTTATCTGAAATATGACCTAAAAGATGAGTGAGCACTTCAAACATGTGATTGTATGTGAAATTCAATTTTTACAAAAGCACAATTTGTAGACTGGACCTTGTGCACCCCACCACACACACAACATCTTCATTATTAATATTCTTCTTCTGAAGTGGTCCAAATGCCTCTACCAATTTTACATGTGATGTGTCCAATTTTAATACAATCATGATTAGGGGGTCCATTGAAGGAAAATTTTCAATCATACAACCCTCCAAATAAACACAAATGCATAAATTATTCACAAACCCTATGCATGGAAATATAATGAACTTTATTGATTAAATGGGGAATTTAAAATCCATTTAGATACTCACATTCACTAATTAAAGAAATTATAATATATTTTTATAATCATCACAATCTCTTAAGTGATACATTACTACACATATCACTACTCAAATATATGAATCACATGAACCTCTTCCTAAGCACACTTGATTATCTGGTTTGGAACTCCTTCATGACTCCTTTAGATCAATGGATTTTTTAGAAATCATCAAATTTTATGATGTTTGTGTTGTGAAACTCAATATAATGTTGTTTTCAAGGTACACATAAAAAATTTTGTAGTAGTGTTATAGTTTCTCTAAATTAATGGTGTTCTTGTATTACATCAAATTTTGTGACATATAATCTTGTAAAAGTCAATTTAATTGTGTTTTTAGAGTATATTGAATTTTATGAAAAAAAAGGTTGTAAACCCGATTGGGTGGTGTTCTTATAACACATCAAATTTTGAGGCAATTGTGTTATCATGCCCAATTTTATGAAGTGTTCTTGGTATCATTATTTTTAGATTATGTGTTGTAATTCAATTGAATGATAGTCTCTAGTATATAAAAAAAATCATATTTGTTCTATAAAACTCAATTAAATGGTGTTCTTGGAGTACATCAAATTTTTTGATTAATTTTTGTAAAATTCAATTCAATTGAACTCTTAGAGTACATCAATATTTTTTCATATTTGTGTTGTAAACCTCAATTGAAAGGTGTTTTTGGAGTACATAAAATTTTCTAATGGTTGTGTTGTAAATCAATTGAATAGTATTTTCAAAGTGGATCAATTTTTGTGCCAATCCTATTGTAAAATGTGTGGAAAACTCAATTGAATGGTGATTTCAGAGTCCATCAATTTTTTTGATGGTTGATTCGTAAAACTCAATTGATGGTGTCTTCAAAATACATCAAATTTAAGTAATTTTGTGTTGTAGAACTCAATCACATTTTATTTTCATAATACACCTAATTTTGTGGCAATTTTGTTGTAAAACACAATTGAATGGTGTTTTGAAGTACATCAAGTTTTGAGATTTTTTCTTGTAAAATACAATTAATTGGGTTTCATTTACAATGAAAGAGAATATGAATTTTCAAAGAATTAAATATCACTTACACTTATTTTATTTTCGAAGTACATCATATTTTATGACATGACATTTCATTTATATTAGTTAATTCATGTTCATTTCTATGCATGAAACAATATCCCTATTCCATATATAATTTTGGGAATCCCACCTAATAAGGAAAATGTATTCCATATTCTTTGTAGAACTAAGAAACATATTTTTATTGGAAGGGTAAAATCAATGTTTTCCTAACTTATTTTTATAATATTAACATAAATTATTATGCCTTTCTAGATGAAATGTTTATTGCACCTCTTTTTCTATGGAAAGTATACTACCATGTGTGAGGTTCTGATAACTAATTCATATATTTTTATAGTCGGGATACATCAAATTTTGTGACATTTGTGTTGTAAAACTCACTTGACTGGTGCTTTTAGAGTATATCTGTAATATATCAAAAAAATTATGATTTTTTTGTGAAAGTTTCAAATGGATAGTGTTCTCAAATTACATCAATTTGATTTGATATTTTTGTTGTAAAACTTAATTAAATGTTTTTTTTGGACTACATCAAATTTTGTGATGGTTAATGTGTTGTAATAAATAATTGAATGGTGTTTTTTGGAGTATGGTTTTAGGAGTCTCTCCTAATAAGGACCATGTATTTTAGATAACTTTTAGAAATAACAATTGAAGTTTAATTATAATGGTAAGATTAAGTTTTCCCTAACTTATTTTGATTACATTAAACTTATATACATGTGATGTTTTAGGACATAAAACTTTGTGATACTTTTTTTTTATAAGGATTCAATATGGAATTATTTTGTTTAATGCAGAGATATGATACACTCCTAAACATTCATAAATATTAAATTATTATGTTGAATGTCGATAAGAATATTCATGAACATACTTGGATTGTTGGAAATATGGCTTCAAATGTCGTGATTTTGTCTAAGCCCATATCTGGTGATTGATATATCTTGAAAAGTTGGGATAAAACAACTTTAGTGAAAAAAACATCTTGTAATGATTCAACAAACAATCAAATAGGCATAGTATTTGTTGCTCAAATCCCAACATGACCATGGAGTTATGTAAAATGCATTACATTTTGTGATAGTAGTGTTGTAAAGCTCAATCAAGATGGTGTTTTCTGGAAGATATCCAGTCTCCTCTAACACTTGTGTTGTAAAGTTCTTCCTTGACCCTCTAGGAAATTCTATGAAGTGATGGAGTCAAATCCAATGCACTAGTGTATTGTCCATAAGGAATCATGTCGTAATAGATCTCTCGAAGGAAGAGATTTCAATGGTTATGGATATATGGTAGATACATCAAGGTTATACATATAAAACTTTTAAGTGACGATTGATATTCAGCATGTGGTGTCTTGAGAATCCATTATTGGGAGAAAGTATGAAATTCAATTGTTGATATAGCTCAAATGAAATATCTCAAAACACATAAATTTTATTGATCTCTTATTATGTTACCTTCTATCCACCAGTCTATACTTTATGCTCTTCTCTACCGAATTCGTATAACCTCTCAGATAATAGTCTTATTAATAAATCATCCTACACTTCTTCTTCATTTAAGATTTCTAGGAAGCACATCATTAAAGTGTGATGTTGTTTGTACGGTAAAACTCCAAGATAGAAAATAGTTCTCGAAATACATAAATTTGTATGACTTTATTGTCTTAAGTATATTTGAATTGAAGGATGCCTTAACTATAATGTGTCAAGTTTTGAGATAGTCTTATACAACCCAGATTGAATGGTACTTGTTAAAATACAACAATAGGAATCATACTTGTGTTGTAATAGGCATCGAGAATGGTGTTCTTAGAGAACATAATTTGGGATTTTTTTAATTTTAAGGATTGATGTGGAACTATACAGTGCAGGACAACATGATTAATATTCATATTACGGGTTTCAAAAACCATTGGAAAAATATTTTTTCAAGGACAAAATATGGGCTTTCATCAATGCTCACAGGACTAGATTCCTCCATTTAATGAATTGGAGTGGCTCCCACTTATTGAAAACTAGACATTATATACATTGAGTTCTAACCTCGAGCGGATGGTCTTCAGATACCATAGAATGTGCATAGAACACTTTTATTAACTTGTAAGAATAGATTAGAGTAAGAATAGATTAGAGAGGAAAAAAATTACAAGTTGGAGAGGAGAAAAGTATAGGGAAAGAAGGGGAAAGTGAGGAGGGAGTTAAATTCTAATGGGAGTAACACATAATCCATTAACCAATAACTCAAAAAAATATTCCATCTTAATAAGAATAAATAGAAAAATAAATGTAAGTATATAAGGATCATGAAATAATGAGACAGATTAACACAAAGTTCAATCAATTACAAAGCCCTTGTTTCCATACAAAAAAAATCATATGCTAGGTTGAGTATCAAGAGAGAGAGTAGAAGAAAATATTTATGCAAGAAATAGAAGAATGCAACATGCTAAGGAGAGAAAAATAATATCTTTTGGAATGAAGAGGTCATTCTATTATATAGTCTCTTTATGTGACTCTTCATTTTCCTCGATGAGAATTTACAGGGCCATCCATAATTTAACACTCACAAATAGGAAAATTTTATAATTTTGGCTAAAATTCTAGAAGGGAATACAAAAAAAATTAGGGGTTTTCAAGCAAAATGACTACCGAATTTTTTCTTGAAATCAGCTACATTCCAATTTTTAAAATAATATTAACAATATTTTTTGAATATCTCTTGAAGTTTGATAGTGCCTCTAAAGACAACCCAAGAGCTCCAGGTGGTAGAGGCCTAACTAGAAATCATCTTGGTCACCTTTCTGTTGCATATGTTGGCCCGATGGGAACCCAATCCAACAACTATACTGAGGCACTTGCTTCTCTATGGGGGATAAGAGTTGTTAAAGATCATAATATTGTTATACTTATTATTGAGGGTTACTCTTTAAATATAATTAACCATCTTAAAGGTACTCATCCTCTAAGCCAGACTATCAGGGACTTTATACATGAGGCTATGAGTATTTGTAATACTTTCACAAATGTCAAATTATTCCATACGTACAGAGAGGGAAACAAAGCTACTAACTCACTAGCCAACGAAGGGGCCTCTAAAAATCATTTAAGTTATTGGCATGATTATATAAAAATCCCGTGAATTGTAAAGGATACCATTACCAAAGATAATATGGCCAGCTGTCCAAAAGAATAGTACTTGCAATCGGGGAGAGAAAGTGAGAAATTGGACTAATGAATACTCTGAATGCTTGGCTCATGTTCCCCAACAGTTCAATCAAGACATCCATATTTTTCTCTATCTAGTGGATTTCTATGTTATTGTGACGCATTTCATCCGTCGTTGTAAGTTTGTGTGTGCCCTGATTTTTTACGTCTCTCTTCTCTCCACAAACATGGGCGACCCTCCTTGCAGAGTTGATCCAACCAGTCTGTGACCCTTCTTGGCAGGAAAATGAAGAACTTTGGAAGGTGTTACATGTGGACGAATTTACTACCTTCATGAAGAGGATCAAAGGCCACGATAAGCACATATCCATTAAGTTTTCCAAGTACTGAAAGGAAAGGGTAATCACTTACAAAGGTAAGGAATTCCCATTACTGAAAATCTAATTTCCTTTGTTACGAGCTTGGGTATGAATGGTGTAAAAAGTTTTAAAAATAAATTTGATAAAGACGCTGAGAAAAAAAATGTGGAAGGGTCTGAAACCCTCAAGTTTGTCAAGGTGGGTCTGGTATGCTCCTCCATCCCTCCCCCTTTTGACGAGGTTGCTAAAATGGTGGTTAGATACATTACACTGGAGGGTAGATTCTCAACCCTGCCCTTACACCACCTCATCCTTTTGAACCACTTTTGCATGACCCCCAAAGCGAGCCTGTCATATTACATTCTACAATCCTTGGAGAAATCCATCCTTAAATTCCACTCTTTCCAATGTGGTCTACCTCTCCATCAAGGAGTTATACTTATTTTACACCGATACTGTTATGATGTTATTGTTAATGCTCCCTCTCACCCTATTCCCCATTTTCAACCCCCTCTACCTCATAAAGTGAGGACCAAAAACCTTAGACCACCCTCTCCTCCACCGGCCAAAAGGGTTCTTCAAATTAGTGACAAGAGTAATGATCTTTCCTTAGCAAAGAGCTTATTGTCCATCAGCTAAATTGCTTAGGATCCCTCAACTCTTCATGATTTGAAGGCGTAGGTCAAGATACATGCAGAAAAAATCAAGGTACTTGGAGAGTACTTAGCTATGTTACTCAAAGAGAGAGGTAAAGATAAGCATGCCCCCGAATATAACATTGAGGATAAACTTGAAGATATTGCTAAGAATCAAAGGGCAATGGAAGAGACTATGGATAAAATCATAAACAAGCAACTTGACCACCTGACTATGAATAAGGCCATACTTGATTTCATTGAAGTGCAGGTTAAACAAGTTTGTGATCTTAGTGTCATTCCAATCGATATTTGGAAAGGAGGTAAAGAAAAGAAAATGGCAATCTCTTCAATCAACAAAGACCCATATCAGCACACTGCCCTTAAATTGTTTAAGGCTATGGAGGAGGTTAAGAAGGTCTTCAAAAATTCTCTCAAATGAAGGTTCTGAAATCTCTGCTTTTTGGTTTTTGGCTTTTGCTTTCTCTGCAGGTTTTTCATGGTTGTGCAATTGTTGTGATGTTATTATTCAATTGTGTTTTGGCTTCATGCAAGCAAGCAGTCCCCTACCCTTGTTTTTAACGTTTCTTTCTGGCTGTTGGGCCTTATTTTCTGGGGTGTGGTCCCCACTTGTCAAAAAACCACTTTTGTTATCTTGTTTCATCTAGCTTTTGAGCTCTTTTGTACTTGGGGTATGGTTCCCTTCAAAACCATTTATCAATGATAAAAATATATATCTCTTGAATTTAACAACAATTTTATGGATATAATTTATCCCAGTGGTATTTTTTAATACATTATTTAGACAATAATCACATAGTTTCATACACTAAAGACCTCTATCAATTTCCTTCATTCATCCCTAGTTTGCAATCTGTATTAAATTTGTAATTATTATAATCACGGAAAAAAATATTGAGAAACAATTATAAACAAATTTAATTCAAATTATTACTTACACCTTTCTTTTTAAAATATCATAAAACCTACTCGTCATTTATTTTCAACATAATAATGATATTTCCTTAGTTTAACATGGATTCCTTATATTTTCATGCATGCGCTAAGACACTATAATCAAATTAAGGTGTCTACTAGGCTATTGAACATCACATCATGGAATTAATTATAAATATTAAATCATTTCAACTTATATTTTTATTTTTGGTTCTTTGCATTCACCCGCTACTAGAATAAACACCTAAAAGTACATTTGAATGGTCGATATAACCCAAATTTATAGTCTTATTGGTATGGCCCCACATACTCATTTGTTATAAATATTTCTATGTAGGGTCAGGCCAATAGGCTTATAAATACTAGTCCCTATCACCCATTCATATGCACCTTTAAGTATTGATTCTAATTTATTAATAGTTATGTTATGATACACAATTCCATATAAATTCTTTATTATATTTTAATGATTAGATCAATATAAAATTTGACTCAAATTTTAAATAAAAATACTCTTGCATGGTTGCTTTAGGAAACTCTACTTAAATATATTATAGAAAGCATCAATTTTCTAATTTTTATAATATTATATTGTGATAGTTAAGAAACAAAATTAGCACCTCAATAAATCTTACCTTGTAAGTGTAATATGTGAACTTTACATTTTCTAATAATTATTGTTGAAGATATGTCAAGAACTTATAGTGATTTCAGTAATTAATATCTTCTTGTTGTGGTTTGATTCAAACGTGCAAGACCATTTATTAGCCATAGCCCATTCTTATATTCTTTTTTGTGTAAATACACCATGTTCATCACACATGAAAATATGTTCTCTAACAATAAAATGAAAGAATTACACCATACTGATTTAGAATGGAATGTTCCTTGTAATATAATGGAAGAATTAAACCATTCTAATTTAGAATGGAATGTTCCTTGTAATCTTTGAGCATTGAAAATGAAACTATTTTTATGCCAAAAAAAATCAAATATATTAATTTGAAACAAGAATTTCATGGAAGTGATGATTTCTAAAATGATTTAGATGTACTATTATTTATGAAAACATTAATTTTTTTGTAAAGATGTCTTAAATAGGTTTTTTTTTAATATATAAAGATGTCTTAAATAGGTTCTATTATTTTTTGAAAGTAAGATTTATAAATAAGAGAGTTATAAAGATAATGGCTTCTTAGACCATTTATATTATAAATATTTTCTAAATAATTTTTTGTGGGCTTAACCAAAATACAAAAAATAATAATTATAAACTGAAATAATTTTAATTACTTAATTAAAATATAAAAAATAATTATTATATTGAAAGGCCCTTGGTTTGACTCTATATATTACTTATGTGCAGAGACTATCAAACTATGCCAGTGTCTAATTATATTACCCTTAAAAATGCTCAATCAAAAAAAACAAAAATTATAAATTGAAAAGATTATAGTCTATTAATAAGAATGATGGTTTATTGGACCATTTAAACTATAAATCCTCTCTATAAAAAACTTTCGTGAATCGTTCATTGCTTAACCAAAACACTTCTGACAAACTTCAATAATAATAATTTTTAAAAAGTCGTTTATAAAATGAACCACACATACTAAATTGCACAGGCAGAAAAAAATAAAAACCTCCACAGGAGTGAAGATTAGTGTACGAGTAAATGACAAGTAGAATTTGTGAATAGAATGACAATTTATTATCCTTATGAAACCATTACATCTCACTGTTATTAATGGAGGTGCCTCGATTGAAGAGGGACCTGTAACCTTATCATTGAAATTTCGCATGGAATGCGAATTTATGCTGAAGCTTAAACTGAACTGAGCGACTAAAACAACTACGAGCAAATAATAAGTGAAGAAACTCCAGGTTGCAGACCAGGAATGAAACTAGAAGGGCCACGAAGTGCAAGCATGGCGGTTCTGTCGTGTATAAATGAAAGGATTATCGCAGTCTGTAAAAATTCGGTTCGTACTGAGCCGCAGTGTTCTGGAACCTGGTAATGGTGTCGTCGCTCAAACTCGCGTTCCTCGCCAAAAGAAACAAGTTTTCCTGCGGCGGGCCGTCCTTTTCTTCGGTGCACGAGTAAATCAAGGCGGCGTTGTACGAGGTTCCATTAACGGCGGCGCCGCTGCTGCCGGGAACGATGTCGGTGCCGTTAGCGCCGTCGTCCGCCACGTCGACGTCGAGGACCCAGTACGGCGCGGTGTGCCCGTACTGGTGTACGTCGAATTTGCCGGCGGCGTCCGGGTTCTGTACGGCGACACCGCGGGTCTCGGCGACGGGGTACTGCACGGGGTTCCAGCTGTACGGAGGCGCCGTCGTGTCGTAGGCACGTGCGGAGGCGGTGACGGCGGAGAGCAGGGTGCTGACGTCGGCGAGCTGCGCCTGGACCTTTACCAGCTCGTTGTTCGCCGCCACGACGGACTGGGCGAGGCGGAGGGACAGCGACATGTTTTCCGGGCGGAGGAAAAACGGCGTCGCGCAACACGTCGGCTCGGACGTTGGGCGCCACGTCGGCGATCCTGAGGTTGAGGACTGCCACGGTGTCCTTGAGGTCGCTGGAGAGGTCCATGAGGGCATCCACGTTGGCGTCCGCGTGGCCGACTCCCTGGCTGATGTTGCCGTTGATGTGTTGCAGACGTGTCATGCCCCTGGCGAGGCGGTCGACCGTGACGGTGATGTTGCGGCGCAGGTATTGGAGCTCGCGAGTCGCGGGAGACAGGCTGGACAGCTCGTGTCTGTATCTCATCACGCTGTCGTTCCTTATGCTGTGCACGGTGGAAACCAGCTTATCCAGAGCTGCATATAAAGGGCTCTGATCGTCGACGATGTCGCAGATGGCGTGGGCGTGGTTGCAGACGCCGTGAGCCGTTGCGGACAGTCTCGTCACCGCCGATGCCTGAAAATAACCGAAAAATCAAATTTTTAGTTCAGTAATGCATTCAATCGAGAAAAATGTAGGGTTTGAAGAATCTGAATGTTTATCTTTCGCCTGGAGAAAAACAGAAAAATTAAATTTTGAGGACTGTTATGGATTCAATCGAAAAATGTAGGGTTCAAAGAAACTGAATGTTTATCTTTAGCCTATAAATAAACTAACAATTAAAGTTTGAGGACTGTTATGGATTCAATCGAAAAAATGTAGGGTTCAAAGAAACTGAATGTTCATTTATCGCCTGGGAAAAACCGAAAATTGAATTTTGAGGACTGCTATGGTTTCAATAGAGCAAATGTAGGGTTTGAAGAATCTCGATGGAAAAAATGTAGGGTTTGAAGAAGCTCAGTGGAAAATATGTAGAGTTTGAAAAATCTGAATGTTTATCCTCTCAATGGAGAATATGTAGGGTTTTTTAAGAATTTGAACGGCTATCTTTCTAGGGTTTGAAAATTTTGAAGGGTTTCTGAACATTATATTTACCTGGAAGGGTTTCAGCACCGGCTGGCCGCGGTTGAGGAGCGCCACCACGGCACCGTAATTTTCGTTGTTGTCAACGATAAGGCTGTGTTGAGCACGCTCACAGATGACCCCTGCTTCGTACTCGAACTTGAACTGTGCCGTGGCTCCGACCTCGTACCATCTTCCCAAGTATTCATCCACATTGAATTCATTTCTGGTGGGGGGAGTGGGGCAGGATTTTGTAACTGCTGCCCTGGAGCAGAAATCATGGGCTGCAGGGTCGCGGGGTGCGCGTTTGGGACTTCGAACGCCGCTGGGAGAAGAAGGTGAAGGTGAAGATGGAGGTGTGGGCGTTGTTGTAGAATTGTCTTCCAGAGGAGAAGGTGGAGGTGTGGGTGTTATTCCCTGGTTAGGAGAAGATGAAGGTGGAGGTGTGGGTGTCTGTTCTTGGGTAGGAGAAGGTGAAGGAGGAGGTGTGGGTGGGGCAGCACCTTCTATAGGTTCATCAATAGGAGAAGGATGTGAAGGTGTGGGTATGGCAGTATCTTTAAGGCTATAAAAAGGTGAAGGTGGAAATGAATGTACAGGGCCATGGGAGGTGAATTCTCCCAAGCACCCTGCATATCCTACTAAAACCGCGAGAGTAAGTAACATGGCATACATTTTAGGCTGCTCCATTGAAGAATTCTGAAACTGGGGGGATAATGAAATTGATGATGATGGTGATGATGATAATTGCAGCAATCCCCTGCTTTTAAAGAAGACAGATCCATTTTTCTAATGACAAAATTGGCCACCTGAAACACACAACACACAATTCTGCCTGCAAATTTATTAGGTTTCATTTAGTTTGTGTGAGCGATCCGAATGGACACCAAACATTGATTTTGCCACCACCTGTTTAGTAAAATAATCAAAACGCAGAAATCCTGCCATGACAAACAAAACTCAAACAGTGCTTGTAATTCTTTTCCCTCGCATTTCTCTTTATTTTTATTTTAGCTTTGTCAACTCGATAGAAATAATAT